>JARLTB010000126.1:12925000-13525000 GCA_030141615.1 Unio pictorum
CGTTGGATACAACATGAAGGTAAAAACTTTCAGGTTCTCAATATCCATACGTTACCCGTTTACATATGTACAATACAAGCCATAACGATATTTAGAACGACATTCTAACGTCCAAGCATCTATTTGTATTGAAAATATATTTTGATTTGCCATTATAAAATTCTATTAGAAAAAAAAAACTTTTTTCACTGTTATAGACTATCTTAAACAGGTGCTATTTTAAGTAAAATAAATATATTCCTTGTTAAATAAATGTTATCCTTTTTGTTATTTAATGTTGTGGGAGGAAACTTGTGAGTGAGTTTCTTGGTTAAACGAGGCTAGCAACAGAAGACGTGTCGTGCTTTTTTATTAACAATTTGATATTGTTTGTTTTACATGTATTGTGACATAAACTAACAGGTGTTGATTCACACAGCAAGTAACACTTGAAGGGATGGTGTTATCTGTTGTATGACTCGGTAACTGACCATTTATAATATTATAAGAAATAACATAGTAGTCATAATGTCATAATTTCAACATTATACTTTTTTCAGATATCAATCTTGAAAACAGAATCAGTACAAAACCCGATGGGATTGGGGGGGGGGGGGGCGTTGAAACCCTAGTCCAAAAAGGATTCAATGAATTCGGCAAACTCAGATATCAAACAAAAAAATTCCCTCATATGGATGCCGAATCCGTTACGTTGGCTTTTCCTAATTAAATTTCTTGTAAATAAAACATTTATATGATGTGTATCAAGTAAATACATAAATATTCGAAAATTATGAACTGGATGCGGATAGGCCAATTAGAATACACGTCAGGTACAATATAGCAAGAGAGCGGCTCTTATTTCTTGGCGTTTTTATAAATGTTTTCGACTGGGTAAGCTAACAGGATAATACGTTTCAGTCAATACTGTTGATAAATTGTTACGGCTACATTGATACACTTCGCCCAGTAATGCAGCGCGTGTACTTTTATGTAAGATTTTAGGGATCATGCGGGGGGTGGGGGATTGCGGGATAACACTGAAACAGATGAACATACATGGCATGATTTGGCAGACGACACTACTCTACTAAGCTCTACGCTGAATGAATTACAAATTCTCGCTAATACAGCTTATCAGTATGCACAGAAGTGGAAATTGAAATATAAAAAGAGTAATTAGATGATATTTACTAAAACAAATGAAGTGTACTCATCAGATGGAATTACTTTGGGATCACAGAATATTCCTAGAGCAAAGAAAGTGAAATATGCAAGTGGCAAGGCCACTTTCAGTTCCTCCCTCAGGTGGTTCATCATAAAGGATCCGACTGAGGAGAGCGTTGCTAGAATGCCTCTGATGCAGTTTTTCTCTTCTCCTGTGTGATTTTATGCTTTCTTTTTACTTTCTCTGCTTCTACTCTTTCGAATCCATGCATACATTATTTTCGATGTGTTTCCCTTCTCAATTCTTCACTTGCGCCATAATTATCTACTGGTTTTTTTTTTTTATAAAAATAGTTCAAAATCTCCGTCGCAAGGTTTGATTTGCTGAATATTAGAACCGATACTATATACATCTTTGGCATAATCGGTGACTCTTAAAGTGTAATTAAATTCAGGTTTTACATAGTTATCTCTAACACCATATCTAAATGCAGCAAATGCAAGTACTTGATCTGGATTCCTGATAGGTCCAATACATGCTTCAGTAAATTTACCTCTTATCATGGCTTTAGCATTTGGTGGTTGAAATGGTGGTGGAGGTGGCTGAAAATGGCCAGCAATATCGGATGGTAATCTATCAAGAGATATACTGTGTTGCCTGAGTTGCAGTAACAATTTTTTGACTGGTTATACAATTGGTTTAAATGACTGTTCTTTACCTCTCTGTAAATTCCACGAGTTTTCTGGCGTTGTTTTATCTATTGTTTGGAACATAATTCGTAATTGTATCCAACTGCTTTCGAGCTACTGTAGCTGTTTGAGATTCCACGGTAATTACAGAATGACTCATTATTATTATTATTATTATTATTATTATTATTATTATTATTATTATTACAGATCACCAAGTCAGCAGATATACAATTGTTTACTGTATATCCAGTAACGTTACGTATTTTTCTAAATGCAATAAACCACCTGGATCCTAATTTCACTCAACAGTTTAGCCATACCCGCTTTCAGGTCACTGCGATAAAAATACCTACGCACGTAGTAAATCGCTGGAAATTTACATTGCCTGTTCACGTGGTCAAACACCCTGATATTTTTACAGCCAAATTATAGTATTGTATATTCGCTGGAGAAATATACCTGTTCATGTTAAATAATAAAACCTGAGAAATAAATAATACGATTTAAATATGTCGTATATGTTTAATGTAATGTTTAATGTATATCTGTCTGTTCAGTAAGCGTATACTCGTATTAATTATGTCACCGTATATTCTTAAGCGAGACTTTGGCCGAAATGGTAAGAATATTAGACAGTGGAGTTCGAGTCCCGAAAAAAACGAAGAACGTTATAGACATATGGTCAACGTCTGAGACATATGTTGTTATAGTGGGAACGCCAGCTGAGTCTTGAAAGTTAACCGGATATTACAGATAATTGATAGTTCGTCTCAACCTCCAAAGAGGTCGGGTTTTGTACCATGGGGAGGGGGTGATCGTTTAATAAGTATCAGTGAATGTCCTGGTTGTAGAGTGCGTTTGTGACAATCCTCTTTTTATGTTTTTTATTCAAAACATGCTAAAGCATAAAAAGTATTAAGGCGATTATGCTAATTAAAGAATTAAAACAAAAACTGCTTAAAAAGAGCATTAAAACGAAAATGCTGATACAAATTTTGATGCAAAAGATGCTAATAAATTGCGTCATTTTTTTATCACTTGATCTGGCTACCATTTATGCCTGTCTCCCACACCCACCACCCCCGCCCTGTGCTATGTCGCTCATATCAAATAAAAATATTCACATTTTATAGCGCATAAAAATCATGATTCTGTATGCTGCAGTTCGTCCAACCCCTTCTGCTTAACTATGATTAGTTGTTAATTATTTGGTAACAAAATATTCACATTCCATAAAAACGTATGATGTCTCACATATAGTTTATGTTACCATGCGTTGGTCATTCCAAAGTTTCCATGTATTCTTATGTCATTCGCCCCACCCCCCAACCATCTTTGGTCAGATCACACCCTCCTGCTGCTTTTGTATTAATAATCCGAATGAATATCACTAGTTTTGAATGTCATGGTGAACTAGTAGTTTTGAATGTCATGGTGAACTAGTAGTTTTGAATGTCATGGTGTACTAGTAGTTTTGAATGTCTTGATACACCAATAATAGAGTGCCTAATTCTCTGAAAATATTGTCTCAAAATACATGATTAATGTGTTAATTCAATCAAGGAGCCCTTGGTAATTCCAATGAATGATTTTAAAAATAATTCTTCTTGAGTTGCATCTGTACACAACATCAAAACTCTGATAACACATGAATTTTACTGACGTAACTTAAGATAAGAATGAATTGTTTATTTATCAATCCATCTATATGTAAATCTCCACATGACTTTGAGTTTTCTGAGAAACTGGTTATTCTAATGGAAACTTCCACTACCTCGTAAACAAGGTTAGGCACTGAACTCACATTTTAACAAACATCGTGTCTTCTACTTACAAGGTGTACGTCTGATACAGGTTTAATGCTAAATTGCTACCTATATCAATAAAATACAAGTTGGAATGATCAAAGTTTCATATAACAAATCAGTAGACAACGTTGTCGATATGTTGGTGTCTCGTGAAATATATGCACACACTCTGATGTTCTAGTCTCTGCAACTCAATGCAATTTCTCCGTAATTTTCCTCATCATTCGTTTATACTCTTTTTCAGGCTCTACGTCTGTTTCTAACATTGTCTTTAATTTCAGGCTCTTTTCTTGCACTGGTTCTAAGTGAACGTCTTTCCTTGGATTAGTGGTACATAATGTCTTTGGCATAGGTAGCCACGTCTTGTATCCATGCATCGAAATCAAAAACCGTTCCAGTTGGATGCATCATTTTAGTTATAAATATGTTTGTGTGATGAACTAGATATAGACACATCTAAGTTAATATGTAGGCAAGTGTGGATAATGTTCGATGAATGCATTCTTCACGCGGATGTGTTCAACTTGTTCTTAATCACAGTTCTCAACACTTTTAATGTTTAAATTGGTGGTGGTGATGCTGTCTTTTCTGTTGCATCGTTTATAATTAAGCCACAACAAGTATTCATTGAAACGAATTCTGAGAAAAGTAGTCACTGACCTGCACAACACACGTCGTCCAGACGTCAATGGAATCCAGTCCGCTTGTTGGTTTCTGTTATAGTCCTTCCCAAAATGTAGTATTCCATCGGTGTAGAAATAGCAATAGCTTCAAAACTAGGATATAATTTTGAGTTTCCGTTTCACTTGTATCGTGATAAACGCTCTGTAAATTCTTTCCTGCGACTCTAAAGACGTATTCTGAATGAGTTATTGTATACTATTTATTCATATTAGTGTATTTTAT
This sequence comes from Unio pictorum, assembly GCA_030141615.1. Lineage (NCBI taxonomy): Eukaryota > Metazoa > Mollusca > Bivalvia > Unionida > Unionidae > Unio > Unio pictorum. The sequence continues at coordinate 12,929,554 of JARLTB010000126.1, forward strand.
ATTTGATGAAATATTCATACGTTCTACACAGGGTATATACTCTTACAGTGTGGAACTGACATTTTTGTTACTAACATACACACACCAAATGTCTAGAAGAACAAACTTCCGTGCTGACGTAAATACAGAATGGTTCTTATCTAATGATGGACAGTCGTTTCTACAAAATGGTTCTTATCTAAAGATGGACAGACATTACAGCTGGCTTCATATTTTAACTTGTTCCTGGTTTAGAAAATTTAAGGAATTATCATATTTGGATCTAACTAGTGCCAAACAAATATAGATAAATTACAAATCTGAGTTGTACCTTATGTCAGATGACGTCAAATTAAGCCGGTTTTGACCGGGAGAAACTAACCCTTACCTGAAAAGCGCGGAAATATTTTCTCGTCGATGCCTTAAAACCTAACACAAGATGCGTATAAATAGACCGCGCATTTAAGGGTCAGGTCAGTTCCTATCGACGAGGAAGTAGATCTTCGCCTTATCATTTCAGATGTAGCTGTCCTATCATCGCGGCGGCGCTCCTTTTAAGAGAGTCTGAATTCTTCCTTCTCTCTCTCTCTCTCTCTCTCTCTCTCTCTCTTCTCTCTCTCTCTCTCTCTCTCTCTCTCTCTCTCTCTCTCTCTCTCTCTCTCTCTCTCTCTCTCTCTCTCTCTGTCTCTCTCTCACCATGGATATTGACGCTCCTTAACTTACGAGTAATTCCTTCTCATAGCAAGAAATGAGAAGAAGGTTATGAAAAGCTAATCACAACCCGCATAACAAAAACTTTCATAAAAAAATTTTACACGAATTTAATAATCCCTCTAAGTCTTCATCTCTTGATGTAATTATTTGTAGCATTGCAATCTTGCAGGTAGAAGTGATCAATGTCTGACCATCTGATCGTTTTTAAACAAACCAACTCTCACAGCATTCGGGTAACAGTGGTTATTACGCCCTAGTACTTGTCTGGAGTAACACATAGGTTTCGTACTGTCTGTATGAATGTAATGTTGGTGTTGCTGGTTGTTATTCTTTGAGCTAAAGCATGTGAATGAGAAAGTCTTTACGTTGTGATCAGAATGGCCTCAGTTTTATCATCACTGATCTGCAGCTTGTTACATGTCATCCATGATTTCACATCAAAAATGCACCTCTCTATTCATTGGATGGTAGCATCGACTTCAGTTGGGTAGATTAGACTTGCGTCATCCCCATGCCAGTTCAGATCTGATGCATTTGTGCGTTCATGAGATTGCTTCCAACTCATATTTCCTTGCAACGATATAAACAATAATGTGTCAAATGTGACGTTACAAAACACACACAAATAGATTTCCAGAGTATTACATGTGCTCTATTTTATTGATGTAATTACGAAGCAGCTGCTGAGAAAATTGTTTTAAATAAAAATCGTTGTGATCAATGTCGTTCTACTGTGTCCATAAAGGTTCAAGCCAAAGTTAATAGAAACTGATTCAAACCAGATGTCTTTTGTTAAATGGCCGCTGCTCAGAAAATAAAAAGGGTTTATTGTCCTACATTTAGGAAACATGGATGAGTTCCATTTTAACTCGCTTTAACTTTCAGATCCAGGAGGAGCAACGTGACCATGATGATACAGGTCTAAATGCAATCTCCCTACGCTGTCAGCCATTTGACGTTTCTCGCGACAATGGTGAGATAACATCCGAGGAAGGAGGATGGGGCTCATGGATCGGCTGGACAATGTGTAATAATGATTCAAAATCCCAAAGGACTTTCCTTACCTCATTCTCTCTGCAAGTAGAGGCTAGTCAGGTGAGTCATACTTTATCATTTTGAACGATAGATAATAATAATAATAATAATAATAATAATAATAATAATAATAATAATAATAATAATAATAATTCACCATTGTCAACAGTTCATCTTCCTTCCCATTTATATCTTCTTTACTTCTAAGAAAATGTGTATTTCGTGGTATATACTGTAATTTGAAAAAAAACAACATGACAGTCAGCCACTTAACAATCAAATGTTCAAGTCTATTGACGAAGTTTAGTAGCTTAATATGGGGGAGGGGTGGGGCACTGTGCATGTTATACGCATAGAGTACTTGAAGTTATGTTAATGCACTCCTTTTTACAGTTTAGTGGTGATGACACAGCGGCTGACTACATCAAATTCATGTGCCGAGATTTCCATTCAAGCTTGCACCAAAGAGAACTTTCTCATCCCCCAGGACATGGCTCATGGGGCAACTACGGTGATTGGAGTCAGGATTGCCCATTACATTCTGCTATCTGCGGAATTCAAACCAAGATTGAACCGTTCCAAGCAGGGAGTTTTTTTTCCAAAGCTGACAACACGGCTCTCAACGACGTCCAATTTATTTGCTGCAATGATACATCTCATGATATGTAAATAAAGATGGATAGATAGATAGATGGATCTTAATAAAGGTCATTATGCCAAGAAATGTACATCAATATAGTAAATATGTATTCATACATCCAGTTGCCGCCTGTGAATTACGCTGTTTGTCTTATATTTCCACAGGTGTATATTTATATTTCGTCTTTGATCACAAGATCTTCCCTTCATACAGACTAACAATTTCCCCCTGCTTTCCATGATCAGTTCATCATTATTTCATAAGAAAGAGTTACCGTGCTGGTGGCCTAGTGGTTAGAGCGTCCGTCGCGGAAGGGAGAGGTCGTGGGTTAGATCCCCGACCGAGTCATACCAATGACTTAACAAATGGTACTAACAGCTGCCTCGCTTGGCGCTCAGAATTAAGAGGTTAGTATTAGGACTGGTCGGCCTGGTGTCAGGATAATGTGACTGGGGAAGACATCATGCCACATGTCTGCGGCATGATGCCCCAATGCTAGACATCACTATAAACTGCCTCACTGCAGACATCGTAGCTATTTGAATGAAAAATTGTTAAAGCTACGTTAAAAACCGTAATCACCTTAACATCCTACAACACGTAATCGCGAAGTTTCACAAACGGTGTTTTGCACTGATAGACCTAGCTACAGGACTGGTAAGTATTATATAATCCGGTTTTGAGTGGCCCGTTGATGTGGTTGTTACTTGTTAAAGCGTATCGTTGTTGGTGATAGATCAATATATTCTAGATCAAATTTGAATCGAAAACTGTCTCATTATAATGTTAAGGATAAGACTTTCTCTTTACTTGTACACATTTGTATTAGCACACAATTCAGACGCTGTAAATTACCATTACATATACCGCCATTATTACAACGCTGATTTGTGTTTAGACGTCATTTAACGTTTACTACCGTTATGTGTTTAGACGTCATTTAACGTTTACAAAGAAATTTTAAATGCATTACATTACATTTTGCCTAATATTTACGCAGTATCGTCAATATTTCCAATAATTTATCTTGACCTTGACAATTTGTTTCGTTCACGAATGTGAGAAAAAGACTTCTTCATTATGCACTGGTTTTTGTACAGTAAAATCCACCCTCGGGATCATAAGGTTTTGTTTGAGATCTCCAACTATCAAATGGACATTTCAAGTCCATCACCGATGCACACGAGTAATTCTATAAATTTGACCTCACACTGGACAGTTGTAAATACATCACAATTAATTTTACTATATGTTCTCTACATATGTTTCAGTACTGACCTTTCAACTGTGTGACAATCAATACAATTCAAATGTTAATCTAAAATACCTCTAAAAATGACATCACGTCGAAGTTCTTGTCAATGGTTCACCAGCATGTTTTTTAATGGCTGTAAGGTAAACAGAGCAGCATGTTCACAGAACACAGATTTCACTTCCATGTGATCACCAATGCCTTATTAGTCAATGTGCACTGTCGCCGAAATACACAAGACATCAACTCGTTGAGCTCAAATTCTCGATAATAAACAATTACCTTTAAATCCCTACCAAAAATGCATCAATTTAACTCTTCCATCACAAACAAAATGAGAGAGGAACACATGTTCTAAAAATATGTGGGTACAGAGCTCGAAATACTTTTTCAACCAGCAGCAAGAGGGTGGACAGACCAAGTTTTCAAACAAAAATAAGGCTTCTACGGAAAACGAAACTATTGCAGACAAACCGAAACTATTTCAAACCGAAAATATTTCACAAAAAAAAGGCTGCTACAGAGACAGAGTCTCCTTAGCAAAGGGGATGGACAGACCGAAACTATTTAAGTAAAATCCTAAAGGATTTCAACCGAAGCTATTTCAAGCAAACCGAAACCAATTCAGGTAGACAAAAATAGAGAAATCCTTTAGGATTTTACGATACAGACCCTGCACTGATGTCCCTGCGGAGAAGAATTGAAAATCCTTGAAATTGCTAGCAATTTAGGATTTTCGTCTTAAGACTTTCATCGTAAAAAGATTTTTACCCCTATAGCAGCAGAGAGGGCGAATCGGACAACTTTATAGAAGGGTCTATTTGGAAAACCAAGACTTCCTCCAAAATCAAAAATAGAGTTTCCTTTGGAGAAACAAAGTCGTTGTCGCGCTCTCTCTGCTGCTATGGGGGTGAAAATCTTTTACGATGAAAGTCTTAAGACGAAAATCTATTAGGATTTCACAGATTAATATTTCAAACCTCACCTCGTAAATCAATTAGATTATTGGACTGGTCAGTGAATTTAAAATTAATTCTCGTTCATGAATCATTATGACATCGCATATAGACTGGATTAGTTGGATCTTCAATGATTAGAAACCCTGGAGGAGCTGTTGGTGCAAATCAGTATAAAATATATCCTTGTTGAGCTTGATTTGATCTTTCGAGATTTATTTGATAAATTCCTTCGATAACATCACATACTAAATTCACTGCAATCACCGAGGATATATTGATATATTGACGTTTTGATGAGCGATATGCCTACCACCACCATCTGGGTCATTATTATGTTTGAGGATTGTTGTTTATGGTTGTGGCATTTTTTTAAATTCGGCGAGTAGCAGATAAAAGTTTTCTTGAATAAGATCATTAACAGATTTGTTTAGTTCATTTGCGTTATACCCAAGAAACTTGAAATCGAGTAAATCAGCTGTAACAGAATTGTTACCGAGAGGATGGTGGATTAAATGAACACAAACACAATATGTGAAAGAAAATATAAATTTATGAAATAAATTATTAATGAAAAATAATGATGTATCAACACAATAACTCATGCGCTCAACCCACAATTACACTCACAACCATTCACAATACATGAATAAATGAAATATCAATACAAAATAAAACTCAGATATAAAGGGATCTCTTGGACTATACACAGATCCAAGGAACCTTTACGAAAGTTATATTACCGCAAGTATAAATTACGATAACAAACACAAAACATCAAACTATACTATCGCACGTATGGATTGCGACAACTAGCACGAACATATACATGTATTCAATCAAGTTGCTAGCTTTTATTGAGATTCATGCAATCCCTTGAAATACTATTGTGATCTGAAATAACCATGTAAATACAACAATGTATTCAATTGTACTACAATTGCAACACACATATGTGTCTCGACCCTGTATAACCGTACGATTCACTAACAGTTGAATCGCCGCCCAGTTTCCGCGAAGACCTAGGGTTGACCAATACTTTTATCGGCCGTTTGCCCTTCACGGATCCACCACAGTTATACGTACAGACAGCATACAACATCTACTAGAACCAACGTTCCTCAATACCCTAGATGTCGCCCCGGATGTTTACAACTTTAGACAGCTCCGACACTTGGACTTCTAGATTTCCGGATATTTACACGTCACGACAGATGTAGACGAACAGACAGTTCGACAGACAGACAGTCAGATACTTCAATTTGATTGCACAATAAATCAGCAACAATTTCAGCTACGATCTCAAAGACGTTATCAACGATGTTATCAGATGTTATCAGATGCGCTATCAGAGATGCTATCAGATGCGTTATCAGAGATTATCAGATGTTATCAGATGCGCTATCAGCTACAATAAAGAAACCAGACTAATAATTGTTGTCTCAAGAAATAATCTAAACCTTAGATTACGCTATTGCATTTAAAGTCTAATAGTGACTAGTAATTCCAAATATTCCACGTTTAAAATCTGCATTGCAATAAAGGCATCATTATATGAAATGATAAACTGAATAAAATTCACAATAAAACGAAATATAAATTTAACACTCACCCCTTTGGCTGGAGATTGAATGACGAGCTATCTATCCTGTGATTAGATACTTTAGGTCCCGTAATATTGATCATAAATATTCTGCCTTATATACCCTCAAATAGGTGAGCAGAAATCACGGCAAGATTACCGTGCACCCTGTGAATCTAAATGTTCCGAATTTCATGTAATTCAAAATCAGGCACATGCAAATCGTTACACGCCGCTTACCTTGGAAAAAACCACTTATTCACCCCAGGCAACGCATGTACGACGAAACAAAGAAAATGGTGAGATTAGTTTGTAAATCAATTAGAAAATAAATTAAATTTTCGCCTAATTCTGTGACATCAGCTTCTGTGATATTGTAACCCGTTAGGAATGTTTGTTTATCTCCATTCTTGTCATTAATTATTATCTGAACTATTCGTTTGTTGATATATTCTATGTCGGATACAAGCTGATTTAATATCTCAACATATTTTATAATCTCGCTGCGTGAACTCGTTATATCCAAAAATTGTTTTTGGAAACTCTGTCGTAGCTTTTATTCCGAGATATCATATCGTGAGAATCAACATTAACACTCAAAATATGAAATAGTGTGATCGTCCACCCCGATGGTAATTATTTTGTATCGCATAAAAATGACGCAAGTTCGAAAATTATATTATTATAAGAAATTTCGAACTTGCGCCAGTGATAATAGAGCTGTGATATCATCATTCTGAACTATCGAATCTGGCGAACCATCTATTAATACTCCAAACATAAACTCCAAACATAAAATAGAGTGATCACCTCTCCATTAATACTCCAAACATAAAATAGTGTGATCACCTCTCCATTAATACTAGAAACATAAAATAGTGTGATCACCTCTCGCCGAGGAGCACAAATGCAAGAGTTGTCATTTCAGAATCGGCGGAAGATTTATTATTTTCAGAATCGGTGGAGGATTCATCAGTTACCCACTCTTTTTTAAAAGATTCCAATTAATCACCAAATAATATTGCTCAACACCGGTTTTTAATCCATTAACAGGTTTATCATGAATTACTTCTACTTTTTTTTGACATTTTGGTACATAAGAATTAACTAAATAATCAAAAACATCTTCACCGTATCTTTCAAAATACATACCATACACTCTATGAGAAACCGGTTCCCGCCAACCAGACCATGTTGTCCCATCAGATGCAATAATAACAACACCACCTTGTATGTAATACTCATTGATACCTAGCATAACTCTACGCACAGCGACATTTGGAAAAACAGCGATTCTTTTTCGACTTAAATTAAAACAAATCATTCTTTTACTTTTAGGATCCAAAGATGGTTTATATAGTTTTCCAGATTCAAAATATAGCTTCATCGTGGATTAAATAATAATTATTCTTTCAAATTTAATTATCGGAAATATTCGAAAATGGCGAAAGTGCCAAAAATTATAATTATATAAGAAATGTGCACTTTCGCCATCGCTGATAGAGCTGTTAGATCATAAATCGGAGTTGTCATATCGATGAGAGAGCTGTTAGATCATTAATCTGAATTGTCATATCGGATGAACCATCCATTAACACTCCAAATATGAAATAATATGATCATCAGTTGCAATGGTAATTATTTTTCATCATGAAAAAATGATGTGGAAAGTTCGAAAATTTATATTTTTATAGGAAATTTCGAACTTTCCACAGCAAATATAGAGCTGTTAGATCATCATTCTGAGTTGTCATATCGAGAGAACCAACCATTAACACTCCAAACATGAAATTGTAACATCATAGTATGATTCTCTACTGCATTAATATCATATCCACCATAGAAACCATTATCTGTTATTGTTGTATTCTTCCATGATTGGTCATCGAGAAAATCCAATCTGGGCCATATGGGATAATATAGTGTGTAATCGGATCTTTCTACATTTCTTATATTATCCGGTTTTAACTCCAAATCCCCTATAGATCAATTTGACTTTCTCGATGGTATTTTTAATTGTCAAATCACCTTTTCTCCCTCGAAATTCAGGGAAAATCTCATTGAAATGTTTCATTAACAATTCATTTTTGCCGAGTTGTGATGGGTCATGTAAGATCGCATTAATATTCCGGATAAGATCAGATCGATTCACCGGGTGTGTCATTTTACTCAAATCCACTGGAACAATATCAGGCAGTGATAACACATCAAGAACATCACGGATTATTTTAATTTGTTCTCGTGGTGAGATTTTATCACCGCGAAAAGACTGTAATTATGGATTTACCCGAACTGAATTTATCGACGATGACCCGTTGTCCTCGTTGTAGCCGCTATGAATTCTTTATGAGTTGTTCTATTGTGGGATTATCTAATTTACTAACATCAGTCTGAAATATATTATTGAGGTAAGTTAGTTTTTTATATGGATCTAACCGCGATTCTGGGTTGTATTTGTAGTATGACGCATAAGACGTTTGCGGATAATTTTCCTCCTGGGATTCACTCGATTGCGCGATTCTCTCCCTGATAGAACTCATCAAGAAGTCATCCACGGCTGGACTATTGTTAATCTCCACCGATACCATTTTTGTTTTGTTGCGTTTCTTCTCGAGCCACGTTTCATACTCATCCGGGATCGTCTGTATGATTTCATATCCGGAATTTTTCATGGACGCAATTAATCTCGATGTAAAGTAACATTTTGAGTTGTTCTCATCGATGATGTTGCTGATATACGCGTATCCGTAACTGGAATTTGCCTCACTGAGATTAGGAGTGCAAAATAATAACTCCGTGGAAGTTAGAATCCTCTCATGAGACTTTATAACTTCGATGATATCATCGCGAGTCTGTGGTAATTTAACTCGAGATTTTGACACAGTGGAATAATGAATTTCATTGATATTTCTGAAACGATGCAATGCTTGTTTGGTGGCTTCAACAGATCCTAGTTGTTCCGAGAATACCGCTAGATACTTAAATCGATCATCGATGATGGAAACTCCAGTTTCCACTGTTAGATTGTATATGACAACATCAAAGTCGTTAAATTCCGCATTGACATCCGAGAAATCTTTGTTTTTGTATTGGGTCGGTATCCGCTTCATAATACTTCAATCGATAGTTTCGATGCTGAAGTTGCTTGGCTATATTCTCTACGGAATAATCTCCTCGGCGCTTATTGTGTGTGAAAACAACAAAACGATTTCCATATTTCGAATTTATCTCTTTGGGATTGTTACATAATGGACTTCTTATCGAGGTCGGGTTGATAGTCATTGATGATGAATTTCATCTCGGATAGTCTTAAAATATCTTTGAATAACATCAAGTCATCGCTATTATCATCTGCGTCCAGCACAATCACTCGATGTGCCGCGGTTAATAACCCAGCAAACTTCTCCCATGTGGTTTTACTAGACTGCAATGATGAAAATATCTGTCTAAGGATTCCATGCCATTCATCAACGACTATCACATTTGGAATTCCTCGTACGCGATGGATAGATTTCACTTGTGCAATTACTCGTAATCGATCTCTCGGTGGGAAAATAATGTCTCCAGAAATTTCATTGTACGATTCGAGATTATAGTCCGATCGGGTTTTCTCAGTGAATGTCTTCCTGTACGACAAATATAACACGGATTGATCGGGTCTTATTGATTTCCAAGCAGACTCGGACTTCCCCATACCACATGCAGAACCATCCATGTAGTCTTCGTTGAAAATGATTTTACACCCCTGGCCTGACTTGTGTGTCGGTGTTTCAGTATATAATACATTTGGAGTTTTATCAGGAAATTACCTCGGATAACAAAACCTGCAATAATTTGATTTCGTTATATATTTGCTGGTCATCGCTGATGATGTCATCGCTGATGGTAATCGGAATTGTTATTTTCTTAGCGGGTTCGCGGAAACATCCCACGCGATAACAATCCGAATATATTACAGCGTAACAATCTACGCAAGTCGCCTCGATGTAATTATAAATTTCATTCTATCCGTGTCGTCGCTGACAAATATTACAATAGCATCCTGGCTGCCTCGATAACGAGATCATATTTCCACTTCTGACTGATATTCCAGTGATCTGGTCCGGTTGTCCTGTTACCGCGATGGAGATTTTAGTAATATCAGCCGTGGAAATTTCTTCATCGCGGAAATTCAAATAATTTTCATTGATAGTAATTTCCACATCGGTGATTTTCAAATACCGTGGTTGGATACAGCATGGACAGGCCAATAAATCGGCCTCGGATGTTGAACTCCCAGGGATTAGTATTTTAATCCTCGAATATAATTTTGTTGATCTCGTATTATTAAGTTTGATGCTATGAAGACCTGCTTGTAGATCAATATTCCAGGTTGGATTATCCTCAGCGGATTTCTTTATCAGTGACTTATGAGTCTCAAAATCAACCGGAGTAGATTTCACTAACATGTGATACCCGCTAGTTGTTTCGGACACATAAATGTCATCGTGGAAATTTGAAGAGTTTCCAGTTAAATAATTGACGATTTCATCCACGGTGGGTTTCTTTGAGTCAATATCAAATACTGGATATCGGAGTCTCCACCGAGGAATAATTTAATTGACAGCAGAGTCACCTGTAAAATCCATAATATCATCTTCGTTGATAAAAACATAGAATCTCTTCAGCTGTTGAATAATAATCCCACGCGAGAGATATTTTTCATCGAGGTAATTGTTCACTGTGAGGGCGTCAACCGCAGACTTCTTATCGAGGAAGTCTACTGCCTCGCTGTATCTCTTATTATGCTCCTGCAAGTAAGACAATCCCTGCCGGGCAAGATCGACCGCGCTATCATCTGGAGTTTCATCAAATATTTCTGAGACCGTCTCTGGGCTGGTTTGATTCAATGTCAGTCCTATATAATCTTCCTCCTCCATTATACAATAAAATTATCATCTAATTCAGTAATAGTTAATCCTCATGGGGAAGGTTCGAAAAATTATAATTAGATAGGAAATTGACTATTAAAAATATATCATTGTTATATAACAATGCTAAATCCAGCACTAGCTGTTAACAAATGTCGTTCGGTATTTCAAGGGTCTAAACCTGTGGGAAAAATTCGTACGGGGAATTCTGTGGTCCTCATGCATTCATGGCGAAACAGGGTTGTAGGACCGGTCCTCGTCCTTGTATTGGATGTGGTAAGGGTGTACGAGTAAAATATCAAATTTGTATCGAATGTGGTGGAACGAGATATCGATCGATGTTGGAGTGTCACACCCGAAAAAAAAAACCGATTCCTACTATAAAGGAGTTCTTGAAACAGCACGCCGAGAAAATTTGAAATGGTAAAAATGTAAAAAAATGCTTGAGGGATTTTTCACCGAAGGCGGGGAATATTACACGATTTCAGAGCTCGGGGATAAGAAATTATTTTACAATTCGACGCGAGAAACAATTGCTGTTTTTCCATCCGATGAGGTATGTATACGGATGCTGGATATTGAATATCAAGTTGATGATGGAGATATAAATTTAAATGAAAGTGGAGAAATACACATATGTGTACGTGATGATGATTTTCCTAAATGGAAGAATTTTTATGAATTGTGGTATTTACCAGTTCCTAATCCTAGATTGAAATTAGTAGTTTCTGATTGGAATCATTTTGAGTATTCATTAAACGAGTATTCCTAAAAAATCTTTGATGATATTATTAATAATCATTTTACATATAATCAAAAAATGACAATAGAGAATAATAAGATTCCTGTTAATGTATTAGATACGGGTGTCGAACAGTATTATTTAATAATCGACTGTAAAATCGTAGAAAAGAGCCATAACATTTACACTGAAAGGCGTAGAGTTGAACGTGAAAATTATAGAAAAGAAAATAATGATCTCATCAGGAATCTGACGATAACTGATTAACCACTCAAATCACTTTTATTAGGTACATTATTAATTTTTAATGTGATCATTTGCCGGCGAGTGAATAACTATCTCGATTTTTTGACACCGTGGTAACCCTCATTGGATTTTAGACAAATTGTATTATTATATGTCCGTCGATGAAATCATCCTCGGGGATAAACTAACAAATATATCACCGAAATCCAGCGTGAAAATGAAATTCACGAAGTGAAATTTAACCGCAATTGAAAAAACCAAAGACGGATCCCAAAGGACTTCCAGATAGACATGAAGCCGCGAGAAAACGATTACAAGAGAAATATTACGGAGTAATCCCAGTGAGAGTTTATCAACTCGTCGAGGAATCTCCCGGAGTAGCAAAATTAATTCTGTTTCAGACCGGTGGTTGTGAGTCGAAGACGATTCAAGTGTAAATTATGGCGCACCATCACAAGTTTCTTCTTTGGAAGTTTCATCTTCGGCAGGTAATTCCCAATAAGGAATTATACAATATTCTTCAATGCGTTTTATAAATTGTTCATGTGATTTTCCCCATAGTCGTTGACTTGCAATTTTATATTTTTTTATAATATCAGCAAATATTCTACTAGCGTCTTCCATATAAGAATATTATGCTGTGTTATAAGAATATGCATCAAATTCATGGCAACATAGCCAATGTATGCTGTGTTATAAGAATATCCATCAAATTCATGGCAACATAGCCAATTTATGCTGTGTTATAAGAATATCCATCAAATTCATGGCAACATAGCCAATTTATGCTGTGTTATAAGAATATCCATCAAATTCATGGCAACATAGCCAATTTATGCTGTGTTATAAGAATATCCATCAAATTCATGGCAACATAGCCAATGTATGCTGTGTTATAAGAATATGCATCAAATTCATGGCAACATAGCCAATTTATGCTGTGTTATAAGAATATCCATCAAATTCATGGCAACATAGCCAATTTATGCTGTGTTATAAGAATATCCATCAAATTCATGGCAACATAGCCAATTTATGCGTTGTTATAAGAATATCCATCAAATTCATGGCAACATAGCCAATTTATGCGTTGTTATAAGAATATCCATCAAATTCATGGCAACATAGCCAATGTATGCTGTGTTATAAGAATATCCATCAAATTCATGGCAACATAGCCAATGTATGCTGTGTTATAAGAATATGCATCAAATTCATGGCAACATAGCCAATGTATGCTGTGTTATAAGAATATGCATCAAATTCATGGCAACATAGCCAATGTATGCTGTGTTATAAGAATATGCATCAAATTCATGGCAACATAGCCAATGTATGCTGTGTTATAAGAATATCCATCAAATTCATGGCAACATAGCCAATTTATGCTGTGTTATAAGAATATCCATCAAATTCATGGCAACATAGCCAATGTATGCTGTGTTATAAGAATATCCATCAAATTCATGGCAACATAGCCAATTTATGCTGTGTTATAAGAATATGCATCAAATTCATGGCAACATAGCCAATGTATGCTGTGTTATAAGAATATCCATCAAATTCATGGCAACATAGCCAATTTATGCTGTGTTATAAGAATATGCATCAAATTCATGGCAACATAGCCAATTTATGCTGTGTTATAAGAATATGCATCAAATTCATGGCAACATAGCCAATTTATGCTGTGTTATAAGAATATGCATCAAATTCATGGCAACATAGCCAATGTATGCTGTGTTTGTTAACGATTAATGGTTTTCCCTCTCTTATTTTATATTCCGTTCCATCGACGAAATTGTCATAAAACGTAAAATAATTGGGAAATATATACATTTTCTTGAAAATAAAAAAATGAGCCCATCATCATTGACAAGTTTACATACAGCAACGCAAACAACAGCAAACTTATGCATTACCGGATTGTTACGGACTCAGAAGAGCTGGATTGTCAAATATGCACCTGTCGCCTGACCTATTGCTCTGTTTGGATGTGACAAAGAAATTCATGGGATAGAAATTCATCCCGCTTGTCAGTATTTGGGAGGATGCCTACACAGTCTGCAGCTGTTTCTAGGGTGAAATAAACCGCGGAGGATCTAGATCATTTTCTGTTTCGATCTGAGCCAGTCATTACCAACTGCGAAAAGGAATGAATGTTTACCGTACCCAGGACCAAGCCCTTAAAACTCTAAAACAGAAAATGGGTCTTAATTCTGGTAAGCTACAGTCCTGTGAGATACCCATGGCCCCACTACCCATCTAAGCATCTTTGTGAGACTGACATTGCGCATCGTCTTTCACACAGAGGTGAGGAACATGGCTCATGAAAACTTGTTTAAGCATTGCAAAATGCATTTCCTGACTATTCCGGTACCTTGGCTTCACCAGAGGACAGCTGTTGCCAAAATGTCCCAGTCTGTGATCATTGGGATGATATAGTTACAAAATGGTGTAAAATATGGACGTGATCACTAAAATTGTCTATCATATAATTAAGATCACAATCTGGAGCAATGGGTATTTTGCTACGCCATCAATGTGCACATCACTCAGGGACTTACCATGGAGAACTAAAGCATGTTATCGAATATCCACAACGACTTTCAGTGGCACAATCTCGCGTATCTGGCTGTGCCTCTTGTATACTACCTGTCTCATCTTAAGGGCCATGAAGCAGAATAGTCTATGGAGGAGAGCGCCGACTAAGCAGCAAACCAGCAAGGATATTCGAAAGAAGTGTGCTGTTTAAATGCAGCGGAACAAAACACAGCACCGCATGATTGAATACGTATTTGCCTCAAGCAACAGCAAAATAACCACCGAACCGCCTGCAACATCGAAATGTTATGCAACTACGGTCCGACAGACACATAGCAGTTTAGTGTAGATGCACGAACAACGCCAAGGGGCATTCAAAACACAGTGTAAGGTGGGAGGCTGACCTGTTTCGAGTACATCTGCAAGAAAGGGTTGCGCCGTTTGTCCCGCAGCTCAGTAAAATAATGGTTTATATCTTAACAATATGTATGGTGACTGTGGATCGTTGAGCTGGTAATCGTGTGTCATGCAGCTCTTCACGCACAAGCGTGCGTGTAGGTCCTGCTTCGACGATGCTAAGCAGATAATATCTAGTACAGGCGAGATGGTTCGAATAGGAATTACAATCACAAACGTGTCGCCAGTACTGCAACGTATTTAAACTTGAGGTGGCTACTAGTGTTAGTTATTGAGAACTGAATGAGTGCATTATTTTTAAATCTCTCACATAGCGCTCGCATCTGTCTATGCACAAAAGGTAGCAAGCGTAGCTTATTTCCGCAAATGTCATGGCACTGATGACAACGCACAAAATATAAAGAAACCACATCAAACACTATCGCAGGCCGCTAAAGAACAAACTAACTTAAGAAAAGCTTGCCAATACTTTATACAAAACTCGTGAGCATCTGCTCGAAGCGAGGCGGTGTAAACGTTGACGATAAAATCAAACTGGTCCTTAAATGTTGATTCGAGAAGTTCACTTGCAAACAGGCGATTTCCAGAGCCCTAATGTAAATTGATAATTGCGCAGTGTGGCTAAAAGTTGTCAAACAAACTGATGGAATGCCGGCTTGACACTTGGTTGATAGAAACGTATCACCCAATATGATGTGCTGTGCGTCCATCATAATGCATATGAACTCTTTTAACATGTATGTCGCCTGGTCTGTTTTTTTTTTTTTTATTCTCAGATTCACACCTTTGATTGCATTTTATATGCGACTTCCTGACCTGTTGAAAGTGTGGTCTTCCGTTTACCTGATATCGATGACAAGAGCTAGTTTGTTTTGGTAAACTTCATCGACATGCATTCTTGAAAAACCGCCATTACTTTTAACGGCTACTCACACTACTGACATCACGCCTGTCACTAGACTACAACAGTTTGGGAGGCCCTCTAAGGTCACTGACACTTTCTTGATAAGGGTGCTGTAGAAATATTCACAATTGCTTACTAAATCAACGATTTGTGTCTCACCCTTGAAAGAAAAAACTTTTACCTTCATACATTTCGATGGCGAATTGAGGTTAATATCCAACGTAGTTTCGCTCTTGTTTCGTAGTATCCTTCGGTGACGCAAAACGCCGGATATAATATAGTAAACATTGTAATGTACTGCTGTCTAATTTTACTAATGGTGGTGCACTAAGTTTGAAATGTATTCGATGACAATGACGGATTATGACCTAACTAGATAACGAATAATGGGTTCTTGTACAATCAAATATCCAGAAGATACTTGCGGAGTAAATTTATATACATGTAAATATATCCTTGCTTAGCTTGTCTTGAATCTTCAAGATTTGCTTAAAGGCTGCAATCGACGACATCACATACAAGATTAACAGCAATTGTTGACGTTATATTTACAATTTCTGGTGAAATATGACGACCTTCACCGTATGGATAATTGTCATGTCTGAGAATATCCGCCAGTGGATTTATTTTTTCCATTCATCAAGCATTTTAGGAATATTCATGGATAAGATCATTAAATGATTTCTTAAGTTCGTCAGTATTAAATCCAGGAAATTTAAATGTCGGTAAATCTGCTACGTAGTGGAATATTTATCAGCAAAAAATTGTTTATGTGGGACATGATCAAATGTTTTTGTTTACTTAAACACTGATCGCATAATATTCTGATTAACAATTGCAAGATCAAGTACCAAAATTAATGGTTCAACAGTTCAATTTGTTTGGTAAATTCTTCCTTTGTTTTTGTAACCGTTACATCATAAAGATACTCGATAACTAATCGTCGCAAGTTGTCTGGATATTGTTTGTGATCACTAAAAGTAAACTTAATATCTTTTTTTTATGGATTTTATGTTTTCCATACTCCCAACATATATCATAATAGACAAATATTAATTCACCATCATCGGGGTCAGCTTTTATTTCTTTCTATAAGGGATTATTTTCATAATTTGGAGGATTCTCTAATACGATCGTTTATCTGTAATAAAATCGACTCGCTTCGGTTACTGTATTGCTGTAGGTACTTTGGGAAGACTTTCAGGCCATACTAAGACACTTCTGATTGATGATTTGATATATATCAACAATATAATCAAGTGAATTTATTTCAATAGCGGATGATAATGTTGCTTTATGAACTGTAGTAGCTATTTTTAAAAATTCTTTTCTTGTAATAAATTTTATTCTGAGCTGGAATTCATCGATCATTTGTTCGATATGATAACTACTAGTTGTAATAGCAATAACTAGCCAATCGGAGATTCTATCTGGTTTGTTTGCATTTGCAAAGATGATTGAATTATTCGCATGTAATCCACCAAGTGATTTTGATCTAATATTTGGCCAGCTATGATATACTCGTAATTATACAAGCGAAATTGTATTTACTAAACATGCAGTTGGAAAGTTGAGGATTGGTCGAACTTGCTGATATCATCGTTGCTTTGGTGTTTTTTGTTGTTGAAGTTGTATTAACGTCGATCTGTTGCATTATTATATTTATTAGTAGTAGTAGTAGTAGTAGTAGTAGTATTTTCTAAATCAGACTGATTAGGCAGCTGTTAGTACCATTTTTGTAAGTCTTTGGTATGACTTGGCTGGGTATCGAACCCACGACCTCCCACTTCCACGGCAGAAACTCTAACCACTAGACAACCAGAATGGTTGGAGAAAGATGGAGTTAAACTTCTGTATTTGATTTAAATCTTTGTTAAAATGTTTGAGCCGAGTTTTGGTTAATGATATTTTGTTTAGACTACCACGAGAAATTAATATTTTTTTTAATGTTATTTTTGTTCCGCAAGTACTTGCAACTATTGAATGTATTTTTTTTTTACCTGAACAGAAGTCAGGGTGACATTAGCGTGACTATATGACATTATAATATCACGAGTGATTTAATTGTTTTCTATGAGTGCATCAAAAACTAATTCGTCCACCAACACCTTCATGGAGTATAACAGCGAGTGTTCTCTAATTTAGCTACTACTCCTATTGTTACACGAACTCGAAAGTGTGCATGAATGACAGATTATCTAGACAAATCTAAACGTTCCAATGATAAGTAATAAATTGGATATAGTTTTAAAAATCTAATTCTGATATTTGTAAACCAGTATCTATATTCTGATCATTTCCCATAATGCAATTAACCAATGATATGCACGTGCTACTCGATATTAATCAAAATTCAATAATATATCTTCAGATGGTTCTTGATGCGCATTTATCTTTAAGGGAGTTTCAGATACATCTAATTTGTCAAATATCATATGACTCTGTGAATTTATACTTTCAGTATTTTGAAAAGCAATAAATATTATGTCGCGGTATGGACAAACTTGTTGTGATGCAATATACCATGTAAATAAACCATTAATATTACATTGAATACTATATGTGGGCATCATCAACCATAATATTATTGATTTACTGCCCTGATCCATAAAATCAAGTAATTTTTGTTATTCAGCATCCGTTGGAATCATTACCGGCAATGTTAATATTATTTACCAACATCAACAACTGCCGCTGGTCGCCAGATTGCATCATCGTCAGGACAGTTGCTTTTCTTACAAGTACAGTCATATGTTAGGCTCAAAAAAACTTTTTTAACATAAATGCAAAATCTGAAGAAATGGGACAGTGGAATTGCAAATGAAGATCTTATATTTCCATCTTTAAGCATTAATCGACATGCTGTAAATCGGAAGTTGTAGTTTTGTTGCTGCCATGAACTACTGGACACGCATCAGCATCAGCACCATCGGCAGCATTTCTTGATCGTCAAATATTATATAGGTTATTGTCAGGGTGGTTGGAATTATCCTGTCCTTTGTCCGTCATTTTAATGAGCAAAATATCCCAAGAAATTCAACCTATTAGAACATGGTAATGAACAGAGACGGCGTTTCCTGGTTCCCTTCCAATAGCGAAATGAGAAAAGAAAAAAAAAAAAAAAATACCTTGTTTTGACAATAAGACTTTATTTTACCAACAAAACAACCTTTTCTAAGAAATGTTCCCATCTTTAAGAAGGATGATATCTATTTGTCTGTCTTAATTACAACTGTGACCTTAAATAGTACAGCCAAAAGACACCTGAATGATAGGAAGAAAATCATCTTTGTCCAATGCATATATTAAATGAAGTTAACTAGTACAAATTAACTAACTTGATGGCTAATCAATCAAATACACCAACAATTAAAGAATGAATTTGACACCCGAATATAGATAATTTTCTTAATATTAGTAATATGAGGGACAGCTGTTATATAAATATTGCACAATTTCACTAGGTAATTCCATGTATAACTTACAGCCAACCTGCTTTGATAACTGTGTGTATTAATAAGTCGGTTTTTGAAAGTCTTGACAATGAAATTATGAAGAAATTAACCTTCATTAAACAGCCACCAGAAGAAAGAAACCACTCTTATCACTTATTCAATCCCTAAGACATGATTGACTTTACATAGCATGACAATAGAAAAGACATTCTTAAATTTGTGAACATGATAAATGATACTGGACATTTTATACCTCATAAAATAATCAAGGAAGTTGATTAAGTTTTCAAACATATCTATTATGGTAAATGAACTTATCACAAATTACATTTGTTTTTCCATGCTATCAATAAATCACCAATTACAATCTTTCTGAATTTTTTTCTAATTTCTTAGTCCTTCATCAAACACTAAATCTAACTACTCATAATCACAGCTCTTCTAATATTTGAAGCACAGACAAAAAGACAACAATGGTCCCTTCAAATCTTGAAATACAATCTTTAAAAACAAATGACAAAGAAAGCAGACTATCAGGAACACAGGTGTAACAATACAATTTAAAAAGGTCAAATCATGTGTTCTATACTCTATTTGTTTACAAAATGTAGACAAAGAGAACTCAGAAAAGAATAAAATATTTTTAAAATTAATAAGAAGCATATGGTGGTTTCAAATTATATATATATATATATATATATATATATATATATATATATATATATATATATATATATACATACACACACATTATAAAATAAACAACACATCGAGGTTGTCTGACTTGAATTTAGCTTTAACATCTATGTGAAATGAATCGTCAAGCAGTGTGGGGGAAAAAACAAATTAGACATCAAGTGGATTTTATAAAATTGATTTGTTTAAATGTGAATATGTTATAAACTACATTATGGATTTGAGATAAGCAGACTGGTTACACAGTGAAATTGACTTCAACTGATTTGATTCATTGTGCATTTGAAAAAAGCAGACTGGTTACACAGTGAAATTGACATCAACTGACTTAATTCATTGTGGATTTGAGTTAAGCAGACTTGTTACACTGTGAAATTGATATACATGATCAATACATTAATAAAGCTTGATGGCAACATGGATTTTATCAATCATATCAGCATATTCTGTACAGCATTATATTTATTGTGTAAAGAAACAAAAAAATACTATTAAAGGGTCTCAGAACGAAAATGAAAATAGAGAAAATATCAAAGACATTCAGATCTTCTGTAATTTTCAAAGTAAGTAAAATAAAATAAATGGTACCATTTGGAATGTAAAGAAAAGAGCTATTTGTATCACATACACATGTAAAGTAAATAAAGACAGGTTTATTGGCCACATTGGCAAAACAATTTAATCAGCCTAAATCCATTTTATAGGCCAATCCAACATCCAATACAAAGTTCATAAATGACATCCTGGCCAGCCTGCTACATGATTTTCTACATGAAGCACATCATCTGCATACCATGGATTGAAATTTCATACTTTGGAAAAATACTTAATGGGTATGTGGACTGAGAGTATTTCGAGATTGGACTTTCTTGAATTCTCAGCAAATTTATAATGTCAGCTGAGAAAATGACTATTTGCAGCTTTCTTTAAAGGAACATAAAATGTTTTCCCTCACTAAACATTTACTCACTAAACATAAAAACACAGAACTTAGTCAAACAGCAATTGCCTCACCAAGAAAATTTCTTTCCATCCAAATGTTAATCAAGTTTTCATTTATAAACCAGTTAAACTTAAGTATTAAGAAACATTTATGGGATGTTTTTATCCCTATGGTAGAGACAGTCAATTCAGTGTGTTAGGCTGTCCAGATCAATACTGCCCTAGTTCTGGGTTCACCATTCATTGGAAAATGGTTATGTGAACAATTCTTGTGCCATCACCTCACAATTCTCATAAGCTGGCAGGTGTTAATTCTATTGGGCTTACAGCTGATAATTCTATTGGGCTATGAGCTGATAATTCTATTGGGCCTGCCACAGATAATTATACTGGGCTTGCAGCTGATAAATCTATTGGGCTTGCAGCTGATAATTCTATTGGGCTTGCAGCTGATAATTCTATTGGGCTTGCAGCTGATAATTCTATTGAGCTTGCAGGTGGTATTGGACATGCAGCTGATACTTATATTGGGCTTGTAGCTAACTGTTATATTGGGCTTACAGCTGATAACAGAATTGGACTTACAGCTGATAATTATATTGGGCTTACAGCTGGTACTTATACTGAGCTTACAGCTTACAGTTTTATTGGGCTTACAGCTGATAATTTTATTGAGCATAGCAGATGATAATTATATTGGGCTTGAAGACAGCCAACAAATGCATGCATGTGTATCCTAACATGTATAAAAACATATGGAGCAAAATGGGCTCAATGTTTTCTAGTTAGTAACGCACAATTTTAAAATTTTCACAAAGCACTGCATTGTTGTTTAAAATTCTTTAATACAGTTTTTATATGAAATATTAATTCTTCCTTCATGCTAGTATTTTGCTATCCTGAAATCAACTGTCATGACTGAAGATTACTGCAAGTTAAAAACATCGCAATAAAATTTTAATGAGTAATATTTCCTTCATAATGTGTATACTGTTAATTATATGAAAAGGGTTTATATAATGCTATGGCATCAGAATGACGACCACATTAAAAGAACAGATTTTAAATTATAGAAGACATTAAACACAATATTGTGTTGCATACTGTCAAGCTGCAAATTGACAGGATATGCTCTCAATCACTAAAATATCACAGAAATAAAATATTCACAAGTGCAGTTTACAAGTACAAGAAAGCATAACATTTTATTACATTACTAATTATTACATCACATTTTATTACATTACTAATTATTACATTACTAATATTGTGCTGACTCTTACACTATGGTTGTAATAACTGAGCATATCTGTCAAATTATACACTGCAGATGTTATAATATCTGAGCACATGTCAAATGTTACAATGCAGGTATAATACCAACATAAGAGTATATAAAGTTATACACTGCAGGTGTAACACCAATGGAGAGTATCTCTGTCTAGTTGTACACTGAAGGTGTAACACCAATGGAGAGTATCTCTGTCTACTTTAACACTGCAGGTTTAACACAAATGGAGAATATATATGTCAAGTTATACACTGCAGGTATAATACCAAGAGAGTATATAAAGTAATCACTGCAGGTGTAACACCAATGGAGAGTATCTCTGTCTACTTTAACACTACAGGTTTAACACAAATGGAGAATATATATGTCAAGTTATACACTGCAGGTATAATACCAAGAGAGTATATAAAGTAATCACTGCAGGTGTAACACCAATGGAGAGTATCTCTGTCTAGTTATACACTGCAGGTGTAACACCAATGGAAAGTATTGTCTAATTATACACTGCAGGTGTAACACCAATGATGAGTAACTCGGTTAAAGTATATATTGCAGGTGTAATATAATGGAGAGTATATCAATTCAACAAACTAGTACTACAGCCCACAATTTCCCTCTCTCACCTTACTAATATTCGAGGCAAAGTATTTTTTAACAAAAAAAATATATTTTAGTCTCTTAAATTTTTATACAAGACAAATTTCAGCATTTACTGAACTGAACAACTGTTATGGTGATAATACCTTAAGAAGTTCAAACAGAAACATATTTTATATTTTCAATTAAGGGAGAACTTACTTTGCTCTCAAACAAACTTTTGGATAAGAAAAAAGTTGTATATAATAATGATCTTTATCTGAAAACAAGTTCTTAATTACATGGTGATCCAAAAGAAATTGCTGTGTTTATGAGAATGGATGTACTACAAGATCAATTTCTTTAATTACACAAACTGCATTTTACTTTAACTTGGTCATCTCTGTCTTTTGTCAAGTTACATATATGCATTGACTGCCACACCATTCAAATATAACATAAACATTATGTACAAAAGTTTCCAAAAGAAAGATCTTTGAGTTAGGAGATCCTCCAAAGGCTTGGTCTAGGTTTCCACATCTTTTATGATAACAAACAGTTCATGACTGATTATTCCACAACTTTAATTCTCAAAATAAAGAATAAAATTTGGAACAAAATTGACTGGCATCCATTATGAATAGTGGAACACCACTAAACATATATTTTAAAAAGTAATTCAAAAACATTTCTTTTAGTTTTATGTATTTTTCAATAAATCGATATCACAACTTTTCCAACTTTATTCATTTTTCCTTTTCTCTTATTTGATCAAAAGAACTGGCTGCAGGACTGAATTGCCATTGTATTGTTTCTCTGATTTTGGTGATTTTCAACTTTGTTGCACACAAGATATTCATGATAAAATGCAGTTATATCAACAGTTCTACTCATTTCATTATGCTACTTATATGGAAATGGAATGGTTAACTCTTGTTATATCAATATGTACAGTTTAGAAGAATAACTATAACCAAATAATTAAGTTTTCCCTACTTTGACCATTACCCCAAAAAACTAAGCTACCTTAACTATGATATAAGGCCAAAGTAATGCTAAAGTTAGGAAACCATTGTCTGCCCAAACAACTAGATAACATTATCTTCATGACAGAGACAATGATGATGAGTTTATGCTGGATACACAATTCCCGTCTAAAATAAAAACTCTCCAACCATTCTTACAAAGTTGAAACCATCTTGTATTTTAAAGAGAAATATTATTTCAATGTTTGATCATCTTCTAGGCTCACATATTGCATATTTAAAGTCTGTCATTAATTTTGGAAAAGTAGTCAGTGGAACTAAATATTACCAATAACCCAATAACAAGACTTGTTATTGGGTTGTTTTATTATGACTGGCCTTTATTCATCTAACATTCTTTACTAATTTAAATTCTTTTTTAGTACACTGGTCTACATGTACAGCAACACTACAAATAAGTTTGAACAAAGATGATGTACAACAAAATCAGTTTGGCATTGATCCAAAGGTCTGTGGTTTCCAAAGCGCAATGTAGCAATAGAGTTTAGCTCTTCTCTGGTACCTCCTGCAATGTGTGCCATTGTGCGATTGGGCGTCTTGGGTTGGCCAACATGTCACTCCAGTGGCGTAGCTCAGTTCCTGTTGAGTTGCAACCCAGGACAACACGGCCAATTGGTTCAGATGTGCCAATGCGATCATAGTCAACCACCGTGATGATCAGTGTCACTTTCTAGAAATCATCAAGAAAGCAAAAATAAACTTTTTCATAGACATCTTAAAAACATTTCCTCTGCAAAATCAACATCTGCTGTTACCCAAGATGATCAAACACAACTAGTTGAAACCAGTAGCACAGTAAATGCATGCTGTCATAAATATAAGTTTATCATTATCAAAACATTTCAAGGTTATTATACATCATGTCAGGTTTTTATTGTGAAGATTTTAATTAAATGTTTTGCAAGTGGTATTCACACATGATGCAACAAGAATTTAAAATAATAGTCACTGGCATTTGTGACCAATCCAACGACATGATAGATGATGTTAATTTTATTTAATCTAATGCTCCAGAAATATGTATCACATTTCAATATCAACACGTTAAGGAAACTTTACCAAGAAGCAATTTATTTCAGAATAACATTCCGCCCCAACAGAGCCTTAGATTAATTACACAACTTGTGCTATATCTATATGTCTGTGTGTGTGTGTGTGTGTGTGTGTGTGTGTGTGTGTGTGTGTGTGTGTGCGCGCGCATGTGTTTCATTTTTATTGCTAAACTAGTTCATCAATGATTTAGCCAAAAAAATTAAAGAGGTCATATTCAATTTTTTTAAACATTCAATTTTCACAAAAAAACAAGAATGATGATAAAGGTAACAAATTATTGCACAAATATCAAATGGGATGGCAACAAGATGCTCTCTCTCAGATTAAATCTAAACTGACAAATATGTCACTTTATTTCTCGTCTTTCAAAGACATCATACTTATTCAAATGAATATTTCTTCACAACATTACAAGTCTTAAAAAAGTCCTCATATTTGAATAATTAAAAAATGATTGAAAGAGATCCATCTCTATGAAGTAGTTACAATATCACTTCACTTCATTTTGTATTTTCATTGCTCAATGATTAATAAATCACTTTTCTGAAGTATTTAAAAAAGCAGATGTTTACAGAGAGATTATACACAATGGATAATGTATTAACATTGTAGGGTCAAGCAATTACTTTTAATATCCATTAATGAAAGAGCAATACAACTAAAATTAAATGCAAACTGATTATTCAGAAACATTGTATCAATAAATGGCTGCAGTCATAATAAGTTGATAGAATCCTAAAATGTCATGTTAGGAATTAAAAAATAATGCTGTTATTTCTTTTAGAAAATCAAGAATAATTTATTTTATCTGAATAAAATTGTAAATTAAATATTACACATCAATTTACTCTAAAAACTTGATGATTCTTCAAACAATCTAATCACATCAATGTATTCTAAAAGCTTGATGATTCTTCAAACAATCTAATCACATCAATGTATTCTAAAAGCTTGATGATTCTTCAAACAATCTAATCACATCAATGTATATTAAAAGCTTTATTATACTTTAATCAGCTTATCATGTTCATACTGATTAACACATCTTAAAAAAATCTCTCTATGCCATACTGGATGGTAATAAACAATGTATGCAAAGTAAAGCCTAAAATATCTTTGGATTCTATGTTTAATTTACACATCATACAAAACTAACATTTTACACCAAAGCATTTCTTCCGAAATAAATGTATTTAAATGTGAAAAAAACTGTACTCATTATCATCTTAAGCAATTTATCCTCAGTTACCAAACTAAAAAGTTAAGGTTCTTATCAACTCTAGTACCCTTTTTTCATAGATAACACAGGAAAAGCAATTACCGTATATACTCACTTATAAGTCAAAAACAGCTGTATATAACACACAGACCTTGATCTGATTTTACATTATGCACTGACAGAGTAGGGTCTACATTGTTTGTTCTACTCAGAACAAACTGCACATTTTGTGACAGTAGAACTGGGTCTATGTAGTTTTCAGCTTGATCTGACATGAGTAAGTCTGTACAACAGTTCTGCTTGTGAGTATTATTAATGCTATATTTCTACACAAAAGATCTGTATGATAAATGTATATTATTGTTATTAAATGTAAAATCCCCAACATATACTTTAAATGTGATAACGAAAAAGCAGTTAAATTGTCAAGCACAACAATAACAATTACGCAAGATAATAGATTAGAGCTAACTGCAAGAACTATATAAAGCAGGTAGAATGAACTGTAAAAATGTACTTACCAATCCCATATGACTGAATTTAATCATGTGTAAAACAAAATATCATGGGATTTTAGATAAATTAACTATAATCTAGCTGCTGACCATCATAGGTCATCTGAGTTATTTATGTTGCTAGGTTAAAAGGGTTATATTGCCGAGATACTTTTTATAGAAAATGCTTACATGTCTTTTCTTGTATATAACACGTGTACACTGTGTAAGCAATCTATCACTGTATAAAGCACAAAAAGAAACAAAAGTGCTGAAATCCCTGCAAATAGTATACTTTAAACTATGGGCACTGTTTCTAATGTATTTCTCAAACTAAAAACAATGTACAATCCATAGATGCTGCAATGTTGACGGGGGGGGGGGGGGAGGTAATGCTTACCGGCTTCTACTACATTGCAAAGGTGGTACTTTCCAGGAGGATAATATAATGCCCAAGCCATATGACAAAAGATATCATCCTCACGTTTGGGTGAACCAAAAGATTTCAGAACATTGGAAGACCCTCATATGACACCCATACACACAGATCTTGTGTACTGTCTGTTTTGACGGAATGAGAAGATTAACTTAGTGGACAACAGTGAGAAAAGGGAATCTGACAATAACATCAGCTACATATTTCATTTTTAATAATAGTTCTAGAAAATGAGAAAAGATAGATTATAATATCAGTCTTACCTGTTGCATTTGCATTGATGAATTAGAATAGTGGGATGATAAATAAATAAATCTGGCAAATAAAAGATAAACATAAGCAATACTCACCCTCACTGAAGAGCAGAAGACTAATGAGGGTGGACTCACTTTCTAAGCAACAATATTTGGACTCAGAAAGAAAATGCCTTCACTTTTATGGGCTAATGAACAAATGTAAATGGAGAAGAGGATAGTATGTAAGTGCCAAAGACAGGTTTAATCACATCCTCCAAAGATGAATTTCTAATGGGAAGGTAAAGACACTAACCATCCTACTCTAAAGAGAAGCTACCAAGTAAGAACATAGAGCCTCAACTTGACATAAAAGTCCATCTTGTTCATCCCCAGTACAGATATGAATGAGACTAAGGTTCTCACTTGAATTGGAAATGATTTTTTTGCTAACAAAACCTGGTTGGCAAAGGAGAGAAACTGGCTTATAATTCTCACTAAACTTGAAACAGCCATGCTCTATGGATAATTGAAAATTCCCATTGAACTTGAAACAGCCATGCTTAATGGATATTCACAATTCCCATTGAACCTGAAGCAGCAATAGTCTATGGATATTCACAATTCCCACTGAACCTGATGCAGCCATAGTCTATGAATAGTCACAATTCCCACTGAGATGGAGATCACACCTTCATCTTGCAATTGCTAAGGCGAGAAAGAAAATCATCTTCCAAAAGGAAGCTTCACCCAAAGATTCATAGGGGAGTCATTATGAGACCATCAGACACAAGAAAAATTCTATTTAGATGTTAAGATGCAAGACACTAGTCATTACAGTTTGAAATACCAGATCAAATCTGCTAACTCCAAATCAGTCCTAAAACCTTTAGAAAATGAAAACGTCTGGTTGATGGCACTTAATATTTGAACCCAAGAACTGTTTCTCTTTTAAAAGGAAGAGATGAAAACCAGCTACTGTACTGACATGAATAGACATGTTTTCTTCTACACCAATAAAAAAAGACTCATCATACACCAAAGATGTTGATCACCTGGTCTGGCAACTTTGATCAAATACTTTTCTTTGCAGAGATCAAGTGAGATGAGCCAATCATAAAGGTGGTGAATCTGTAGGCTGCTGTGTAGGAGAAGACCCCTGAGCTGTGACAGGAGGTACCTCTTCTTGCAGATTGGAAAGATTGTTGAACCATGACCACCTGGGCCACAGAGAACAAAATAAAGAAATAAGCTGAGAAGTAGAGTCTCTGACCTTGTGTTCAACTTGTTGGATCATCCTGAAAGGTGCAAAAGCAAACAGGTCACCCACATCAAGCTGACAGTGTATATTGCCATCTGGCTGGGGACTGCAGAAACATAAAAGGAGAGCAGGTTATTAAGTTTGGTGGCAAAGAAGTCCACCAAAGGAGTTCCACAAATCTGGAACAGAGTCTGCTACAGATTGATGGAACAACATTCCATGATGACTATCTTCTCTTTCTGAAAGACTGTTAGCTACAATATTCTTCCTGCCAGGAACACAGCAATCTCAGAGTACTGGCCTTGAATTCTGTTCAGTACAAGAGTGATTGTGATCGTAAAGTGTTAGGAAGTCCCTCCTCTGTGGTATCATCCTGGGGTTGTCCACCAGCAGTTTAGAAAGATTGCTGAACCATGACCACCTGGGCCACAGAGGGGCAAAATAAAGAAATAAGCTGAGAAGTAGAGTCTCTAACTATGTGTTCAACTTGTTGGATCATTATGAAAGGTACAAAAGCAAAAGCAAACAGGTCATCCACATCCATTGTCTAAGCCATCTGGCTGGGGACTGCAGAAACATAAAAGGGGAGCTTGTTGTTACGTTTGGTAGCAAAGATGTCCACCAAAGGAGTTCCACAAATCTGGAACAGAGAGTCTGCTACAGATTGATGGAGCAACATTCCATGATGACTATCTTCCCTTTCTGAAAGACTGTTAGCTACAATATTCTTCCTGCCAGGAACACAGCAATCTCAGAGGGTTCTGGCCTTGAATTCTGTTCAGTGCATGAGTGATTGCAATCATAAAATGGGTAACCCAAGGTGACAAAGAATGCTAGGTCTTTGTCTTCAGCATTAACATACTGACCACCAAGTGACTGTAACATGAACAAATTCAGTACGGAGATAATATCATTGGCATTGCTGACAGCATCCACTACCTTTGAAAACCATGTTTACGGTCTCTCACCAGAGCAAGACATCTGCTTGGCAAAAATCATCACCTGTCTCTCCTCCATTCACAAATCATAGATTTCACTCGTTTGTTTTTTTTTAAACACAAACAAAATAGGTAATACAGGTAAGGGGATTATATTCTGACAGTTTAAACCTTTCACAAACCCCACTAGCTCTGCATACTGTTAGCTGTAATTAACAAAAACAAAACAATGTCACTGCTACCTGAAATTAAAGACAACAAAACAACGTCATATATAGGAATTGTCAATCCAGCACTACACTAAGCTTAAAATAAAGTATACACTAATAAATGACACAAATGCATGAAAGAACTATTGAATGATCTTATTACAGAGAACAGATTATCTTTAATATATAAATATAATGTAATATGTTTGAGTAGTGAGATGTAATGTATTATTCACTATTACAATGGCAAACAAAGATGGATCCATACTGCTTACTGTACAATGAAACCGACAACATGGGTGTAAAATATAGTCTTTTATAATGGGGACAGAGCAAAATTCTGTGCAAAACAAGTGGAAAAAAACTCCTTTGATCACGCAGACTTTAAATGGAAAATTATTTTTGAACTGGTGCTAACTAGGCTTGAGGAGAAACAGTAAATGATGAACAACCAGGACATGGCACAAATTCCTCTAAGGGGAGACCACTCTTGTCTGACTTCTGCTTTGGTAAAAAGACAAGCTAAAAGAAGTGGTGAACATCATTGGAAGGGGGCTAAATCTGTGAAGTAGTGGAAGAAGTTCTAGAATTATTATGATCAAGTAATAAATATAAAAAAGAAAACCAAATTAGATCATTTCCATTAATTAATACTGAACCTGTCAGATTTCATTTCTCTATGTTGTGTGGTTCAATTTGCACGATCACACTAATGATCTTTTCCAGATGGAGAGATTGAGGGGCAAGACTGAATCATAATACCCCTCATGCAAGCAGTTGGGGCTATAAAAACAATCATGCAACAAAATATTCTACCATCCTACATAACTCATGCAATGAAATAACATTCTCAATCAGTTTGCAATAAAGCATTAATTCATCTGACATACAGATATAATCAGGCATAATATGAATTATCTACCATATTTTGATAAAAATGGTGTTACATCTTTTTTCAACACTGACGGATAGCCCATATGAGAGAACATTATAAATGATTAGCCTAAGATAGCATCTTGGTATATTCTAGACAATTAACTTCTTAGGATTTTTTTACAAGGTATAATGTAGTGATGGGGAACTACATGCATGACACCTACATCATTTTCAGGACTTGTGCATCTATATATTGACATATGTCCTCTTTACTCAAAACTTCTAGAATACCCCAAAGAATAAAATATTTTCAGGCTCTCACAAAATTCTGCTTCCCTATAAATTTTAAAAATGGATCCAACATTAATGTTTTCTAAATTAAAAATAACTGCTTAAGTGGAAATTGCAATTTTCCAACACAGTTATAAAAATCTGCAACTTAGTTTTGATAAAAATATTATAAATATTTTAATTGTCACTAAAAAAAATAGCAGTGAATTAGTACAAAGAAACAAATTAGCTTAATGGGCCTCTTCCACTGCATTCACATTTCTGAACAAAGAATCAGAGAAGTTTTGAATATACAGGACAAGAATAGCTAGCTATCAGGTGGGACAACTGATACAAGAAGCATTGGATGTTAGTTGTATTAATGGTGATCAAAAGCATGGGCAGTGTGGGAAAGTGTGGAATGCAGTGTGGGAATAGTGTGGAATGCAGTGTGGGAATAGTGTGGAATGCAGAATGAATAGATCCTTACAGAGATAAACTTGTTTATCACACTAAAGTGTGGTATGACATTACACACCCAGGTTAGTAAACCAGAAGGTTCTTTTAAACACATGTTACATCACGCAGATATACCTGAATTTGTTCAAACTGAACTTCAAAAGTGAAGGACTCGTTATAGTACGGGTTCAACGTGCACTTCTTGATGGTGGTTTTCTTCTTCTTAACACGCTTGCCATTTTGCATCAATGAAATCTTAACATACGGATCTATAATAATGAAGATTAAATATCACAGCATTAAGCAAAGAACTGATAATAAGTTGAACATACATGTACCAGTATGACACATTCATATATAACATATACATGTATAACACATACCCAACTGTAGATGCTGATCTGCTTGGTGTTTGATATATTCGGATAGTCATGGTTATATGCTATTGTTTCTACTTCAGGTCTAGAACTCTCAGCTTCAGATTGTGTTTCCACAATCAGCCAATCAAATATGACCTTTCAAATGTAACAACATTTGCAACTGGTTAAAATAAAACTGAAGATCAAAGTCATCCTCAAGTGTTTTATGATTTCCAAGCCTGATACAGAGTTAACCATAATCTGCTAATATACAATATACTGGTAGATCTCGGTCTACAATGTTAGCAGCTGGGTCTATGTTATACATATGTATATGTACTAGCAAGATATGAAATGGAAAAAAGTATAAAATTCACTCATGCAAAGATAAAACTCTACCCAGCTTTTCTAAACTTCACACCAAAACAAAGTGCAATCTTGAATTAATTTTCACTGGTACCAGATTCCTTTTGACAGCAGTTCCATGGTAGCTTTTCTTGCTGTTCTCATACATTTTCAAGCAGTTAATAACCTTTAATTTCAGTTTTGCTAATTTTTTAACTCTAAGATATTTTGGTCCAACCAGTATTCCACTCCTGTAAATACTATTTAACTATATACCATAAATCTGTAACAAGTCATACAAATCTAATCTACACAGTGCAAGAAATGTTTGTTACCATGACTGGAAGCATCAATTTTATTTTCCCCAAGAAGTGGCCCCTTTTTTGTTTAGTCTGCCTTTAGTTTAGCTAAGTACATATCTTTGTTGTTGTTGTAGGGTTTAATGCCATTTTTCACTGAGGTTAAATTCAGCTCTAACACTAAGGTTTGTTGAAATGTTTACATTGAGGTTAATATAACACTGAGGTTAATTATAACTCTACCACTGAGGTTCATTTAAACTTTTACAGTGAGGTTAATTTAAACTCTAATGCTGAGCTTAATGTATGCTTTGTAAGCTTACATACTGATGTTAATCTAATCTCTAACATTGAGGTTAGTTTTAACTCTAATAATGAGATTTATATAAACTCTAACACTGAAGTTAATTTTAACTCTTAACACTGAGGTTAATTTTAACTCTTAACACTGAGGTTTATCTAAAGTCTAATAATGACATAAATCTAACCATTAACACAGAGATTAATCTATGGTGTGGATGGCCATATGTATTGTACACAAGTTCTGATGGACAAACAAATGGACACACATGCAAGTACCAAAGTTAGCACTATATTAAGCTTCCATTGTGATGGTCTCATCAATATAGAAGTCTTGTATATGAGAAACAAGTAGCATTGATAGATGGTGCAACCAGTAACTGTTGCCAACGAAGTCTGGTTTGCACAACAGTAAAACTAAACTGATGCCTTATCTATCTGCTATAAAACAAAAAAAAATGTCAAACAGAACAGACCTCACTCAATCTTTCCAGCTCATAATTCACCAGCATTTCAGGTTGTTTGCTGGATATAATAAGCAAAACAAACAGAACTATTCCTTATCTGTGACCATGTTTAGTTAGAACATACCCATACATTTTGGATGCAAGTCCAATAAGATTACCTGTCTGAAAGATACTCAGTGGCAATCGTAATGATTGATCCCAAAATGTGTGTTTGCAGATATACATCTGGTTGCAGGTACAAAGAAAAGATCCATATAAAATAATATTTTCTGAAAATAACACTCAATGATGTTTCAACTTTTAAATTGTACTGCTATTCATTCAATCAAGTATTGTAATTATTTGACAAAATGAATTAGTTACAGAAATCTGAAACTATTGCTTCTGTTGCGATTAGTTCTGACATGTTGTTGTTGTGAGGTTCATCAAGGGATTATGGTGTAATAGCAAACATGGGATCGAGACAATTAAATGACCACTATTTACATTTAAGGTCTTTTCCCAGCATGACATTGAAAAGGACAAGGAAATGAGTGCTAGCTGCTGTGATGTCAATACATTTTTTAGGATATAATAACAATGGTTTATATTTACATCTGAAGTGTTTTTCTAGTATTTGATGGAAACGTTTGATGACATTCAGAGGAGTAATTGTCAATTAGGTTATTAAGATGTATAAATCGACATGGGATGTAGGGCAATTCAAAATCATCACGACTTACATCTGAGGTCATCTTCAAGCATGTGAGGTAAAGACTAAGAATTGTTGCTAAAGTTGCAACATCAATCAAGCTGATATTATATAGTACATGTAACAACCACTGACTTGAGGGCAAATCAAAATGGTCCCTACTTACATCTTAGGTCTTTTTTTAGCATGGAAAGGAAAGGACATAGGACATTCAGAGTGCTAGGCATTGTGATATTAATGAAGTTATTATCACATAAGAACAACCACAGGCTTGCAGGTAGTTTAAAAGGGTCATTATTTACATCCACAGTCTCTATAAAGAAGTTATGTGGGAGGTCATGGGTTTAAACCTGAGCAGAGTCATACCAAAGACTTATAAAAATGGTTTTAATAGTTGCCTCGCTTGGCATTCAGCATTAAGAGCTAAGCGTTAGGACTGGTCTGCCTGGTGTCAGGATAATGTGACTGGGTGGGACATCATACTACATGTCTGTGGAATGATAGCCCAATGCTAGACATCACTATAAACTGCCTCAATGCGGACATTGTAGATAAATGACCAAAAAGTTGTCAAAGCTATGTTAAAAATCCATAACACACATACACATGCTTTCAAAAAATGTGATGATAAACATAGCATACGTTTTGAACATTATGTACATTATGTGACAGCAGATCAGTCTGTTCACAGTTGACAACATGTCATACACAACCAAATACAGTGATTAAGCATGTTCAACAGTAAGCAAAGCGAAAAGAATGAGGATCACCAATGCAGTCATATTTTGCAACATTACAAAATCAAGTCTTGTTAATCCACCATACACTGCCCAATAAAAACATCAGACTAATACAAATACCACATCAAGTATAACATAATATTTTACCGATAATAAGCATTAGTCTGTACAACTAATACCATGAATATTATGTCATAACTGATAATCAAAATCTGATAAACAAGACAGGACAATGATTTCTAAGTCAAATGATACGAGATATGCCAATCATATGGTGATGATTCAAGCAATTAATAATTTTTAGAAAAGCTGGGTATATAATTTGCTGAATGAATAAAAAAAGATAAATGAAAAAAGTATATGATATTAAGTAGTAAAAAACTGATGGAGAAAATGTGTAACCATACTGATCTGTAGAATTATACCTGGATCTGTTCAAAAGGAACCTCAAAAGTAAACGACTCATTGAAGTAGGGATTCAGAGTGTTTTTCTTAATGGTGGTTTTCTTTTTCTTCAGGCGCTTATTCCCCTGATACAGAGCTATTTTCACATAAGGATCTGGCAACAGAATAAGCTTTTAGTGTCATACTTACCAAATCAATTGTAATGATTATCAGTTGTAGTATCTAGTACATATACATATATATAGCCCTAACAACAAAAGTTCATGACAATCGATGCAACAGAGTACAAATCATTATCCCCATAATAATAACCATGATTTTTCTACTCAATCAAGCGAATAGAATATGTTATCCCTATACTGACTCTTTTACTCGATCAAACCAGTAGAATTTGTTATCCTTTTAATAATAACCCTGATTGGTTTACTCAATCAAGCCAATAGAATATGTTATCCCCAGACTGACTCTTTTACTCAATCTAACAAACAGAATGTTATCCTGTAATAATCACCCTGACTGACTACTCAATCAAACCAATAGAATATCCTATATGTATATTGACTCTTTTACTCAATCTAACCAATAGAATGTTATCCGTATAATAATAACCCTGACAGACTACTCAATCAAACCAATAGAATATCCTATATGTATATTGACTTTTTTCATACTCAATCTAACCAATAGAATGTTATCCCTATAATAATAACCCTGACTGACTACTCAATCTAACCAATAGAATGTTATCCCTATAATAATAACCCTGACTAGTTTACCCATTCAAACCAATAGAATTTGTTATCCCCATATTTTACTCATTACAACCAACAAAACATGTTATCCTGATATTAACAAGTTAAACCCTGACTGTTTTACTTATGCCAGTAGAATGTGTTTTGGACCCTTAATTTACTTTTTAAATTATCATCATCATTTATTTGGGGGAAAAAAGTATCCTTTCCCATGGAAACCTTGGCAACTGATATCTGAAGTACATGTCTCAAGTATTCCATAATCATAGCCCTGCCAACAAAATAGTCTCATTGTGACTTACATATAAATACAGCCTGCCAACAAAATAGTCTCATTGTGACTTACATATAAACACAGCCTGCCAACAAAATAGTCTCACTGTGACTTACATATAAACACAGCCTGCCAACAAAATAGTCTCATTGTGACTTACATATAAACACAGCCTGCCAACAAAATAGTCTCATTGTGACTTACATATAAACACAGCCTGCCAACAAAATAGTCTCATTGTGACTTACATATAAACACAGCCTGCCAACAAAATAGTCTCATTGTGACTTACATATAAACACAGCCTGCCAACAAAAACAAAATAGTCTCATTGTGACTTACATATAAACACAGCCTGCCAACAAAATAGTCTCATTGTGACTTACATATAAACACAGCCTGCCAACAAAATAGTCTCATTGTGACTTACATATAAACACAGCCTGCCAACAAAATAGTCTCATTGTGACTTACATATAAACACAGCCTGCCAACAAAATAGTCTCATTGTGACTTACATATAAACACAGCCTGCCAACAAAATAATTTCGCTGTAATATATGAAGACTGCAACAATGATATAGTGCACCAAAGACATTAACGTAACACCTGATCTAGTCTTCTTTTCTAAGTAGCTGAGAAATTTTTCAACACAACTGTTTTACGTGACTAAAATTCAGAGCTAAAGTAATCCCAATACCCATGACAGAGGATGGTGAAACTACAGTTTCAAAAAAACAAAAAAATGTTGGTGACAGGATTGTGAGGCAAAAGTTTGAAAATAAAAAATAAATGTCTGTGACATATGATGGTGAGACCAGACCAAAGTTTGAAAATACCAAATAATATCCATGACATACAATGGTGAGACCAAAGTTTTAAATAACAAATAAATGTCCAGGCTTTGTTCAATTTCACTTTCGAAGATCTTTCAACATGTGATCTTTGTCAAACATTTTCAGTGATTACCTCAAGATAAATTCTTAAGTAATTTTACAAAATACAATTCTGAAAAACAAATATGAAAGTAAATGTGATAATCATTAGCACTCAAACAATTAGTGTAAGAGTGTAAAAAAGTGTTATGTGAATCATTACCACTCATACTAGTGTAACAAAGTGCTACATTAGCACTCAAAGACAAGTGTAACAGTTCTACAATGGTACTCAAAACACTAGACTAAGTGTAACAAAGTGCTACATTAGCACTCAAAGACAAGTGTAACAGTTCTACAATGTTACTCAAATCACCAGACTAACTGTACTTTAGCACTAAAAGATAAGCATAACACAGTTCTACCCTGGCATTCAAATTACTAGTGTAATATAGTGTTGCATGTGTCACTGGCATTAATACCAATTATATAACATAGAGATACATTGGCTCTCAATGCTAGTGTAACCTAATGTTACACTTGTCACTGGCATCTGAAACCTCTAGTGACATACAAGTCATAATAAACACTAAGCCAACATGACTATGAGAACAACTATTTACCATGTTCCAGAAAACATGCAACCATGGTGGGTGTAACAATATTCTGTTTACTTGAATTGTAATATGGTGCTGCACCATGGCAAATCAATAGTACTCATATGGTAAAAATGATGAACACTACATGTAAAGGGTAATAGACTTAAAATGCTTGCAAATGATACAATAATACAAGTTGAATTAATATTTATTCCTACATGACTTACAGTCGATTATATCTAAATACATGGGTTGATCCATAAGTCTTTGGACACTGTAAAAATATTTAAACCAAAACATGTGACTTAAATCAATCTTGACCATATGTAAAAAAAACCATTTTCAAAATGAAAAGTATAAAATTTATGACAGGTTTATTTCAAATGACCATAATCAGATTATAAGAAATATTTCCATTTTTAGGTTAGGTAAATTTCAAACTTGATAACACGAGAAAGATCCCTATAAAATTGAAACACTGATAATAGGATAAGGTGCTTAGTTTGAAACAGTAACAAAGATAATTCAAACCTCCACACAAGACCAAAAAGAAAACTATTTAGATTCTGGATACAATAATTATGTTATCACTGGAACAAATATCTAGAAATTATAAAATTATGTTATCACTGAAACAAATATCTAGAAATTATAAAATTATGTTATCACTGGAACAAATATCTAGATTTTATAAAATTATGTTATCACTGAAACAAATATCTAGAAATTATAAAATTATGTTATCACTGGAACAAATATCTAGAAATTATAAAATTATGTTATCACTGGAACAAATATCTAGAAATTATAAAATGTAAATTTACTGCTGCAATCAGTGCCCATTAACTTTTGGATCAATCCTTTGGTTGTAAAAGGAACAAGCAATGGAATGTAAAAAGAAAGGCTGCAATAGAGAAACACAAATGGGTTATAACCAATTTATAAATTGCAAGAATTGTCTTACACTCTGTATATTATGTATTAAATGAATAATCCCCAAATTGTTTACATGAATTTTAAATTTCTTTTCAAGAAAAAAAAACTTTTAGATCATGGTAATTCTTAAATTGTTTTCCGTTTATTTAAAACATCATATTCAATTGCAATAAAAAAGTAATGTATATATAAAAACAAAATTGTTCTTCAAAATACATTATATTTAAATCCCAATACCAATTAAGTTTTGTGCTGTAAAGTTAATGTCTAATGGATTAATACTGAATCCCACAATACACTAATCAAGTTCTGTACTGTAAAAAAAAGTTTAATGGGTCAATAGTGTATTTTACTAGACTGCATTTCAGAAGAATAATAATAAAATACAACAGATATCTTTTGGAAAAAGTAGGTTCACACAAAACCTACTAGCAATAGTTTTAATTACTGCCTGGTAAATTGATGGAAGAATGTGCCAATGCTGTAACCAAATGTTATTATCATTTAAACTTAGAGAAATAGTACAAAGTACCTGTACTGACTGTGAATCCCTGATTCTAATAGAATTCTAATAGAAATAGTACATAGTACATTTACTGATCATAAATCAGTATCTCACAGAAATAGTATAGACAAAGCACCTGTACTGCCCATGTATCTCTCTCTTATACAAATTATACAAAGTACATTTACTGAACACATATCTCACAGAAATACTACTAAGTACTTGTACTGACCATGAATCCCTGTCTCACAGAAATACTACTAACTACCTGTACTGACCATGAATCCCTGTCTCACAGAAATACTACTAACTACCTGTACTGACCATGAATCCCTATCTCTCAGAAATACTACTAACTACCTGTACTGACCATGAATCCCTGTCTCACAGAAATACTACTAACTACCTGTACTGACCATGAATCCCTGTCTCACAGAAATACTACTAAGTACTTGTACTGACCATGAATCCCTGTCTCACAGAAATACTACTAACTACCTGTACTGACCATGAATCCATGTCTCACAGAAATACTACTAAGTACCTGTAATGACCATTAATCCCTGTCTCACAGAAATACTACTAACTACCTGTACTGACCATGAATCCCTGTCTCACAGAAATACTACTATGTACTTGTACTGACCATGAATCCCTATCTCACAGAAATACTACTAACTACCTGCACTGACCATGAATCCCTGTCTCACAGAAATACTACTAACTACCTGTACTGACCATGAATCCCTGTCTCACAGAAATACTACTAAGTACCTGTACTGACCATGAATCCCTGTCTCACAGAAATACTACTAACTACCTGTACTGACCATGAATCCCTTCTCTCATGACACTAACAACATAACATGTCTAGATTTAATCACAGATGAAAACAATGCCTCCTGTATAGAATTATAAAATTGTTCTACCCACAACAGGACCATGTTATTCAACTTTTGGTAAGGAGCAAAATGGATAGTTTATGGTACACACAAAGTGTACTAAACACTGAACATATCTTCTGGTCTACAGTCACACTGACAGTAGATCAGTAAACATAGGTGATGTAATCCTGGACACTATTTGTACTAGAATCACCAGTTGTGGTCAAACAACTCGACACTTAAGGTAACTAGCACAACTGCACTCAACACTAAAGCTAACTAGCACAGCTGCAAAAGACCTGCCACTGCAAATCCTTATGACTTTTATTGCATGTTCTGATCCTACCTCCTCTGAGCCATTCTTGTCAACCACCCTCCAGACTATGACCCACTGGTAATAATGCAAACTCCACCTCCAATCTAACATTATTCTGATTTAAATACATATACATTTGGTAAGACAAACATCTGAAAATGTCCTTATACTGCAGTTGAAATGTATGAACATCTGACATGTGACTGCACCCAACCCCACCCCACCCAATCCTCTGGAACCCGAGATGTGCGAGTCAAAGTGGATTTCGCAGATTGTTAACCCAAGGGAAGCATGACTAGTAAAATCCATTAATTTCCACCAAAAGTTTCAATGGAAATGTAGTGATGGATAGATGGGTGGACAGACAGGGGGTGTTGGAATATCCCCATTAAAACAAGGATAGAACAACTTGGATGTCGTCTATATCGATCAATCTGTGTATAAATGATCCTGTTACTAAAAGCTATGCAAATGTCATCTCAAGCTAGCTTTTCACAATCATTGTCAAAATGTCACAAAGTACAGTGTGTCTTGACTACTTTGTTATGAGACACACTTTACCTGATAATCCACCCACATCCATCTTCTTCAGGTTCTTGGCCTCCAGTACCACAACAGTGAGTTTTCCTGCTGTAGGAACATAGCGCAATGAAAAGCAGATGTCCCCCAACTTGTTCTCCTAAAAATCAATAATACATTTCTGTAATATATAGCTTGTTTTGTCATTCACAAATTCAGTAAATCACCATATTTCTAACATCGAATTTCAGACCTGTTTACACTGGAATAAGTCACTTTTTGACAAAAAATCCTATCTGTAATATTAGCCACATGTCTGTATTTTTTTCATTCCAACAATGATGGTTGGGCACTCAAACATCAACAGTTTTGAAACCTCACAAAATATTACTTGCATGGCTGGTACTAAAAAATGACACCCACCTATTTTTATAACAATTACAGTTTGCTAGAATGGTCCCCTACCAATATTCAGAGTGAACGCCGATGATCATTAGATGTCGTCTATATCACTCATCAATGTTAAACCAACAATCTGATGTAAGAGAGCTGCTGTATTAAAAAACTTGTTACATACCATAATGGGAACCATTTTTTTATTTGTCACAGGACGCTATTGATGCCAAATCTCACAAGTACGTAATAATGATATACATCAGTGGTTCATTCTTTATTCAACACAGAAATAATGCATAATGTTTGAAATTATATAAGTGTCATTCTCCCAATGCTACATGCATTATAATTTGTTTTAAAAATGCATTACTTGATATTCTGTAGAATAACGAAACTTCACATGTATTGTACTTGAACCATCCAGTGCTAAAAAAAACTGTACATGCAATGACAAAATCTGCAGTCAATGTTAAGGGACATTATCCTTGCACAGTTGCAGTAATTGGTCACTGTACATCTTCATTTCTATTAAGATCCTGTAATTCAGAGCTATCATAAATCTAATTGCTTCAATGTACTTTTCAATAATTCATCTTAATAACAAACTTGGCATCACTAATGATCCTACCAGTGTTTCAGTGGGAGAGCTTAAGAGCCAATAAATGAATGGAGTTCTTGCCAGCAAAATCTATATTACCCTAAGCAGTAGCAGGTATTTTATTCTTTTAAATTATATATAAACTAATTGAAATGACAACAGTAAACAGGTCAGACAGAAACATACACAACTCTTGTCATTTTGAGTAATCTTTTAACAAATCAGTCCATGCACACAGTTTGCAAATAAATTGTGCATTTACACACATAAAACCTCTCTCATTACTGCAAATCTGCAACAAAACAGCATATATCGTTGCTTTTCACAGTAAAGCTACCAATCTGGGTCCCAAATTCTCTAATCCATTTCTCACCCCTCTAGGATGCATTAAAATCATAATACCATCAACTAATCTATAAGGCACCACCAATTCCGAATCTGGGAGTCATGGGCTTAAATCCTGATCAGGTATCTGTCATAAAATTTAACTAGACTCTAAATACTTCAAAAATATTTTGATTAATCAAGAGGGTCCATTTGAACTTTGTGAACAGGACTTTCAGTCTAGAGTAACATTTATTTCTTAAAATGCTGCCATGTGTGTGTATGGGGGGGGGATATTTTAAACATAGCTTTGACAATTTTAGTCATATTGCTATGATGTCAGCAGTGTGATATATTTAGTGATGGGGAATCGTGTCCCACCCAATCAAATTATTTTGACATCAAGCTGAACAGTTCCAAACCTCACATTTTGATGCTGATCACCAGGTGAGATGGCTGCCAGTACCATTTTTCAATACCTCTGATGTATTTCGATCAGAGTTTAAACTCGCTACCTCGCACATCCGAGATGGATGCTCTAACCAATGAGGCCAATGGAGTGGACTGGTTGCTACCATATGCAGTTGCTTATTAAGACAAGTTCAACTGTGAACTGCACAGACCCAGATCAGGCACTGCATGATACACTGGTAGATTTGGGTCTGTGCATTAATATATTTTAAGTTATCAGTAGAACAAACAATACAGACCAGTATGCACCAGGAGATCAGGGTCATTATTTGCAGCTGGACTTGACTCATAAATGAGTATATACAGTAAGTAAACATTTATGACAAACAGACCATTGCCTTTGTGCCCTTGGATAAAGTGCCTAAGTCTGCTTACACCAGTTCATCAAGATGTAAGAAGTACTTGCCATGGGTTAGCCTGTGACAACTGGTATCCTGTCTATTGGTTAGCCTGTGATAACTGGTATCCTGTCTATTGGTTAGCCTGTGACAACTGATATCCTGCTTATGGGTTAGCCTGTGACAACTGATATCCTGTCTATGGGTTAGCCTGTGACAACTGATATCCTGTCTATGGGTTAGCCTGTGACAACTGGTATCCTGTCTATGGGTTAGCCTGTGACAACTGGTATCCTGCTTATGGGTTAGCCTGTGACAACTGGTATCCTGTCTATGGGTTAGCCTGTGACAACTGATATCCTGTCTATGGGTTAGCCTGTGACAACTGGTATCCTGTCTATGGGTTAACCTGTGACAACTGGTGTCCTGTCTATGGGTTAGCCTGTCACAACTGGTATCCTGTCTATGGGTTAGCCCATCACAACTGGAATCCTGTCTATGGGTTAGCCTGTCACAACTGGTATTCTGTCTATGGGTTAGCCTGTCACAGCTGGTATCTTGTCGATGGGTTAGCCTGTGACAACTGGTATCCTATCTATGGGTTAGCCTGTCACAACTGGTATCCTGTCTATGGGTTAGCCTGTCACAACTGATATCCTGCCTATGGGTTAGCCTGTGACAACTGATATCATGTATATCTAAGTAATGATCTCAGTTACATCACACCATGTTATGCCCTTATAACATGAGTTATGGATGTCTTCGGGAATATTTCAAATTTTATTATTAAATCTACTAATGCTTATTGAGTATAAATCCTTATTAATGAATATACAAATCCTTATTAAGGAATATACAAATCCTTATTAAAGAATATACAAATCATAATGGACATGAAACATATGCAACAGAAAAACTGATAATGATGAGGTCAGCTTGGTAACTATATTAAGAGTACAACGATATAATTGCTATTTCATATACAGAAATTAGAGTTTATTATAAGAGAGACTTCATTCCTCATGAAACAAAAAGCACACCTTTTCTGCATCATTTTCTGGACTAGCCAGGTCCTTCCACATCTCTAGGGTCTGTCCAAGATCTACCGAGTTAAGGGGAACCTGCAC
Organism: Unio pictorum; assembly: GCA_030141615.1. NCBI lineage: Eukaryota > Metazoa > Mollusca > Bivalvia > Unionida > Unionidae > Unio > Unio pictorum. The sequence continues at coordinate 12,973,449 of JARLTB010000126.1, forward strand.
CTGTCCGATTTGGTCATGTTTTGAGAAGCGATCGAAGTCATACACTGCCAGAACTAGTGTTTTACCACCAACCTCTGCATATGGAACCTCAAAGAAGAAGAAGCGAAATGTTTCTTATAAGTACACTTTTCCCATTAATAATGTTGGTTTAGTAGTTTCCTCCATTAGCAGGCAAAATTAAGTTTGTACTAAAATTTACACTGAAACATTCATCAAAAACTGCAGAGCAATATGAAATAAAATACGAGTCCCACTTCGAAGGAGCTGATGCTTTACTTGATGACATGCTTTGTGTTCGATGATTTTATTACATATGGGACATGGTCTTAATTACACTGAAACACATTATTTTAACAGTTGTAGAACATGTTATAAAATTATAAAACACGGATGATTTTAATACTTGTGGGACATGTGATAAATTTATACTGAAATACAAATGATATTAATACTTATGAGACATAATCTTAATGATAATGAAATACAAATGATTCTAATACTTAACAGACACACTCTTTATTACATATAAATGTCGATTATAAATAATTAATGCAAAAGAAATAAGGAAGCCAAAAACATTGAAAAATGGCATTACCCATATTTGATATAGATACCAGACCACTAATTATTTTACAGCGAGAGAAGCAGTATACTGGTGGGGAATAAAAAATAGACTACTAAATATTTTAAGATGCACCAACTGGTTGTAAATGGAATGAATGTTTGAGGGGATGATTCATTTTATAAACTTAAATCTATGTACTGTAGTTGACAACAAATTATTTACTATTATTTATATATCCTAGATATAATTTTCTACTGACAAGAAAAGCATAATGACTGTTACTGCAAGACTATGTTATTAGGTGCATACCAAGTGCTTTCCCCTGCTTAGGACAATAAGTCTAAAAACAAATGTAAATTTTCCAATTCTAATGAATGGAAGCATGTGTGGTTAATATGATAAAGAACTGATTTAGATTTTTTAATCTAAGTGCCAGTTAGTTCAATGAAAAATGAACTATTGGGGTGATCCCACCAAATAAGTTCACATTTTTGGGGTGAAAATTCCATGATAGTTGAACTAATATTTTGGATTGTAATAAACATCTTGAGTTATCTCTCTTTTCTGGAAGTAATTACCTTGAATGTGAAGCTTTCATTGAAAACTGGGTTTAGAGTCTTTCGATGCACTTTTGTCTCGTACTTTTTCTTTTTATCTGGCAGGAGGAAAACTTTAACATAGGGATCAGAAGTCCCAGACATGTCCATCCCTGGCAAATCTGCTGCTTGTATCACACCTACTGTCAGCTAAAACAGAATTGATGTAAAGTATTAATACAACTTCTGTCTGGATACATTTTTTTGATCAATACTTCAATGCAACATAATGAAACAAGCCACCAGCAAACAGCATAGATACATTTCTTCCAAAGCATAATGAACCCCTCTCCAGAGTTCTGGACAGGATGCCAAAGCACATCAGGGTCAATGTTATACACAATGCTCTAACACATCTGGGTCTATATTATACACAATGCTCTAACAGATCAGGGTCTATGTTATACACAATGCTCTAGCAGATCAGGGTCTATGTTATACACAATGCTCTAGCAGATCAGGGTCTATATTATACACAATGCTCTAACAGATCAGGGTCTATGTTATACACATTGCTCTAGCACATCAGGGTATATGTTATACACAATGCTCTAACAGATCAGGGTCTATATTATACACAATCCTCTAGCAGATCAGGATTTATGTTATACACAATGCTCTAACACATCAAGGTCTATATTATACACAATGCTCTAGCACATCAGGGTCTATATTATACACAATGCTCTAACACATCAGGGTCAATGTTATACACAATACTCTAACACATCAGGGTCTATATTATACACAATGCTCTAGCAGATCAGGGTCTATATTATACACAATGCTCTAGCAGATCAGGGTCTATATTATACACAATGCTCTAGCAGATCAGGATCTATGTTATACACAATGCTCTAACACATCAGGGTCAATGTTATACACAATGCTCTAGCAGATCAGGGTCTATGTTATACATAATGCTCTAGCACATCAGGGTCTATATTATAGACAATGCTCTAGCACATCAGGGTCTATATTATAGACAATGCTCTAACAGATCAGAGTCTATATTATACACAATGCTCCAACACATCAGGGTCAATGTTATACACAATGCTCTAGCACATCAGGGTCTATATTATAGACAATGCTCTAACAGATCAGGGTCTATATTATACACAATGCTCTAACAGATCAGGGTCTATGTTATACACAATGCTCTAGCACATCAGGGTCTATATTATAGACAATGCTCTAACAGATCAGGGTCTATATTATACACAATGCTCTAGCAGATCAGGATTTATGTTATACACAATGCTCTAACACATCAGGGTCTATATTATACACAATGCTCTAGCAGATCAGGGTCTATATTATACACAATGCTCTAACACATCAGGGTCTATGTTATACACAATGCTCTAGCAGATCAGGGTCTATGTTATACACAATGCTCTAACACATCAGGGTCTATGTTATACACAATGCTCTAACACATCAGGGTCTATATTATACACAATGCTCTAGCACATCAGGGTCTATATTATACACAATGCTCTAGCAGATCAGGGTCTATATTATACACAATGCTCTAGCAGATCAGGATCTATATTATACACAATGCTCTAACACATCAGGGTCTATATTATAGACAATGCTCTAGCAGATCAGGATCTATGTTATACACAATGCTCTAGCAGATCAGGGTCTATATTATACACAATGCTCTAGCAGATCAGGATCTATGTTATACACAATGCTCTAACACATCAGGGTCAATGTTATACACAATGCTCTAGCACATCAGGGTCTATGTTATACACAATGCTCTAACACATCAGGGTCTATGTTATACACAATGCTCTAGCACATCAGGGTCAATGTTATACACAATGCTCTAGCACATCAGGGTCAATGTTATACACAATGCTCTAGCACATCAGGGTCTATGTTATACACAATGCTCTAACACATCAGGGTCTATATTATAGACAATGCTCTAACAGATCAGGGTCTATGTTATACACAATGCTCTAGCAGATCAGGGTCTATATTATAGACAATGCTCTAGCACATCAGGGTCTATATTATAGACAATGCTCTAACAGATCAGAGTCTATATTATACACAATGCTCCAACACATCAGGGTCTATGTTATACACAATGCTCTAACACATCAGGGTCTATGTTATACACAATGCTCTAGCACATCAGGGTCTATATTATAGACAATGCTCTAACAGATCAGAGTCTATATTATACACAATGCTCCAACACATCAGGGTCAATGTTATACACAATGCTCTAGCACATCAGGGTCTATATTATAGACAATGCTCTAGCACATCAGGGTCTATATTATAGACAATGCTCTAACAGATCAGGGTCTATGTTATACACAATGCTCTAACACATCAGGGTCTATGTTATACACAATGCTCTAACACATCAGGGTCTATATTATACACATTGCTCTAGCACATCAGGGTCTATATTATAGACAATGCTCTAACAGATCAGGGTCTATATTATACACAATGCTCTAGCAGATCAGGATTTATGTTATACACAATGCTCTAACACATCAGGGTCTATATTATACACAATGCTCTAGCAGATCAGGGTCTATATTATACACAATGCTCTAACACATCAGGGTCTATGTTATACACAATGCTCTAGCACATCAGGGTCTATGTTATACACAATGCTCTAACACATCAGGGTCTATATTATACACAATGCTCTAGCAGATCAGGGTCTATGTTATACACAATGCTCTAACACATCAGGGTCAATGTTATACACAATGCTCTAGCAGATCAGGGTCTATATTATACACAATGCTCTAGCAGATCAGGGTCTATATTATACACAATGCTCTAGCAGATCAGGATCTATGTTATACACAATGCTCTAACACATCAGGGTCAATGTTATACACAATGCTCTAGCAGATCAGGATCCATGTTATATACAATGCTCTAGCAGATCAGGGTCTATATTATACACAATGCTCTAACACATCAGGGTCTATATTATAATGCCTCAGGAAAGCAGGGACTACATTTTTTATTTGTAAGATAATCTGCTTTTGTAAAATCAGTAATTATCTTCAATGACATATATCTGGAGAAGAAAAAAATTACTTTTCTCTGTTCTGATAATTCACATACTGCTTAGAGTTATAACAATGCTTCCTGAATGAGGTCAAGGAAATTAATGACTGTCTATTAATAAGGTCAAGAAAATTAATATTTTTATTGTCATGACTGTCTATTAATAAGGTCAAGAAAATTAATATTTTTATTGTCATGACCGTCTATTAATAAGGTCAAGAAAATTAATATTTTTATTGTCATGACCGTCTATTAATAAGGTCAAGAAAATTAATATTTTTATTGTCATGACCGTCTATTAATAAGGTCAAGAAAATTAATATTTTTATTGTCATGACCGTCTATTAATAAGGTCAAGAAAATTAATATTTTTATTGTCATGACCGTCTATTAATAAGTTCAAGAAAATTATTATCTTTATTGTCATGACTATCTATTAATATCTTTATTGTCATGACTATCTATTAATATCTTTATTGTCATGACTATCTATTAATATCTTTATTGTCATGACTGTCTATTAATATCTTTATTGTCATGACCGTCTATTAATAAGGTCAAGAAAATTAATATTTTTATTGTCATGACCGTCTATTAATAAGGTCAAGAAAATTATTATCTTTATTGTCATGACTATCTATTAATATCTTTATTGTCAAGACTGTCTATTAATATCTTTATTGTCATGACTATCTACTAATATCTTTATTGTCATGACTGTCTATTAATATCTTTATTGTCATGACTATCTATTAATATCTTTATTGTCATGACTATCTATTAATATCTTTATTGTCATGACTATCTATTAATATCTTTATTGTCATGACTATTAATATCTTTATTGTCATGACTGTCTAGTAATATCTTTATTGTCATGACTGTCTATTAATATCTTTATTGTCATGACTATCTATTAATATCTTTATTGTTATGACTGTCTATTAATATCTTTATTGTCATGACTGTCTATTAATATCTTTATTGTCATGACTGTCTATTAATATCTTTATTGTCATGACTATCTATTAATATCTTTATTGTCATGACTATCTATTAATATCTTTATTGTCATGACTGTCTATTAATAAGCCTGGCAAGGATGGTGTCTGTGTAAGTAAATTAGGCTGCATGAAATCCTTGATTGGAAAAAAAAACAGTTGCAAATTCTTATAGAATATTAATTAATTACAATAACAGTCCAGAAAAGTTTGTACACAATTTATAATAATAATAATAATATTACAGTAACAGTCCTCTGAAAGAAAATTATAAAGTCTGCAAAAAGTTTTTAAAAAACTTGAGAAATCTAGGAATTTAAGATCTGATGTAAATCTGCCATAGAGGTTTTAAAAAAAAACAAAAAACTAGTGTAATTTCAATAGTTACATCATACCGAAAAATGTATTCACCATCATACCCTTTTCAGTGTGTATTTGATAAGATGAACTTACAATCTTCATCCTGTGTAAATTTGATGAATTTTTAAAGGTTTATTATTTTATGAGCAATAAGTGGCAGAAGTTTTTCTAATATTCTTCTATGTAATGACTTAGTAACCCTGTGATAGATATTCAACCATGAAGGACACAAAATATATATGTGGCCATACAACTACTTACCTAAGCTGCTCAGTAAATGTTAATCTTGTCAGAGTGGCATTCTTTTTCATAAGGGCATGGCTATAACACAGTTGTGTATACCTAGTCTAATGATTCCAATAAGAACAGTACTTCAAAAGTAAATTAAGAAACACAAATTGAATCAAAGTTAGTTTTAAGCATACAATATTGAACACAGTGCCTGCTTTTATGGGGCGGGGTTGTACTACTTATCAAGATGCACCCACTCACAAAGTTATATTTAAAATAGTTCCAAGGCTAAAATCAAAAACATAACCAAGAACATACATATAGTATACATGTACAAACTTTAAACTTAAGCTTTAAGGGGTTATGATTTCCAGGCAAGGGTATAAAATTATATTACATTCAATAAGCAATATGCCTATGTACACATAAGCTTGGTTTTATCTGATGTCATTTATTATCACCAGTCATGTCAAATTACAAAATACTTGGCTATACTTTTAGATCACATGATTTCATGATTCATCATATTCAGGTGCTTTCTTGGTAAAATGTCACAAAAATTTGTCATCTTCGATACAATGTGTAAAAGATACCTCAGCGATGGATTTCTAACACATCTGTAAATGTAACAGCTGTTCAAAGGCTGCATGTCACAATCTTAGCTTTAGAATCTAGGATATAATCATAAATTCCCATCCTGCCCTTGAATTATCATAATTTACAAAGTTTTCTATTTTAAAAAAGTATGAATTATGATAATTGAAAGGCACGGAAATGTACACTTTTTAGTTTACCTAAAGCTTGTTAATAAAATAAATAGAAATAAATCATAAATAAACTTCAGGTGTTGAATTTTTTTTTACATGTCTCTCTCTTCATAAAAGAATACTTCACCCTAGCAATCATACCTCTCCCTTTTGAAAGTCGTAGTCAAGGGAGAACTGCAGTTTGCCAAGCTTGACCTCTGACTTTGTGCTCTCTGCATCCTCGTTGTCCTCCATATTAACCTGCAATTCTTCCAGGTCAGGCTGAACCTGTCAAGGTAAAGATCAAAAGTAATTTAAGATATCAGAACAAGAGAAAATAATAACTACTCATGCAACTGCACGACATTACTACAAAATTTAGGTCAATGAGGCTGTATGCAATTTAAAATGGGTCACAATTCTGAAACATTGCAAGGCAATTTTGAAAATCAAACCTGACCTAAATCATATGTACCAAATTTACTCTCAATGAATCTTTTAAAAGTAATATGGAAAACACTGAAAGTCAATTTTGGCTCAAGTAATATGTGATATTTTCAACAACCAAGATAACTATTCTATATGATATGCATCATTTCTATACCTCCAAAACACCCATAAATCTGTTTATAGTGTTTAAATGACAAGTTAAATATAATACAAACAATGATATATCTTTTTCTAAAATTAAAGCTTTTGGAAGTTTTCGAAATGGACAAATATATTTTCTTCCTTCTTGATTAATGCTATAATTAGAGCCCCAAAACATCTTTCAGTCTTTGACAAAATGCATACTGTCCTAAAATATTACCTTAGTTCTTGAATGAAAAGCATGTCATCAAAAGCTAAATAATTTTTATCACTCTGATCAAAAAGAGTCAATTCAAGAAATTATATTTCAAACTGTCTTCTAAAGAATCAAGACAAGCTTGTCTATTTATAGATCTGATAAAATATGTACTAAATATATAATGCAGTTTATTCTTTTGCAAACAAGTCTGAACATGGTACAAAAATGTTGGAATACTTAATCATTAAATAAACTTCCAGTACATTTCAAAACATTTACATACTTTACCCTAAAATTTTGCACAAAATTAAAATCTCAAAGTAATTATTATGTCTTTTGATAATTATTAATGGCATAACATGGTAATTAATATCAGTCTTAATAATTACTAATGACATAATAATGTAATTATTAGCAGTCTTTTAATGAAAAATCTCAATTATTATCATTCTTCTGATAATTACTAACAGCATAACAATGTAATTATTAGCAGTCTACTAATAGCATAAGGTATTTATCATTATTTTGATAATTTCTAATAGCATAATGAGGTAATTATTATCAGGCTGATAATTACTAATAGCATAACAAGACTACATGCATAAATATTTCTGCTGACATTACACCACACACATAAACTGTGTAAAAGAAATGAGTTTATTGCATGTAAGAATCACATCATCATCATCATAGTTTTTTACCTGAAAGCAAATCAATAACGCAGATATTCACATATTGATTATTAAATGGTCTCTGTAGACCCACATATCCACAACTCCCTCTGGACAATATGACAGGGATAATTGGCTGAGAAGTTGTAGAAATTCTTGTCCAACTTTACTACAAGACCATAAATTGTTGATACAATTAAATTTATCCAGGTCATACACCCACTGATGGCAATTAAATTTATCCCAGCCATACACCCACTGATGGCAATTAAATTTATCCCAGCCATATACCCACTGATAGCAATTAAATTTATCACAGTTACACACCCACTGATAGCAATTAAATTTATTGCAGTTATACACCCACTGATGGCAATTAAATTTATCCCAGTCATACACCCACTGATAGCAATTAATTTTATCCCAGCCATACACCCACTGATAGAAATTAAATTTATCGCAGTTATACACCCACTGATAGCAATTAAATTTATCCAGGTCATAAACCCACTGATAGCAATTATATATATCCCAGTCATACACCCACTGATAGCAATTAATTTTATCACAGTTATACACCCACTGATAGCAATTATATATATCCCAGTCATACACCCACTGATAGCAATTATATATATCCCAGTCATACACCCACTGATAGCAATTAAATTTATCCAGGTCATACACCCACTGATAGCAATTAATTTTATCACAGTCATACACCCACTGATAGCAATTAATTTTATCACAGTCCTACACCCACTGATAGCAATTAAATTTATCACAGTTACACACCCACTGATTGCAATTAATTTTATCACAGTTATACACCCACCGATAGCAATTCAATTTATCCCAGCCATACACCCACTGATTGCAAGTAATTTCATCACAGTCATACACCCACTGATAGTAATTAAATTTATCACAGTTACACACCCACTGATAGCAATTAATTTTATCAGTCATACATCCACTGATAGCAATTAAATTTATCCCAGTTATACACCCACTGATAGCAATTAAATTTATCCCAGTCATACACCCACTTCTGGCAAGTTGTAAGCTGGTAAGTGAGCTATCTGTTGTGTATTGATCAGATTGGTCCAAGACTCATTAAATCTTCTGCCTCTGCTATTTTAGATAGCATAACATTCATAATCAATTTAAGTATTGCAACCTCATCTGTCCCCAAAATATGGAAAACTGCAAAAGTAACTCCTATTTACAAATCTGGATCTAAGAATGCTGCTGATAACTACCGACCAATCTCAATACTACCAAACTTGTCAAAATTGATTGAAAAACATGTCCATGACTCATTCATGTCATATTTAACCAAACACTTGCTGTTAGACCCTAATCAATCAGGCTTTAGACAGAAACATTCATGTGAGACTGCCTTGATCTCCCTAACTGATAAATGGCTTCAAGCACTTGACCAAGGTAAAATAATAGGATCTGTATTTGTAGATTTCAGGAAAGCGTTTGACATGGTGGATCATGAAATCCTTTTGAAGAAACTAAAAATCTACCAATGCGATGAAAAAACAGTTAGATGGTTTACTTCATACTTAAGTGAGAGAACACAACATGTTTATATAAATAACGTTCTGTCCGAACCTGAAACAGTTAGATATGGAGTGCCACAAGGCTCAATTCTAGGTCCATTACTATTTATTTTATTTATTAACGACCTACCACTTTTACTAAGAGACTCGATATCATCTACAGATCTCTATGCAGATGACACAACATTATCAGACATCCAAAACACAAAGCATGAACTCGAAATTTCTTTACAGAATGCATTAAACAAGCTGGAAAACGTGCACATGCAATGGCATGGTAGTAAATACTGGTAAAACTAAAATATTACTTATCTCAACAAGGAAAAAAAGGAAAAATCTTGATAGCAATGAACTATGTCTAACATGGAAGGATAAAAATTTGCAAATGGTCTGTCACGACAGACTACTTGGTGTTTTGGTAGATAATAATCTATCATGGACTGATCATATCAAACATATCAGTAAAAAGGTCAATTCAAGTTTATGGCTTCTCAGTAGGATAAGACATTTTCTCCCTGAAAGGCACAGAAAATTATTTTATAACAGTTACATACAACCGTATTTTGACTACTGTAATACAGTATGGGGTAATTCAAATGATAAAAACATATCAAAGTTGGAAAAAATTCAGAAAAGAGCATTAAGGCTAATATCAAACCAGAAAGAAAGCAAGGAAAATTTAGCTGGTAAGTTACAAATATTACCTATTAAAGACAGAATATGTTTAAGAAAAGCCAAATTAATGTACAGGATATCCAATAATAGTGCTCCTGAATATTTACAATCCCTATTCCAGTATAGGCTACCTGGTAATACACCCAACCTGCGATCAATATCTACAAAACAGTATAAAATTCCCAAACCAAATAAGGAATTATTCAAGAAAAGTTTCCAATACTCTGGAACTTTGCTCTGGAATAGTATTCCAGTTGAGATTAGAAATGCCCACTCTATTTCCATCTTCCAAACCCAATAAATCCAGTGGCTTCAGAGATGCTGTTGAATTAATTAAATTCCTTGTATGAGGGCCTCAAGGTAGATTAATTCTTAGCTAATTGTGTTACCCTCTTTAAATAAAGTCATTATTGTGTATTGCCCTGTTATTTGGTCAGAGATAAAATGGGGATGCATCAAATTCCATGACTCTGGTACAAGCTGTAGGTGTTGAGGTTATACCAAATGGCAGAGCTCAAAATTGGAAGACCTCTGCATCCAAGTACAACTAGAAGAACTCACTGTGTTGAGTAAATATGGGGATGTGAATATACACAATCTGAAGATCAATGGAGATCACCCAAGCACATAGTCTTATGCCATTTTTGACTGAGGCTTTTGTCTCCATCTTCAATGATTCATCCAGCATAAATTGGTTGAATAAGGAAAGGTCACAAATTATATGGAACTTTCTCCCTTTCCTGGAAACCAGGAAAAAAAATCTCTGAGTAGAATACTTAGTTATTTAAGACCCTCTCTACTGCACCTTTCATAAGAAGGGAGCGAACCTCTTAAGTGCACCATATTTAACAGGTGGACGACAATATGCAGACTCTTACGGAGGAACTTCCCAAATCCAAAGGCAGTAGACATCTTTTAAGATGGGATGGACCCAGCAATCCAATGTTATGCCATACCAAATCTCTGAAATGAGGTTTAGGCAAGTATTCAAAGGAACCAATGTAAGAGGTACACTCTGCAGGAAAAGAAGAAAATAACTAAGAGCTGTCCATCCATGTTTTTAGTAAATAGGGAAGGATCTGCAAAATTCCTCCCTGGGCCTTTATGGCACACCCTTTTAGGGCCTGACTGCTAAGGGGAGCTCTGAAACGGGGATGTTGCTTTGCTGTGAAGTTTTAAAGAATGGACCCTAAGGGCAGTCAGGATGATTCATGGCCAGTTTAGAAAAAAACAGAAATGGATACAAGGGAATGATGTTGTTAGTCTCTCAAATCCTGATGGGCTTGATGGCAGCCTTCAGAAGGTTCTTACTGTGTTCTAGTAATATCTTAGAAATGCCCAAAGTAACATCCCCATGGAAATGGAGAAGCTCAGCTGACAAGTCCATGGACAAGGACAATACAAGCATAGAAGATTTTGTCACTGCTTCCAACAAATGATGAAGAGTTATTGACAACAGAGATTACTCTTTCAGCAGACTCAATGAAAAGACAGCATGCAAGGCTACAGTTACCAGTTACCTAGCCTTCTGATTCCAGTGTCTTGTAGATCCACTTTATAGCTAGGAGCAGCTTTCAGAGGTTTCAATGCTGGGGGTTAGGGTCATACCAATCCTAAACTATCTAGCAAAGTCTCCATTCTTGCTAAACCTTTGAGAGAACTCTCATAACTGAGTGAGGAAGTAACAAGAAATCTTGTTGTATGTTCCAAAACATTTTCCCCAAATAGAATGAACTTTAGAGTAACAAGAACCTAAAGGTTTTGGTACGTATGTCACTCTGCAAGAGATGGTAAACTCCATTTACTGCTTTTTCAAAAGACCAAATCCCTTCCTTCTTTTGCCATCTTACTGACTATTTTTAGCTTCATGAAAGGATTCACAGCCTGCAGTAATGACCATATTGCCATATGATCAATGCCAGCAAGTTCACAGCTAAATGTAGAGAAAGGACAAATCACTGCCCTGTGATGTAAGGCCCAAAATCTCAAAGGAATTTAAAGTCATACTAGAGAAGGGAGGAGGTGATTTTGTTCCAATCCACTTCCCTAATCAGGCATCTGTAAGGTGATTTCCAGTCCACCATGGAATGAAACAGCACCCTAGAGAAAGGTAGGACTCGTAACAATCCCAATCCCCCGATACTTTCGGGTCAGCACCATTTTCATTGGATATCTAAGCAGCACTATTTTCATTAAGGACCATCTTGACATCATAAGAAGTTCTTTAGTAAAACCCCTTGTTGCTATGGCCATCCATTCAGGAGTACCAATAACAACATTTTCAAGATAACTGCCGCGAACATCAAATTCGCATAATATTCTTTCAGGACCAACTAGATATTATAAGAAGCTTTTAAGTGAAAACCCCATTTTGAGGGGTAGCAATAACAAGGTCTGCAAGATGCTCAATGTGATGGCCTACATGATGTGTGAACTGACTAGACCATGTGATGAATGTTTCTGTGTAGAGTTTTATGACAATCTGCCAAATAGTTTGGAAATAAGACAAACGGACAGACAACAGAAAACACAAAAAGACTATCCCATAAGCTATCCTGATCTATGACCAATAGAGCTAACAAAGTGAGATAAACAGCTGCCTTTGGTGAGATACAATCTTTTCATAAAAGATTTCTGATATTAAACTTTAATGGGAAATCTTGCTTCAAATCAAGCACTGACAACTTGCAAGCATGTTCAGTAAAAAGCAATTTCCCTTGACTTGTTTTCTTTCTAAGCTTCTCCGATTTTATCAAACACTTCTGCCAAATGTAGAAAGATGATGCATAAAGTCATTGCCAAAGAACAATTACTCGGCATGCCTATGAAATAGGATGGGGAGATGATCAATGGATCATAACATAGAAAATAGGATGGTAATTAATGAAGGTAAAACAAAATGTATGATTCTGGGGACAACACAAAAGCTACACAAGTCAGCGAACCCAAAACTATCTCTTGCAATAAATAATCATCCATTAGAAAATGTCAAACATGAAAGGCTTGTAGGTGTGTCCATAGATAATAATTTATTATGGAATGACCATATTGATAAGCTTTGTAAAACACTGTCATCCGAAATTGCTCTTCTCAGCAGAATCAAGAAATATTTACCGATGGAAACTCAAAATATATACAAGTCATATATTCTTCCAACAATGGATTACTGTTCTAATGTATGGGGAAACTGTGCTAAATCTGAGATTGACAGGATTTATAAACTCCAGAAATGAGCAGCACGTTTAATTTTAGATACATCTGTTGATCATCCCTCAAAAGCATTATTTACAGAACTCAAATGGTTCACAATATATGACAGGATAGATTTTCACAAGGCAGTTCTTTTATATAAATGTCTACATGGAACTGCACCAGAGTATCTTCAGGACTTATTCAGGCCTTTTTCAACACAATACCAGTTGAGATCAATATCACATGGAAACCTTCTAGTACCAAAACCAAGAACAGAGCAATTCAAAAAGAGTTTTTAATACTCTGGTACAGTTCTGTGGAATAAGCTTCCACTACATGTAAAATCGGCTGAAAATATTAGAGTATTTAAAAAGAGATATCATGAGCATGTATGTGTCTCTAATAGATAATGGAATTTAGTATTTTAATACTAAACATGCTAAAATAAGCACTAATTATTGCTATCTTCATACAATGTGCATTTTATATACTCTCATTAAGAGGGCCTCAAGGGAGAATAGTCCTTGACTAATAAGTCACCCTCTATAAATAAAGCATTATTATTATTAATATTATTATAGAATGATGAGACTGATCAATGACTAGTGATTTAAGCTGGTGAGATTGATCAATGACTAGTGATTTAAGCTGGTGAGATTGATCAATGACTAGTGATTTAAGCTGGTGAGATTGATCAATGACTACTGATTTAAGCTGGTGAGATTGATCAATGACTACTGATTTAAGCTGGTGAGATTGATCAATGACTAGTGATTTAAGCTGGTGAGACTGATCAATGACTAGTGATTTAAGCTGGTGAGATTGATCAATGGCTCATGATGAAGGATGAAGAGACTGATCAATTTGTTCATAACATGTATTGGTGAGATTGATCAATTGCGCCAGATTCTGGATAGTGAGATTGATCAATGGCAGACAATACAGGGTGTCAGATGGTGAGATACAAAGCACATGATGTTGGATGGTAAGACTCATTTGTTCATAACAGAAGGAGAGTCTTAAAATAAGTCTATTTATGGAATTGATCAATGGCTCATGGTGTAAGATATTTAGATATATCAATGACTCATGATGTAGGCTGGTGAGACTGGCTACTGGATCATGACAGAAAAGGTGAGATTATCAATCAATGAATAGATCAATGACTCATGATGTAGGATGGCGAGACCAATTATTGGCTCATGAAAGAATGTGAGATTTATCATTAACTTATGATGCATGATGGAGAGATGGTGTATGATAATGAGAGAGATCCATGGCTAATATTGTAACATGATGAGATTATTGTCTTAGAGTAGAAGGTGAGATTTATCAATGACTCCTGATGAATGATCATGAGACGGTATATGATAGTGAGAATGATCAATGGCTCATAATGTAGGATTGAGATTGATTATTGGTTCATGGTAAAAGGTGAGATTTATCAATCAATGAATGGATCAATAACTCGTGATGTAGGATGGTGAGACTGATATTCGGCTCATGCTAGAAGGTCAGATTTATCAATGACTCATGATGTATGATCATGTATGATAGTAAGAAAGATCAATGGCTGATGATGTAGGATGGTGAGATGGTATATGATAGTGAGAAAGATTAATGGCTGATGATGTAAGATGGTGCGATTGATTATTGGCTCTTGGTAGAAGGTGATTTATCAATGACTTAAGACGTATGATGGTGAGATAGTGTATGATAGTGAGAAAGATCAATGGCTGATGATGTAGGATGGTGAGATTGATTATTGGCTCATAATGTTGGATGGTGCAATTTACAACTGGCTCATGAAATAGGATGCTGAAATTGATCACTTCAAAGTGTGATAAATAACTTATCAATGCAGGCTAACACAAGACTGATCAGAGAACAAGAGCAAAGCGAAAGAAAGTACATTACCACTGTGCTAACAAGGTCCTATTCTTCAAGCTCACCTTTTCTTTGTAAGCACTGCCAAGCAGCTGGACACTTTTAAGGTCAACTGTCCCCTTTAGTCCCTTCTTCCCCTCCTTCTTTTTCTTCTTCCTGCAGCATCTTTTGCACACACAGTACACACAGCATACAAGTATCAGGAGGGCCCCAGCACATATCAGTACTAATGCCCAGATTGGAACTGAAATCATGAAAGTGGATCTTATCAAGTGTTTTAAATGACAGTAAGGGGACCATTCTACACCATACAATCCTTACAATCAACAGGCACCTGTAATATATCCATAAATAAAAATTAACCCCTTGCTGTATTTACAGGTTTAGAGTTTTTATGATCAAATCATTGAAAAAAGTATACTCTTGTTACCACAATAAGGTTCAAAGAATTCGCTAAATTTGAAAAAAATAAATGTCCTTTTTTATATTACCTTCAAAACCATCAATTTTATGGTACAAAGAATAATTTTAAACACTAATAATCTCTACACTTTTAGAAACGAATATCAAGAGCACAACTATATCAAATTTAAAACAAAAACAGTATCCCAGCAAGTATCATAAAGCTGTTTAAATCCTGTGAGAAGCATCAAAGTCAACATTAGAATGTAAAATTTAATTTCATAAAAGACAGCAACCTGGATGCATCAATTCCACCAAGAAAAACAAAAAAAAAAGAGTTACGTCAAAGCAAACAGCATTCAGCTTATTCTATTTTCAGCGAAGCAATTGATTATTTACAGAACAATACTGAAGTAAGTAGAAACTATACAAAAAAGTGGCTTACGTTTAAGAATTTCATCTTTTAGCATGTCTCCATATTTAGCCAGTCCTGTTTTTGTGGCTTCTGTAGTTGGCCCACCATTTGGGTTGCTCTCTGTAACACCTGCTAGATTTCTATCAGCTGACCCCAGGGTGACATCTGTTCCCTCTGCAGCATCGCGAAGCCAGCGTGACAACGTATCCATTGCTACCAATGGCATCAACACGAAGTCTGGAAAGAAAAACAAATTGTATTATAAAGTGACTGGGAATACATGTATATTAAATATAACTCTTTCAACATGGCAGGCTTAAGTTCTAATTCCATAAACTGGTCTCCATGAAAACCAAGGGCTTTAACTTCCCCTGGACTATACTTATCTTCTAGAATGACCAAGGCCTTAATATTTAAATTTGTACTGTGGTATTGAACTAGTAAAGTGATTAAATTCATCCTTAAATCACACTGGACCCCTGCTGAAAGAGCATGGCAGATACCACAAATGAAATACCATCTATACTGGCATACAAGTCTGGTTCAAATGTAAACAATACAGATTCTAATCTGCTATCACATAATGGAGATGGATCTAAGCAGTTTGTAAGGAGTAATCTACAGAACATAAATTCTGATCTACTGACACATTATGTAATGGCAGATCAGAGTATGTTGCCTGGAGTTGTACCCATGTTGTAAGTAACTATGGTTATATTAAAAACTCCAAAATAAACCATGGCATTACTCTGTGTGTGTGTGTGTGTGTGTGTGTGTGTATATGTGTGTGAGAGAGAGAGAGAGAGAGAGAGAGAGAGAGAGAGAGAGAGAGAGAGAGAGAGAGAGAGAGAAAGTGTGTGCATACGTGCGTGTATTTTCAGTAATCTTTCCTAATTTTCTGTACCACTATTACACCAGAGATAATAAGGGGCCCCCGAGTGGCCAAGTGGTGTTAAGCGCTCTCCGTTACGGATCACTGCCATCTCACATCTGTCTACGTGGGTTCGCGTCTAAGATTCAGCTAATGTAGTTTGTGAGAAAGCTTGCCAGTAGCTTCTCATGGGTCGGTGGTTCTTTCCGGGAGTTTTTCCGGATTCTTCCTCCACCAATAATACTGGCCGCCATGTATAGCCTATTGTGTGCTGAAAAATGGCGTTAAACCTTACAACAACAACCAGAGAGAACAATATTCTATGTGTGGCATGATAGATGCATTGTAGAATATCTTTCTCAGTTCTAGAGGGAGAAATGATTTTATTTTGTGCAAGAGATAAAGTAATGAGTAAACATTTTAAATGACCTTATCAACTTGCATTTTCCAGCACAACATATTGTCTATCATGTTCCCAGCACAAGATATTGTCTTTCATTTTCTGACTGTTGTATATATAATTCTTTTATCATTACTTTGAAATCATTTTTGTCTGCTTTTACTCTAGCTTGACTTACCTATGATCAAGGCTTTTGATTTGGTTGGATTTATTTTCATACTATTATGCTCACACAAGTGATTTATTTTAAGTAAGTCTTTATTTAATTTAGCACTAATCTCATCACCTGTTGATCCTATGTTATATAATATCATGCCATGGGCAAACATGGTGGTGAAAAGCTCAATGTGATATGTTAAATCACTGATTTATTGCTGAAAGAATAAGAACAACTGATCCTTGTGGAACACCTGACTTGAGCGGTTTCTTATCTGAAGGTTTATTTAAAATAGAAACTTGTCTGCCTTCAAAAATAAGTTTAAATCAAGCTTTCATAGTTAACTTTATATGCTGAACTTTTCCAGGGTAATTTTGTGATTTACAAGGTCAAAAGCCTTTGAAAAGTCAAAGAACACTGTGCCTACAAGATTACCTTGATGTTTTGCTGTAAACTAACCATCCACAATTCTAGTTAGTGTAGTCTGGCACAGATACATGATGGTCATGAATGTATTATATCAAATGATTCCAGGTAACTTATAAGTTCAATATGAACATATCTGTAATATCTTTAAAAATGATGATATGGGTCTATATTTATTCATATCAGCAAGATCTTCCTTCTAATGTATTGGAGTTACTTTTGCAATTTTAGCCTGTTTGGAAAAATACCTGTGGAAATAATTAGATTGAAGAAATATATATACTGAGTGAAGGTGCAATCAATTGAGATGAGAGTTTTAGGAATTTAGCACTTATATTATCTAGACCTGTGGCTGTTCTGATATCAAGATGGTCTATTTCATTTAAAATGAATATTAGGTATTTTGAAACACTCTTCTTTGTGACATGAATATTACAAGTTCAAAGGTTCTTACTGAAAATCACCATTTTCATCACTAGTACATGTAAATGAAAGGTTATTGACAGACTGGTCTCTCAAGTCATTGAAGGTTTTCCAAAGTTTTCTAGGATTACTTTTTGTAATATTAACTGATACTTGAGTGGAATAGTAAGTTTCTCTTGCTTTTTGAATCACTGACCTGACTTTAATATTTCCATAATCTGTAATTGTCAGTATTTTTTAATTTAACAGCATTCAGTACATCACTTGTAATCCACTTAAACACAATAGTGGCAATATGGTGCCAAATAAATGTACATTTCAACAAATGTGAAACTGAACTGCACAAAAACTCAATGAAGATAAATACTTCCAAATAATGAAAATAAAGCACAACATAAAAAGATAAAAAAAACACTTTAAATTCTATAAAATGTTTATAAAAAAGGAAAAGGTTATATCTAAAATTCTTAAAAGATTGGTCAAAGCTTGTCATATAAACCATATTCCCTCAAGAAAAGAAAGATTTTCTTGTGTAGTACATCATCATACAGTTTCCACTATGCAGCTGACATGAAAGGTCTCAATGGATAGTTTCGTATTTTGACACCAATATGTAAGGTAGAAGCCTAATTATCACAATCCTAGTATCTATAAATTCACACAGAAGCTAAATCTTTAATATGGATTACATTTACTTTGAGTTAGGCTTGGAAATGGGTTAGCTTGTTGGTAACTGCCTGCTACAGTTCGACTAGCATTGGAGATCAAATGCGTAACTTGGGCTGCAAATGAGCAGCCAACTTGGCTTATGTATTTACATGTGTCTGCTACAGAGGCAAATATCTAAAGGTCTAGTTGGTTGCTGGGTGATGAAAAGTTTGCTAATTTGTTACAGTAAGTGAACTTTATTCATGTATAAGGCACATACTGATTCTTTTAGCTGTCTTGTCACAGGAAAATATTCAAAATAGCTCTTTCCTATCAAAAATGAATGTTAAAAAAGGTGTTGGTGGCAGTGTTTGTTCAGTATATAAGTCATCAGTTGCATAAGGAATTAACCTTAATACCTCAGTCAGAATCTTACAAGTATCCATTCAATAAAAATCATTAGAAATCATTAGTTTTTATTTGTATCTTTAATGTATTATTATTATTATTTTTAACAAGTCATTGTCCATTGAAAATTTTGCCAAACAAACTGCCAACTGAGACCAAAATGCTTGATCTAACATGGTGCAAGTCAACACACTCAACAAGAATGTGATCTACTGTCAGTGAGCAATTTAATGGTATGGCGCACACAAAGGTCAAGTTTCACTCTTCAGTAGTTATGCATGACTCAGTATTAATGTCCAATACACATCAGCACAATACCAACTCATCTCAGTATATCCAATGGTGGGTTTGATGTTCTTTAATTTGTTTGAAGTTTTCATTCGACATATATGCCATGTAATACTAGTATGCTGATTTATACAATATTTCGAGTCAGTTTATGGAATCTTCCATTCAGAACAATATTTCGAGTCAGTATATGGAATCTCCCATTCAGAAAAAATATTTTGAGTCAGTTTATGGAATCTTCCTGTCAGAAAAATATGTTGAGTCAGTATATGGAATCTTCCATTCAGAACAATATTTTGAGTCAGTATATGGAATCTTCCATTCAGAAATGGTTGAATACAGAACAGCTTTGGCTCCTTTATCTGCCCTTATACCAATGTGACTAGGCAACCAACAACAATACAGAATAATTTTCCCAGAGCGCATGAGAACATCATGTTTCTGTAATATCTAGGATATTTATGGGTTGTCAGATTAAAGGTTTTGCAAGGATTTTAATGTGGAAAGAGAATCTGAAAAGATGATGAAATGGGGGGGGGGGGGCAATAATACATGAAGTTCAATGCTTTCAGTATGATTGTAATTTCAGCAGTAAAAATTGAAGTTTTATCCAGTTATAAGGTAGGGGTGAATGGTAGACAAAGAGGAAATTGATTTTTGTGTATTTTAAATTATTATAATGGATAAGGCAAAAGTTTTAAAGAATTTTTAAATTTATACCCAACAGAATTGATACAGATCATATTAATGCAGTATTCATTTACATATGATTTATACTGTAGATTTTTATACATAATTTTGATCATCTATCTTTTTTAATGAAGTCTCAAGTTTCTCTGTGAACACATTAATATATTTGCATACAAGATTGTGCATAAAACACAGTTAGACTATGAGCAGATTATTTTAAAGTAGACTCAAACCTGGTTCGCTGAATTATATCATGCAATAAAAATTATATGTACTAAATTAAAAGTCTGATCCAACTGGAAACTGCATAAACCCAGATGTGTAACTGCATAATGTTGTCTGATAGGAGTAATCCTTATGAACAGCACAGACCCTGATTTGCTGGTTCATTATGCAATGACAGATCCATGTCTATGTTATTTACAGTTTTTCTCACCTTGTACACAAGTAATATCCCTACTCTTCAGTGGCGATAAATCAACTACCTCTAAAAAAAATATCATATGTTTCTCAGTCAAGTGTCCTGAAAATAATTTGCACTGATTGGACAAGAATTTTGTTGTAAACCATGCATGCTATTTCCAATGTATCAAATTTTCAGACTGAACTATGTTTTCATCAGGTAGTATTAGGTTTCTGTACTGTATTGGATCTCAATACTCAACAAGATACAAAATACTGGGCGTTTTTCTTTGTAGCATGCAATCACGCCTTAATCCATACACAATATCTAACATCAAAGTATGTGATCCGTTTATTGTGACCATTTGTGCCCCCTCCCCCCAAGCAATAGCAGTAAACAGCCTTCCACAAAAACACTACAACTGTGTAGAGAAATTATGTTGCAAGACGCAGATGATAAAAATCTAAGTGATGAAAATGCTGTTGTATTTAACCATCCAATTGCCCTGAGCCAACTGACACAACACCATTAATGGAATGAAATAAAATCTATTCCAATACCATTACCCAAAATAGGCACTATCCAATTTGGAAGAAGATTAGAAAAAATTGTACTAGCTCGGACTTTCATTAACAGTCCTCCAATCAATAGGAAGCTGTACCAATGTAATAACAGCTTGCATAAAGGAGCTTCGATCTGTAGATAAAAAAAATCAATTGGTTAATAGGAAAAGCAAAGCAAGAAATCGATGCCATTTCTGATGGTGGTCATACCCTATATGACCTACAACGCGCAGTACATTTGTATGCCTCTTTTGAACATGTGCAGTGTTATACTGGGGAATCAGTGTATAATATACCGCAGTATAAGACAACCTCACGTATAACACAGCACATCTGTATAGCTATTTTTAACACTTTTATTGGGACAGATCACCATTTAGCATTTTTTCTGGCTATCATAACGAGCACTATAGTGCAGGATCAGTGTAGTATATAGTATGTACCCCAGTATAAGATGACCTCACTTAACATAGTAGATGTCTCCTTTCAACAGGGTAAAAGTGACATATTACAAATACAGCACAGACCCATCACATCAAGCTAATCATCTACTCATGTACTAATTGAAACATTAATTTACTAACACATTATGCAATGCCAGGTCTCAGTCTATGTTCTCTTCAGTTTTGTGCCGGTCTTACACAAGAAAATATGGCAGAGATACAAACATAATCTATGCCCATATTCCATACAAAAATCAATACAGCCCAACTTACATTATGAATAATGACTAAAATCAACAAGAATACAGTGTTTATCTCCAATGTTCAACAAGGGTCTAGTTTTCTCTCTTTCAAATTTCCACATTTCACATCTACATTCTGAGAATTTCTCATTGATAGCACTTGTAAGAGAAGTTTAACTGATCCTACAACACATGGTACTCATTAAAAGAAATAATGAATTTGTAAATTTGTTTAATTACAAAATTTACACAAACAAAACCTAAAAGCAACTACAACCAGTTTAGACACAGATCTGAAAGCTGTGTCTATAATTTTCATTTAGAATCATGATGTGTCAAAGACCTTTTTCTGCCAGTGCATTGTGAAGATACTCGACATTTGGGTAAGTGTTATAGATAAGAAAATTAATATATGTTACATGTAATTAATTAAACCATTAGGCACAAAGAAACACAATTCAGGAACAACAAGAGTTATTAATGATGGATGTATCACAAGGGACCCTAATCTCATCAAGTGGGTAAAGCAGGGTTTAAGAAACCATAGGTAACAGGCATTCAGGAACAACTAAGGGAACTGGTCAGATGTTCAGCAGCACAGTGCCTCAACAATCACACTAGGTCAAGCGACTTAATGATGATATTAAATTTCTAAACAAAATCATGCCAACAAATCAATAAAGTATGCAAAACATTGCCCATCAGATTTTCAAGCCATATCTTTCATACTTCATTTAGTCTCTTCTATATTCAGAAAATGCTCAAATAAATGGGGAATTTTTCTACAAAATTATCTGCTTTAGAATTGACCCTAAACTCATCTTCATGGACTAAACAGTACTAATTAGTTTCTTATTTGTTAATCAGGATCAGATATTGATTAAAGACGGCATACCCCTGTGCTAAGGTAAATATTCTTTAATACAGCTAAAAATTCAGGACCAAAATTATATAGCAATCTATACAGCTTGCTGTTTTATTCAGGTAACTGGTTTAGACAAGTTTCAGTAGTATACATGATATGGATTTTAAAATAAAGCTTGTTATTAAGGTCAACATGATGAAGCCGTTGGAGGACAATACAATGTAGTATTATTATACAGCAGTCTTTCTTCATCCATCCATCTGTTTAGCAGTCCCTCCATCTACCAACAGTTTAGTTTCTATAATACAAAAGTTTGGTTTTCAGCCTTGATTGTCATTTAAAGGATTTATGGACCAAAATTGCCTGTCCTCATAACTTTCATTTCCACAGCTCAAAGTATTATTAGTATTCAACCAAATTTGATATCCATCTTTAAGACCTTGAATTAATTAGGTTTCCATTTACAGGAGTTATGGTCCCATATTGCCTGACTTCCTAACAATGGTTACCACAAACTAACTTTACCAAGATATGCTACGTTTCATCCAAATTTGTCAGACAGTTGTATATTCAACTTCCAGCATAATATGGAGTTATGACCACTTATTGACAATCTTGTTGACTGATTTCTGCAGCATACTACTTTGTCAAGGATGGCTTGATTTTGACAAAGTTTGGTGTATACTACATGGTGAGAAAACCTTGAATGACTTTAATTTGAGGCATTCCACAAGTATTGTTTATTGCATATCTGTCTATCCCACAGACTTTGCATTCTGTACCATAACTTTACTTCAATGTGTTTGATTTCAACCAAATTTGGCATGCAGCTTGATAGAGATCATAACTGCGGTGGCATTCTACCGTTTTTTATTTTGCATGGATTAGACTTTCAAAGAAAACAAATTTCCCAGATTTTCCTCACTGGTTTTACAGTTTGTTTAAAAATCTTAATAGGTATTGTTAAAACAACTTTTACTACCTTTATTTTCCTTTTTATGTGTATGAGTGATGTATGTAATTTGGATTATACATTATACAGCTTGGCCTTGGTTCAGATGCGTACCTGTCAAAAAACTGCTGGCTCCTCTACTTTGTCCTGTACTTTGAAAGGAAATTGTGAAAAAAGGAGCAAAGTTTTTAAAATACTTTTTATATATACATGCAATTTATAATTTATTCCTTACACTTTTAGTATTGGCTAGTCTGGGAAAATTTGTTTCCTCTATTTAATAACTGCTATTATTAGTGCACTATAAACTAAGTCAGGCTGATTTTTCAGGGACATGGGAGCAGCCATTTTGGTTTTATGCGTGCTAAGATTGTGTACAATTTCCATATGCAAAGAATTTTGAGCCACATTACATGATAGCGGCATGGAGGTTTGCCAGAATATCTCCATAAATTATGCAAGTGCAAACATCTTTACCTTACACATGTCACTCTCTCATATGTTCATAACATCTGCTGAGCACCACCTTGAATAAATTTAAATTCCAGTGTTCCATGACAGCATTTAAAGGAGTTATGCCCCTTGATTGCTTGTCTTCCTGACTTTGGCCTCTGTAGCAACTTTCTGTTATCAAAGATTGTTCAAATTTCAATCCGATATGGCATGCATGTTTTTATTAATGAGACCTTAAATATTCGATTTTGAGAGTTCCATGATGTCATTGTACAGGAGTTTATGCTCTTTGATTGTTTGGCCCATTGTTTCTGTTCGTGAATTCTGCCTTGTCTGCCCATTGTCTCTGTTCGTGAATTCTGCCTTGTCTGCCCATTGTCTCTGTTCGTGAATTCTGCCTCTGATTACATGTCCACCTTACTTTCCTGTTTGTGTCCTTATTTTACTAACAATGGTTGGAACTCAACCAAATTTGACACATGACTTTATGTTGAAGTTATTTAATGGCTATGATTTCCACCATTCCACAACATCTACTGGAGTTATGGTCCCTGATTACCCATTACGGCCAAATTTGTTATCTACCTTGATATTAACACCTGGAATGAGTTGCATTTCCAGCATTCTGTGTTGTCATTTAGAATACTATAATCTTCACTGCCTGCCAGCCTATCTATGTTGTCTGCAAAGCGTAGGTTGGTGATGATACACCCTCCATTGGACTGTCCCATAATGGTTTTCTAGGGCTTCACAGAAAATTCATATAAATCTTGTAATTTTAAAGTCTTGAAATGACCTATCCAATATATACTCATTTGCAATAGCAGGGTAATTTTTATACGTATAAGCCAGTATTTTGTAAAGTGAAGAAAAACATCAAATATAAAGTCATTTTATTAAGATATCATGGTGCTAAATTTAGTTATTGAAAGTGGTATCATGTTTATCTATGTCTCTAATGGGGTTGGGTAACAGATCAGGCTGACAGGCAACAGAAACAAAGAAGCCATTGGTGGGATTGTGTGTTTCAAGACTTACAATAAATCAAAGAAAGCAAGTTTCCCTTTATGGCCAAACAGTTTATTTGGGTAACATTTGTTTCAAAATTTGTAGCTTTCTTTAGCAGGTGCAAAGTACTTCAAGTTGTTCAAGTTTAATTAGTAATTAATTAGTTCATAAGAATATAGTTTACAAGTAATTTCCCACTTAATATAACCTTGCAAAGGAGTGTGTGGTGAGTGGATATATGGCTAAAATGTGGTTACAGAATTTGATTGATTGACAGATTGTATCTTAACAGCGCACCAGCACGGGTAGGCTTTTTAGTGCCATACAATATGTTACATGCATAAACGTTTAAGAATGGCAAAAGATTTAATATTGACCAGCAATATAAAAAACCAAATAGCTGAAAGTAAAACTGTAAGATGGTATAATGGTAAAATATAAGCTTCCTTAGCATGTGGGAGTGGATTATATATGTATGACTAATTCAAATTCTTGTAATGACTACTTCCTCCCTGCAAATGGTTCTGTAGGAAGGAGTTACGAAATTAGATAAAGGTCAACAGTTAAAACAATCAGACCATAAGCTTAGCTCTACAAGTCTGATAGAAACATTTATAAGCTAGGGTCAACCATAAGTGCACGGAGACAGCATGTCCAACTAGAAGTATTAGAGTCTAATTAAATGTCAAAAAGAAATCTATCAGTGTGTCTAACTCCCCTCAAGTGCAGATACATCAGCTTATGCACTAGAAAGTAGACCATAGTTTCTGTAACGATACTGACATTACTTGAGTGAATATTAGTTTATACAAGTTACATTACAAGTCCAATAATGTTATGATCTTTAAAACTAAAATTCACTTTAGCAATTACAGTACAAAAAACCTTCTTTTGGACCACCCAAAAATTAATACCACTCGCTTATAAATCAATGAACCAGTTCCACCCATCATCTGAAATGGCAAACCGAGATCTGAAAACCTCCCAATTAAAAATCAATCTCCACAAGTCATATCAATGGTCGTATAATTCTGGAATTGTACAGTCGACTATTTAGCTAACAGACCTAACCAAGTTCAACTATGTGCTTTTATTATGCCATCAGGGGCATCTGGATGACCAAGTGGTCTAAAACACTTGCCTTTAGACATCACTCACACATCTAATCTCCGCCCATATAGGTTCATATGTCTTAGCATGATCATGTTTATATGCAAAAAAGCTTGCCAGTAGCTTCCCGTGAATCAGAGTTTCTTCCCAAGGTTTTCCAAGATTCTTGTGCCACCAAATATTCTGAACTCTGTTCTGTGTCGACAAAAATGATATCAAACCACACCAAACCATTTTCTCATTGGTATAATTTTCAGCATCTTGAGGTAACCTGCGATGTTACAAGGTAAATGATGGAACACAAGCATTACAAGTCCAAATCTCCCAAGCCCCTTAATACCTTCCTAGTGCTTCATGATTCTGAAACAGCACCTAATCAATAGTTTCCTAGCAACCAGCACCATTAATATTTATAAAGGTTTGAATTTATGTTACTCTTCCCCTTTCAAAAGTTAAGATTACAAATCCTTGTGTCACAATAAATTCAAATGTAACATTAAATTTAAAAAAAAATAAATATATACCAGTTTTCTATAGTACCGTACTAAATAAAAAAAAAACCTTGTTGAACACCTGAGGCTAGCTGCACACAGAAAAGCTGCAGTAACAGTTTAGGTACAACAGATATCAGACGACTCTCACATCAAAATTTAAACAGTGATATGATATATGTATGCATTGGATCTAACATAAGCACAAGTCTGGCTATATAGTCTTGATACAGTGTGATGCATGGGAAAGTTAGACTCAGCTTGAGATGTTGGAGCATTACAAAATTACTGATAATTTACAAGACAAACAAATAGTTATATTTCTTGTACCTCTGAATTTAATAGATATGTATATTTCTAGCTACAATATGACACTGGATGCTTAATTATGATATCCTTTTCATCAACAGCACTATATGATATTTTTTCATGCAAACTTTAAAAAACCACCATCTATCTATCAATCTCAAATGCACTGTTTGAGAAATCATACTGTGATACAAATCCAGTAAGATTGTTAACTGTAACATCATTATGATATCAAGAAAACAAATAGTCAGGGTCAGACGGGTTTCAATTACTAGTATTCTAGTAATCATCAACTTCACAAATATAAAAATTACCAAATTTGATTCTAAAAAGCTGAATTTAAATTAGAATCACACTGCCAAAGTTAATGCCTGATGTACATAACTAATATTAAGCAAACAAGAACAACCATTCACTCAAGTGACCATACCATTTCACAAAAACCATATCTTCACTCCAACATCTTGTGGTGGATATTAAGAACAATGTCATTCTGTACAATACTTTAGAATGTACGTGCTTGACCACCCAATGCAAGGCAGATCATTAGATCAAATATTTCATAATTATCACAACCAATTATGTAGCAGTCTATAATGTCTTTACATGATAAACCAGTTGTGTAGCAGTCTATAATATCTTTACATGATAAACCAATTGTGTAGCAGTCTATAATATCTTTACATGATAAACCAATTGTGTAGCAGTCTATAATGTCTTTACATGATAAACCAATTGTGTAGCAGTCTATAATATCTTTACATGATAAACCAATTGTGTAGCAGTCTATAATGTCTTTACATGATAAACCAGTTGTGTAGCAGTCTATAATATCTTTACATGATAAACCAGTTGTGTAGCAGTCTATAATGTCTTTACATGATAAACCAATTGTGTAGCAGTCTATAATATCTTTACATGATAAACCAATTGTGTAGCAGTCTATAATGTCTTTACATGATAAACCAATTGTGTAGCAGTCTATAATATCTTTACATGATAAACCAATTGTGTAGCAGTCTATAATGTCTTTACATGATAAACCAATTACATGTATATAGCCATCTATAATGTCTTTACATGATAAACCAATTATGTAGCAGTCTATAATGTCTTTACATGATAAACCAATTGTGTGGTTTTCCATAGAATGTCTCTACATGTTAAACTCACTGTATATATTCTATAGAATGTCTCTACTTGATAAACCCATTGTGTAGTTTTCCATAGAATGTCTCTACTTGATAAACCAATTGTGTGGTTTTCCAAGAATGTCTCTACATGTTAAACTAATTGTATATAATCTATAGAATGTCTCTACTTGATAAACCCATTGTGTAGTTTTCCACAGAATGTAAACCAATTGTGTGGTTTTCCACAGAATGTCTCTACATGTTAAACCCATTGTATATATTCTGTAGAATGTCTCTACTTGATAAACCCATTGTGTAGTTTTCCATAGAATGTAAACCAATTGTGTGGTTTTCCATAGAATGTCTCTACATGTTAAACCCATTCTATATATTCTATAGAATGTCTCTACATGATGAGACCTCCACCCTGACAAATCAACTACCTTATTAACCACAAGCTTACCAAAGGATTAATTACCATGATGGCTCCATACAAGTCAATCAATCAATCAATTAATCACAAGCTATAACCAAAGGATTAATTACTATGATGGCTCCATACAAGCCAATCAATCAATCAATTAATCACAAGCTTACCAAACGATTAATTACCATGATGGGTCCATACAAGTCAATCAATCAATTAATCACAAGCTTACCAAAGGATTAATTACCATGATGGCTTCATACAAGTCAATCAATCAATCAATTGATCACAAGCTTACCAAAGGATTAATTACCATGATGGCTCCATACAAGTCAATCAATCAATTAATCACAATCTTACCAAAGGATTAATTACCATGATGGCTCCATACAAGTCAATCAATCAATCAATTAATCACAAGATTACCAAAGGATTAATTACCATGATGGCTCCATACAAGTCAATCAATCAATCAATTAATCACAAGCTTACCAAAGGATTAATTACCATGATGGCTCCATACAAGTCAATCAATCAATTAATCACAATCTTACCAAAGGATTAATTACCATGATGGCTCCATACAAGTCAATCAATCAATCAATTAATCACAAGATTACCAAAGGATTAATTACCATGATGGCTCCATACAAGTCAATCAATCAATCAATTAATCACAAGCTTACCAAAGGATTAATTACCATGATGGCTCCATACAAGTCAATCAATCAATCAATTAATCACAAGCTTACCAAAGGATTAATTACCATGATGGCTCCATACAAGTCAATCAATCAATCAATTAATCACAAGCTTACCAAAGGATTAATTACCATGATGGCTCCATACAAGTCAATCAATCAATTAATCACAAGCTTACCAAAGGATTAATTACCATGATGGCTCCATACAAGTCAATCAATCAATTAATCACAAGATTACCAAAGGATTAATTACCATGAAGGATCCATACAAGTCAATCAATCAATTAATCACAAGCTTACCAAAGGATTAATTACCATGATGGCTCCATACAAGTCAATCAATCAATTATTCACAAGCTTACCAAAGGATTAATTACTATGATGGCTCCATACAAGTCAATCAATCAATCAATTGATCACAAGCTTAAGCTTAATTGATTGATTTACTTGTATGGAGCCATCATAGTAATTAATCCTTTGGTAATTACCAAAGGATTAATTACCATGATGGCTCCATACAAGTCAATCAATCAATTAATTAATCACAAGCTTACCAAACGATTAATTACTATGATGGCTCCATACAAGTCAATCAATCAATCAATTGATCACAAGCTTACCAAAGGATTAATTACCATGATGGCTCCATACAAGACAATCAATCAATTAATCACAAGCTTACCAAAGGATTAATTACCATGATGGCTCCATACAAGTCAATCAATCAATCAATTAATCACAAGCTTACCAAAGGATTAATTACCATGATGGCTCCATACAAGTCAATCAATCAATCAATTGATCACAAGCTTACCAAAGGAATAATTACTGTGATGGCTCCATACAAGTCAATCAATCAATTAATTAATCACAAGCTTACCAAAGGATTAATTACCATGATGGCTCCATACAAGTCAATCAATCAATCAATTAATCACAAGCTTACCAAAGGATTAATTACTATGATGGCTCCATACAAGTCAATCAATCAATCAATTGATCACAAACTTACCAAAGGATTAATTACCATGATGGCTCCATACAAGACAATCAATCAATTAATCACAAGCTTACCAAAGGATTAATTACCATGATGGCTCCATACAAGTTAATCAATCAATCAATTAATCACAAGCTTACCAAAGGATTAATTACCATGATGGCTCCATACAAGTCAATCAATCAATCAATTGATCACAAGCTTACCAAAGGAATAATTACTGTGATGGCTCCATACAAGTCAATCAATCAATTAATTAATCACAAGCTTACCAAAGGATTAATTACCATGATGGCTCCATACAAGTCAATCAATCAATCAATTAATCACAAGCTTACCAAAGGATTAATTACTATGATGGCTCCATACAAGCCAATCAATCAATCAATTAATCACAAGCTTACCAAAGGATTAATTACCATGATGGCTTCATACAAGTCAATCAATCAATCAATTAACCACAAGCTTACCAAAGGATTAATTACCATGATGGCTCATGGTACAAGTACATACAAGTCAAAATCAAATTTCAATAGATGTACATTTACACATTAACATACTCAAGTGGTTTACAGAACAGCTTGTACCTTAATAAAAGTTCATCTTAGTTGTAGCAAAAATATTTAGCACTATAAATCCTTCGCTTCTCTAGCAAAGCAAAGGTTTTTTCTATATCATATATGAACTGTTTTTGGACTTGCATTTATAAACAATGTCTTTATAGTTTGTTTAAGGCTTTAAGCACAGCATATGTTAATAAATCATTTCACTTTAACAACTTACCTTTGTGGTAAACAGTTCGCCATATATACTCGCTTTTATGTCAGATCAAATTTGTAAAATACACTGACCAAGATCTGCTGTCAAATAATGCACTAGCACACCTGGGTCTATGCAATTTATTATGAGCAGAAAAAACTCTGCTGGTGCATTATGTGATGGCAGAAAAGCTTCCTGTATTATTTTCATAACATTCATTGTACACCATACACTTTATGATGAACCAGGTTTTCTACATTGTTTGAAGAGCACGATCAAATATTGGTAATCAGGGTTTCACATGGGATGAATAAGATGCTGAGAAAGTCATGATTTGTGTTTGCAGGAAATAAAGTCTAACCTTCAACCTATACTTCAGAAGACACTTCAATCAACATTCACTTGTGACAAGTAGATTCACGCTGGTCGTAAGATGATCCATACTGGTCATAAGTATATCCATACTTATTGTAAATAGATCCACACTTGTCATAAGTAGAATCAATTTATGATACTTATAAACAAATTTTAAAGTATGCATTCTGATCTATTATTGATGTCATTTTCATACCTGTCACCTATGACTATACATCAGATTTTCTTGGTTCCATATTTTCTAATGTACTATGCATTTTTTAGATTTGCTACTGAGACTGAATTTCCTGATAAACATTAGTTGGAATAGAGGATATAAAATGCATGTGTACGTGGTTGTAGTAAATGTTAGGCAGTGACAAGGTATCAGACATCCATAATGGTAATACATTTTTGATGGTAAAAAACTATCAGACATGCATGGTGGTAATACATGTTAGGTGGTAACAAGATTTCTGATAAAAGATCGTTAACACATTAAACCCTAGCGACGACTTTACAGGGCATGAAGAGTGGCCTACTTCCAAGGTCTGTAGCATCAAGGTCATGCATGATACGCTAAAGTGGGTGGTATTATAGAAAGGTAGACGGATGTAGCTCTACAATGATAGCATATAATCTGGACATTTTAGTTGCATTACAAAATACAGAGGGAAAAACCTAAGTTATTGGATCCGTGTTTTTTTTCACCCAAAATTCGCACTTAGTCAGAATCCGAATTTGTGTTTCGATTTTAGACTTTATGGTCTCAGATCTATGGCAGACGGTCTGAAGCACACACAGACAGGTGAACCTGAGCAAAAAGTAGGATATGGTGGACATTTTGAATAAAGAGTCTTCTCCATATTAAAATTATGGGTCTGTTAAGCAAAAAGCAAAACAAAACAAGGAGTCCAAATATTTATCTTCTGCTAATGCGCCAGCAAACTAGCCAATGAAAAAAATATTCTTCAGCACAACTAGCCATTTGTCTAACGCAATATTGCTTGGAAATCGATGTATTAGGATGTATTTAGAAATAGTCTGCAAAATGTGTTTCCTACTTGCATTTCATGCAAAAATAGCAAAAACCTCCAGGGGTTAATGGGTTAAGTTCACAAAAAAAATCAGGATTTTCTAGGAGGGTTTCAGCAGCTGTTTCCAAATCCAGATGGCATTCCAAGATCAAGAAATTTATACTAAGTAAGGGATATATTTGTCCATTTTTCAACTAAATGTGGGTGTCAACACATGACATGTGCAGGTACCATGTCATATACAACATGATATGTAGCACTTATAAACAGAACAGACCCAGACCTGCTGATGTGAATACACCAATAGAATCTGAATCTAATCAATTCAACTAATGTCAAAAATAGCACAGACCCAGACTTGGTAGTCTGCATTAGACATCAACTGAATCTAAATCTAATACATTTTTACTTGCTTTCAAAAACAGCACAGACATAGACTTGTTGGTGTCCAGTATGCACCAACATAATTTAGATCTAAGCAATTCACTGAATGTCAGCCTAGACCCATATCTGCTGGTGTGCATTACACAACAATAGAATCTAAATCTAATCAATTCACTTGATGTCCAAAATAGCATAGACCCTGACCAGGTGATATGCATTAGATATCAACAGAATTTAAATCTAATCAATTCACTTGAGATGGCTATTGAACATCAACAGAATCTTGGTCTCAGCATTTCAATTGATGCCATAAATATAATAAAACAGCAAAGACCCAGTTCAGCAGATCTTTAAGTACCAATACAATCTTTTTAACTGTATAAAAATGGTTTGTGTCAGTATAAGAAGTTTTCTCCCAGTGCATACAAGTAATTATGTTCAAAATCAGAACTTTTAAAACAGTGAACAAACAAAAAGGTCAATGAAGGTGCAGGTGAAAAAACTGACCTATCCCGCTGACATTACTGATACGGGAAATCTTTTAAATAAAGGCAAATTTAGAACTGAAATACAAATTGCTACAAAAAAAAAGTCATCCAAGAAATTACTGCCTGGAATAAAAAATAACTCAGAGAAAATGAAGAAAGCATAAATTACAATAACAATGAAACCTTATAGTGTACCCAGTTAACACAATATTGTTTCTGAGTGAGTTGTTGTTGTTGCAGTATTTAACACCATACTGAAACACACGATAGGCTATTGATAGCGGCCAGTATTAATGGTGAAGGAAGAACTCGGGGGGGAAAAAACCACTGACCAATGAGAAGCTACTGGCAAATTTTCTCACATACCTACATTGGCCAAATCTGAGACTCAAACCCAAGCAGACAGAAATGAGATGGCAGTGATCTGTAATGGACAGCGCTTTAGAAAACTCGGCCACTCAGGGCCCCTCGGAGTGAATTAACTGTAAACCTTAAATATTTGCACAAATAAATGACCCTTACATTAAATAAACATAGCACTAAGTGCTGAGCAATAGCGATACAATAATTGTAAAATGCCACATGATACATGTATTGAATTAATTGCCCAATGAAATTAAACACAAAGACAGTGATCCCTTTCAAAAGTGCTCTTAAACTCACCTTTATCAACTGCATGAACAATCTTAAAGACCTAATAATGTTTCATACTTTTAAACATTTTCAGCATTTTTATGTTTTCCAATTTCATGGTTTTTGTTTTTTGTTTTTCTGTGGTCATATCATTATTGATGTAAAGCGCTTAATTAAAGCTTCTAAAGATCAGGCGCTATAAAAAGTCCTCATTATTATTATTATGATTATTATTATTATTATTTACATCAATGCACATTCAAACCATAATGGATTAGTACCATAATAATAGAATGCCACATCATACATATACATAAATGCCCATTTAAATCATAACAAATTAGTAGCATAATTATAGCATACCACATCATACATTTACATCAATGCCCATTCAAATCATAACAGATTCATACCATGGTCCAAATCCGATTTTGTGTCCATATTTTAGACTTTATGGCCTCAGATCTATGGAAGACCTGTCTGAAGTACACAGACAGGTGAACCTGTGCAAATGATAGAATAAGGTGGACATTTTTAATAGTCTCATCCATATGAAAATTATTGTTTTGTTAAGCACACAAAAAACAAACAAAACATACAAACAAAAAAAAGAAGAAAAAAAAAGAAACCCACTTTTTACTTTCTGCTCTTGCACGAGCATACTAACCAATGGAAAACAATGTTTTAGCACAACTTGGCATTGGGCTAATGGAAAATTGCTTGGAAGTCGATGTATTAGGATGTAGTCAGAAATAGTCCCCAAAATGTTTTTCCCACTCGCATTTCATGCAAAAACAGCAAAAACCTCCAGGGGTTAATGTGTTCAGAAAAACCTAATCATATTTTCCACAAATTGAATGCTGGTCAACAGGAATAATACAGATAACATTTAATGTTGTTAAAATGAGTTTAATTTACAAGCAATTAAACCTATGAATAAAGAAAATTAGATAAGCACAAGTTTGGGATTGCAAAGTGTTTTAGGGTAGTGACTATACATTTTTAACATGATTTTACCATTCATCACTATATATTAAAAAAACAAGCTTCTAGAAGAATTGAGCAGTACAGAAAATTCATTCAACATCTTACATAAAAGCAAATTTAAAAAATTGGTACATATGATAAAGAAATGCAAAAAACTGCAAATGATATATGTCTGACAGAAAGAAAAGATATTAGAGTTCTTATAAAAATAGAAATTTTGCTCAAATTTAGTACCTAGATACTTTTCTTAAATTTGAAATATGCTTTAAAGAATATAGTGCAGTCAAGATAACATTTATTTAGATTTTCTACAATATCAAACATTTATCATGAAAGCAATGCTGTCAACAATGGCAATTTTTGTATGTGCAAGGCCATGAAAACCAATACCAAAAAATATTGCTGAATTCACCTATTTCAACATTATAATTTCATCATACATGGATTAAATACTTATATCACTGTAAATAATTTAGCAGCAAAATTGTTGTCATTACATGTACAAATAAACAATAAAACTGACGACATGAACACAGTGATTATAACAATATCTATTGACAGCTTTACAAGTGTCATTACTGAATAATTTATACATTATTCCTATCATTGCCTATAGTTGCTATTGGTAATGATGTCAAAGAAAATTTTGTCCTCATGCTGTTCTTGCTTTTGTTCATAAATCCTTCAAGTAGTACTAAAAAATCCAATACAAACTGATTTCCATAAAATGGATGTGCTTTGATTAAAAACTAATTGCAGAAACTCAATTTGAATTTTTTTAAAAAAAGATTAGGCATGTCAAAACTTAAATTGCCAGATGTAACTGCCATCTGAGAATCACTGACACTTGATAAACTTTGACAAATAAAAGGCTACTGCTTAATCTCTGCTTCCCTACTGCAATTCTGTAGCAACCTTTTCCAATCTCATGAGAGAAATAAAGTTATCTGACATGAAATTACTTTTCTTTCTAAATATATACTACAATTTGTCTGGTACCAATGGAAGTAAAAGATTATGTACATAATGACTGGTGGAGATTTAGATGCTATGTCTGGCTGTATTCAGCTTCTACAGATCAATATCCTTAATGTATTTCCTTTAGGACAGCAATTAAATTCTAAAATGCAATGTACATCTATCAATACAATTTCAATGGGTTGCCATCTTTTCTCATCTGCAATGTGCACTCAACTGCAATCAATAGGACTCTGAT
This sequence comes from Unio pictorum, assembly GCA_030141615.1. Lineage (NCBI taxonomy): Eukaryota > Metazoa > Mollusca > Bivalvia > Unionida > Unionidae > Unio > Unio pictorum. The sequence continues at coordinate 13,009,889 of JARLTB010000126.1, forward strand.
TTACTACTGAATACTATCAGCTAACTCTATTCACTTTCAGACACTACAGTCCATCATAATCCACACCTAAACCTGTAAGCTTCAATCTTGTGAGCCACACATACATATCAGTCTATTTTAATCCAGATGAAAACCTGTAAGCTTATAGCTTGTGAACCAATTATAGTCTATTATAAAAAAAAAAAAACAAAGTGGGTATGTGAGAAAGCTTGCCAGTAGCTTCTCGTGGATCAGTGGTTCTTTCCAGGGCTTTCCCCGGGTTCTTCCTCCACCATTTATACTGGCCACCATGTATAGCCTATATTGTGCTGAATATGGCATTAAACCTAGTACAACAACAACAACAACCAGAGAATATTAAATACCTGCATTCCAAAATAATATAGAGGGTAGTTCCACAGCCCATTTCTCATGCAAATGGCTAAATAAAGTATGTTGCTGTAAACAGGTGAATGCCCGAATATGAGAACATATATGTATATAAATTATTAAAAATAATTTGCCCAAAAAAAACAGATTTCATGTACCTCTGACAATAAATGGACAGGGACGATTTATGTAGAGTGTTTAATCCAACTTAATTTTTGTATATTTACATCAAACACTTTGTGCTGAGATGCCTTTATTTCTACTGCAGTTTATAAGCAGACTGCTAGGTCTGTCCTCAGCTATAGGATTGGTTGGATGAACATGTTACCTCAGGAAATGGGAATGGTATTGATTCAAAAAATACCAGAAAGTTAAGCCAAGTCATAAGGGATAATGGATTGGACAAAACAGCACTAACGAGAGGCCTGGTCTATAACAAATACTAAGAAGGATTGAATTGATCAGCATGAAGCAATTTAATGTTAGAAATGTAACAGGCAGTCCAAACAGGCCTGTAATTATTCACCAGTTTTACATGACAATGGATTTACTAAAGAAACAGGCTCATGTACTAGTAATGTAAAAAAAGAATATAGGTAAACTTATAATCTCCCAAACTTTATATCTGATTAATTTTACCCATTTTGTTATAATATCATTTTATCATTTTAAAGAGTCAAAAGGCATAAATACATATCCATATTCTCTTGCTTATGGCTGAAATCATCCAAGATCTTGATGACAGCATCCCATTTACCAAGTTTTATAGAAACTGGATGATAAAAAAGACCCTCAAACTAGTGACGCAATACTCTTAGCCAATCCAATCCAATGTATCTCATTATTATACCAGTAGCCTATATTTGAAGTTTGATGAAAATTAGGTTTTTAAAAAAACACTGCTTCACACATAGCAACTGGCACAGACGATTACTTTAATAATATGTGTGAATTCTGCTCACTTCTGGTATTGTCTAAGGTCTTGTTTATACCGTAAGAGTCTAATATTGACCCAAACTGGATCAGAAGTATGGCTTAATCTAGCACTGTAAGAAACGCAATAAATCAGATGCAACACTACCTCATTAATAATCATGGCTCTTGCTCATTATGAAAACTGAATGAGATCTTGATGACATATGAATATTCTCAAAGTTTGATCAAAATCAGATCCACTACCTTTACACTGATCACAAGATCAACCAATCTAACACATGCTTACCTAATTAATGTGCATAGAGCTCACTCATTATGGAACCCATTCAAGTCCTAAATAAATTAAGCATACATTTCAAGGTGTATCAAAACTTATCCGAAATATGACATCCTAAAGGACAGTAAGCTTTAATTAGGCCATTGAGATGCAAGGTCATCCAACTAGTATGAGTTGATCATATTCAAAATCATAGAAACACAGCCTCTAAAGTAATAACAGATAACTAGATGCAAGATCACCTCACTAATATGCATGCATCTTTCTCGTTAAAGAACGTACCCAAGTTATTAACAATACAAAAAAAATTTCTGACTGATTAAAACTTGACCAGAAATATGACCTCCAAAGTGGTAATATAATGCCAACCAATCGGGTACAAGATCACCTAATTAGTATCTGGGATCTCACCCATTAAAACATTCATCTGAGATTTTGGTAATATATAACCATGCTCAAATTTGACTGAAATCATATCAGAAATATGGACTATGGAGTCATAACAAGCAACTGTCAGCAGATGGACACACAAAACACAATATAAACTCACTTAGCCATAATGGATTTATATGGGCATGGGCAAATATGTTGCCATCCTGTTATGCCTATAATTCAGTCATACAAAAAAATGTGTTACAATATACAAACAAAGCACAAAAATGCTACTGTGTAAAAACTGAAAAGTGTATGAGAGACAAACAAAAAAACAAAACAAAAATTGAGGACTGAAACTCATGAAACAATAATGATGCTATATTGTACTTAGCACCATGAAAGATAAAAGGTAAGTCCATCTTCACAAATATACACACATCCACACAAAAGATGTACAAAGAAAATGTAATTTTGTTTAAAGTTAATAATGGAAGGAACTCTTGCAGGTATTTTTATGAAAACAAATATTTTGAAGAAAACAAATATTCATTATCTTTGGTAAGATGTTATTCTGTGATGCTGATCAAACTGAACATTAAATCTGTCACAATAATTTTACTGTAAATTGTTCATCACTGTTTCTTACATATATTTACTTTATATCATTTTAAATACTTACTGTGATCATTTGCTTACTTGAAAATGTAATGCATTAAGTTCATCAATTTTACAGGAGAGGGATATAATTAAAGCACCCTGCTTCTCAAACTAATGAATGCATTCACTATGTATGGTTTTCTGGAAGATACAGTCACAAATATTGCCTAAAACTAAATTAGTATCCTGTACGTATTAGGTGGCCTAATGGTTAGAGCATCCACCTTGGATGCGGGAGGTCGTAGGTTCGAACCCCCACCATGTTATACCAAAAACTTACAAAAATGGTACCAACAGCTCCAGTGACCTAGTGGTTAGAGTGTATATCGCAGGAGCAGGAGGTCATTGGTTCGATCCCCATTTGAGTCATACCAAAGACTTACAAAAATGATACTAACAGCTGCCTTGCTTGGCGCTCAGCATTATGAGATTAGTGTTAGGACTGGTCGGCCTGGTGTCAGGATAATGTGACTGGGTAGGACATCATGCTACATGTCTGCGGCATGATACCCCAGTGCTAGACATCACTATAAACTGCCTCACTGCAAACATCGTAGTGATATGACTGAAAAATTGTTAAAGCTACATTAAAAATCCTAATCAAACAAACAAACAAAAAACCTAATCACACTCACACACACACACACAGAGCTAAGGGGATACACTGAACCTACCAGATAAATAACGAAAGTGGTAGGAATTGATTGTGATTTCTTTCCTTCTAAGAAAGTTCTGTGAACATAAAGTATACCATTTTTTGAAAATCTTTGGTCCAAATAAACTTGAGATATATTTTTGTCTCACATAAACAGCTGAGATGATCCAAATTATCTTCTTCCGATGTCCTAGTGGTTGAAGTGTCCGCTTAGATGCAGGCAGGAAGTCATGGGTTTGAACCCTAGCCAAGTCATAACATACTTTTAAAAATGGTACTAATAGCTGCCTCACTAGACAGGCAATCAGCTTTAAGATGTTAGTGTTAGGACTGGTTGACCTGGTGTCAGGATAATGTGACTGGGTGGGGTATCATGCTACATGTCTGCAGCATGATGCATCAGTGCTAGACATCACTATAAACTGCCTCACTGCAGACATTGTAGCGATATAACTGAAAAAATTGTTAAAGCTACGTTAAAAATCCAAATCACACACACACACCTGTATTAGCGGACAGTGAGACATATACTAAAACTAAATTAGGGAAATGAATGAGAGTTGGAGAATGCCATATTAACAAGTTTCATCTGTATCTCTGCAGGTTTTTTGTTCTTCATAGTCTTATCAGATGCTAAGATTAGTGACTGGGTGTCAAAAGTTTGGGACTTTCACCTACTTGTCTGGTTGCATCTATCTATAAGATTCTCACTTGACAACTGCTACAGCTTGATCTGCATGAAATTCTACTAAATTCATTTTACAAACATACACAAAATATTTACTGACATAGGCTAAGAATATTAATTTTGGGTGAACTAGGCTTGAGCAACATTTACAGTTATTACCTAGGGGCACTAAAACATTAAATAATTGGGACTGTTTACAGTTATTACCTAGGGGCACTAAAACATTAAATAATTGGGACTGTTCAGTTATTACCTAGGGGCACAATACCATTAAATAATTGGGACTGTTTACAGTTATTACCTAGGGGCACTAAAACATTAAATAATTGGGACTGTTTACAGTTATTATCTAGGGGCACTAAAACATTAAATAATTGGGACTGTTCACAGTTATTACCTAGGGGAACTAAAAAAAATATTAAATTGGGACTGTTCACAGTTATTATCTAGAGGCACTAAAACATTAAACAATTGGGATTGTTCAAAGCTATTACCTAGGGGCACTAAAACATTAAATAATTGGGACTGTTCAGTTATTACCAAGGGGCACAATACCATTGAATAATTCAGACTGTTTACAGTTAGTATGAAGTGTCATTGTAACAGGAGATAACTTTCAGCAGTTACAGTTATCACCTAGTTGCACATTGTAACAACAGGATATAATTGGCAACATTGACTTTGTTCACATTGTGATATAACAGGAGATAATTGGCAACATTTACCTTGATCACATTGTGATGTAACAGGATATAATTGGCAACAGTTACCTTGATCACATAGTGATGTAACAGGAGATAATTGGCATGACAAATCTGATGCTGGATATCAGAAGAAACTTATATTTTTGAAAATGTTTGTGTGGGTGAATGACTTCAACATGTCATGTGTTAAAAACCCTGCCATGTGACTGCTATTGAATGGCACAATAGAGTGCCAATGTAATTAGGTTGCATGTACATTGACACTTGAAAAGCTCAGAACAATTAATACATCCATTTTTACAATTGGACACATTACTGAACCATGATTATAGTTACATGATCAGATATTTATCATGTGCTAACCACATGACAAATCCATGGACACTTAAGTCACATGATTAAAACAACCAAAATATTTTGAAATGAGTTTGGGTTGGTTATTAAATATTATTGTAACAACCAATGATCATCAAGCAGCCCAGTAATTTGAAATGCTGATATCTGGAAGAGTTGTGTGGTTTACAAGTTGAAAAATATTGGATATGATGTAGAAATACTCAGTACTGATTGCAAAAAAAACTTCAACAGACCTTAACTCATGTTAGCAGAAAATTAGAGGTGATATGCAAGAAAACAAGCATCTTCAAACACACTGTAGTTGATTTATCCAGTCAATGTTATTAATTTGGCAAAGTACACAAGGAATACTGATGGGGCAGATATATCAGGCTGCACTTAATGCATGTGTCAAAGTTTAAGTGACTGATGACCGATTCTGTCATGTTATCCCTAAATGGTATGTTTTCCTTGGAGGACACTAAATACCATTTATCACTAAATGGTAAATTGTTCTTATTTAAAATTACTTGCTGGTTTTAAAACACTTAGATTACATTAATAGCGTTATAATGATTAGGCAGTATCTTTCCCCATGGCACACCAAGGAAACTACCTTAGACCAGCCTGAGTGGGCAGCAAATTTGTGACCCTATCAGCAATGATAGTTGAATGCTCTACCAACTTAACTATCATCACTACCTGGAAGGTGGTACTATTGGTAACATCATTGCTACCTGGAGGATTGTTGTTGTATGGTTTGATGCCATTTTTTCAGCACACGATAGGCTATACATGGCTATACATGGCAACCAGTATTATTGATGGAGGAAGAACCTGGACTACACCCCCCCCCCCAAAGAACCACTGACCCACAAGAAGCTACTGGCAAGCTTTCTCACATAACTACATTAACCAAATCTTAGACTCGAACCCATGCAGACAGAAGTGAGATGGCCCTACAACAACATTTGAAGCTCACAAAAGTTTGTGCAAGATGAGAAGATGGGTCCTTCATTGTTGATGGCTGATTAAAAGAAAACTCCAGCTGAAATTGCCAGTCAACTGCTCACTAAATATTAAATGAGTGACTAGAGACATTTGGATCAGACTGCTACATGGGTGATCAGAGATTTTACTATTCTGAATATGGCTTCAATCAAAGAAAATGAGCAGTGACCATAAGTCACTTGATTTAGTCAGATTGTCAATAGTTTTGTAGTCTTTAATTTTTATGCAAAAGACCAATTTATCAAGATACCTGTGCTTGCTTGATTCTGGTAGTGTTACTAGATACATGTATGCTTTCATAGTATTGCCAAAAGTTCTGGAATACTAATGAACCACGAGTCCATACACCAGTACCTATGGGATACATCTATTCTATGATGCATACATATGAAGGTAAACAGCATCAAAACTTTGCCACATCATTCTAGTTTAGTGCCAATTAAGTTTTGGATGAATCCCATTATCAAAGACATCCTAAGGGGCAGGTGATTTTAAAAGCTGCCATGTGGTTGGAAGGGAAGTTTTCATGTTTAAGAAAAATGTACTAAAAGGTGAACAAAAAATGACATTTAATATTCAATTAGGTAGATAATTTGAGAAAGTGTGTAGAGGTGCATAGGTAGGGAAGAAGTTTATGGAGATGGACTAATTAAATACCCTTTATGTTACCTAATTAATTGTTGTTACATTTTAGGTCTAACAAGGCAAAGCTCGGTTGATTTTTAACTGTTTGTTCATGGACATCTATACATAGCTGAGAAAAAATGAAATACTTTGAAGTAGGGCATAACCGACTTTTGATCCGGAAATCGGATTCCACCGGATAGTATGAACTTCCGATTAATCGGAGTCGGACAAGGCAGGAACGACCGATTCGGATAATAAAAATAATAAAGTTGAATTTCTATAGCACCGTGTCTAACACTGCGTGTCATTCGATCGAGTGTTAATAAAGTTAAATAAGAAGTCAGAAAAGTCCAATATGGTCAACACAACCACGCTCTGAGACAATCTATTTGAACCGACGGGTGAGAACCGGAAATGAAGCCGGATATGGTAAAGTACTAAGTAACATGCTAGACACGGCAAAACCATATACCAGAAACATGGAAACGGAAGATGATATTTTTTAGAAAAAAAATACGGATTTAGCATTTCCGATTAATCGAATTGTATCCGGAATCGGAAAAATTTCATGCCCAAAATCCGGAATCGGAAATCGGTAGAAAAATGCTAATCGGTTATGCCCTACTTTGAAGAATAAACCATACTTATACAACAACAAATAATTTACGATTACAGAGCTTTCTGAAGGTAAATATCAAGTCTAATTACTTAATTGCTATTTTATTGTCAGTTACAATTTTTTTTGTTTTAATCTGATTTTTCTTTTTACTTCCCTTTAAATAAAATTACAAGAAAGAGTCACATGCAGGGTACAACTACCTGTAGATTATTGAACTCTTTGTTAAATTAATTTTGATCGACCAATATGTTTACAAAGAGATGACAATTCCTTTCTTCTGTAGATGTTAGGTACCATACATAATCACTTAAAAGATGAGTCCAACTGCAAACTGCACATGATGGGTCTGTATGGTTTGTTAAGAGTAATCAAAAGAACAAATAATATAGACCCTGCTCTGCAGATGTATTGTGTTAATGCAGATCAGTATCTTTATTGTTTGTAGTTTGACTCAACTTACAAGTGAGTATATATGGTAATAAATCATTTAGCTTATGGTAATGTAAGGAACAGCAAAAACTATTGGCTGTTGTTACTGTGGATTTATTGCCTCAGATCCAACAGAACACCTGCTTGTCTACAGTGCCTTGGGCAAATAGTTTCATCTCTTTCTCTGCATGGCACAACTTACATATTTTTATAAACCAGTAAATTTCACATTGGCTGGTTCCCATAACTTCAAAATTACCCAAAATAAATGTGTGTAATTTGTTTTACTACATGATCAAATGCAAAATTTTAAAATTTAATTTTTTCCAGACTACTGAAAATAGCATTTAAACTGAATGACATCACTAAAATAAGTCATGATGTCACACAAATGGGCAATGACATCACAAATGTATAATAATATCTATGATTGCAAATCACATGATGCTGTTTCATCCCATTAAAAACTATCCCTACTAGGGATCATATAACAACTGGCATATTAATGTGGTCTACTTCATTATTAATATTGATATTATTTAGATGATCATATTAATGTGGTCTACTTAATTATTAATATTGATATTATTTAGATGATCATATTAATGTGGTCTACTTAATTATTAATATTGATATTATTTAGATGATCATATTAATGTGGTCTACTTAATTATTAATATTGATATTATTTTGATGATCATATTAATGTGGTCTACTTAATTATTAATATTGATATTATTTAGATGATCATTCAGATTCACCTGCTGAATTCAGATAAATAATGTATTTAATACCACATTTATCAAATTACAAGTCCATACTTCACAATAATAATAAATAAGCCTATTATTGATGTTAAGCAAATCCCTATTATTACACAATTTTTGGCAAATATTATGTAAGGGGATTTCTATCTGAAATTATGCTATCCCCTTTAAAAAAATTATAAACTGCTAACATTAATCTCATAAAATGTGAATTCCCTAAAAGACTCAATTTTAAACTAATATGTAGGTCAGGTTCTTTGTGGTTATTTAAAGCAATTATCTAACTTCCCAAAATTTCAGCCCAGATTGTCCACTTCAGATTATTTCATTTTTTAATTATTGCACAAAAAAGGGAAAAAAAATACTCAGTTATGCATGAATTTTCAAAAAAGAGACTTGGTTTCCTTGTATTATAAACATACAGGTGATTACCCTGGCTTTTCATTGGTCGGGGGGGGGGGGGTTGCTGGCTTAAACTTTGGTACAAATGGTCTAATAATGATATCCTGGATAGCAAAAGCACATACCCTGTATTTTTGCTTTGAAAACCCTCCAGTTAATGTATGAATAGGAAGTGTCTGTCTGCATGTACCACTCTGAACTTTCTGTTGTCTTGATTATGCAAGCAATATGCTGGAAATCACAACAGTTAATTTACATGTTACAATATCTGCACCATGGTGAAGGTTTAATTTTCAGATTTTCTTCTTTGCTTTAGAATCTAGTTTCACATTACTGCTAAATCTTATTCCCCCACCCCACCCCAAGTATGACAATTCAAATATTGACATTAATAATGCTCATACATTAAACACCAATTGTGCAGGAATAGACAACCATTTCTTGAATTCTGTACAGTACACTAAATATGACACATAAAGCACTCACTGATGCAAGACCTTGACATTAACTGGCAACTTTATTTTGCAAGAATACCAGGATAAAAAGTAATAATTTCATTTTCAAAAATACCAAGGAAAATACATGTACATGTAATTAAATTTAATTTAATTTTAAAAAACAGTATCATATGTTTTTGTCAAACATCAACCATAACCCATGAAACTTTGGAACTATATGTTCAGAAATTTGATTTTTTATTAACACATGGTGGCATGTTATTTAATTGTACCTCCTACTTTATTCGTTTGAAGAAATTCCAAACAAATTGTTTGAAGAAAAACAAAAAAAGGTTAATAGCTGTATGACCTACCACTTATCAACGATGTTTGAGTGGACACAACTCAACCTTAAACAAAAAAAGCAATTTCAGTCATACCAGCATCATAAGAATCCTCTTTCCTTAATTAATAAAATGTCATTTTGACAGTGAACGCATTTTTAAATACTGAACTTGACCACATCAATGTTTGAAGCAGGAGGTTGATGGTTCAAACTAGGCCATGTCATAACAAAGACCTAAAATTGGTACTAGCAGCTGCCTTGCTATGAAGTCAGCATTAAAGGTTAGTGTTATGACCAGTCTGCCTGGTGTTAGGATAATGTGACTGGGTGGGACATGATGCTAAAAGTCTGTGGCATGATGCCCCAGTTCTAGACATCACTGTAAACTGCCACAGTGCATACATCATAGTGATAAGACTAGAATCACTAAGGTTACATTAAAAATTTAAAATCACAAACCACACATTGTGAATTGAAAAACTGAAAATAATATAACAATGAAGGCACAATTTATAAATACTCATCCCACACAAATATGAAAAATCAATACAAAGCAGAACAAATGGCTGTCATACAAAACCCTTTTTATATAAAAAAAACCTATTATAGTCAAAAACTGACCTACCTGTAATACCTATGAAACAAAACTACCAAAGTCAGATCCAAGTTTGGTAATTTAGAAAGTAAAAAATCAAGGTTAATATATGATAATTCCCATTGTGGCCACTCCGTGTGAAGTTTTCAATTCAACATTGCCATGGTTGCTGCTGTAGATTTGAACTTGCTGATGTTACTGCTGGATCAATATGGAGCAATGAATTGTGGGAATGCTATTGACTGGTCTGTTTTAATCTGATTATATGGGCAACCAAGGGAATTTACTCTTCATGATCAATACTAACACTTTCTTAGAAGAATGCCCTATCACTTTTTATCATACAGATTATTGTATGGAATCAACAGACAATCAAAAATAGGCTTGTTAAGCTATACATGGTTTAAAGTGATCATGTTTTCTGAAAAAAGGTGGACTCTACTTCTGCACTGAAGTAAATGTTATGGTTCATGGGAAGTTGATGAAAACAGCTCATTAAACTGTCTTATTATAATGAAAAGGGGCAGTTTTAGTGACACACTGCACCTTTTAAGAACAAATAATCATTAATTAAAAAGTATGTTTTAAGCTCCTGTACACCTCATAACTACAGACTATTAACTAATAATGCATTTTCAAGGAGAGTTTTCTTATATGTTTTGCTTTTATAAATTTTTAGACATAATCATTATTTTCCCCATTCTTTAGCAGTGGATATTTTGATACCCTTCAGCTGTAGGTCTCTATGTAATCACAGCTCTTCCAAAACCATTTGGTGGAAACCTATTACACTTTGTACACAGACTGCCCATGGGGTAACCAACTGCAAAAACCATTAGATAAGATCCTTCAAAGTTTACAGTTTCATCCTGAACAAATCTGGTCTCCATGTAGAAAATTCTTATCAAATTTCAAAAGCTATGTGTTTCACTATCATTGTCTGACTAACTATTTCCTTCTATATTGATAAGTAACTGACCTTGTACAAAAGGCAACCCCAAAGCATCACTTTCAGTTCTAATCCATCATGCACCCCTAAATGTATACATGTATAAGGAAACAAATACAGTACACATAAATCCTCTCCAATTACATCCTGTATCTCATCTGAAAATATCACTTTTTCCGGTTTAAATCAATTTAGCATGCTAGCCTCGTCCATTATATTAGTACACAAACCTGGATTGGTATGTTAACAACAACAATAATATTAAAAATGTCTTTATTTTATGAAGGTCACAGGCAATATTAGTACAAAACTCATCACCCACAATGACCCTCAATTATCTTCATATGAACAGTAAAATATATAAAATACAGCCAGGAAACAAACATCCTACAAAAAATGAATTGGTATACACAAAAGCAACCAAGTATGGGTTCAGCACACAGTCTATTGTGTACATCAACATCCATAACTGAAGAAAAACAACATGTAAACACCCAGAGACATTTATATAAAATATACATGTACCTATAAAAATATACAACAAAAAAGGCAATAACTGGTTCTAGGCATTATCTGGATTGCATACATTTCAAAGAATTGTGATCAAAGGAAGGCACTGATGATGATTCTTTAAATCTTTAGATAGACAGTTCCAAACAACCCAAGAAAGCCAAACTATTTTCACTCCATTCAGTTTTAGGATCAAGAAGAACATTATTAGACGAGATACTCTATCACTGATCACTGATAGACCAGAAATTGTATTGATATTATTTATCCTATTATTAAACATAGAATTGATATAGTTGGACACATTTGACATTTTATACATAAATTTATCCTTTCTTAGCCATATTCGTTCATAGACAGTCATGATATTCAAATCCTTCATATATTCATGTACATTATCAACTATGTTGCCATGGATAATTAATATGACTCATTTTTTAAAGTTTTTCCAATTTTAACAAATTTGTTTTAGAAGCAATATCCCATATGATGTTGCACAAGTCCAGATGAGGTAGAATATGACTTTGGAAAACATCCTGTGGTTTAAGATCAGAAATTCTTTACTATTTTAAAGTAACCAGATATTTTTAGCCATTCTTTTGGTATTAGATCATAGATCATCACCCAGTGTCTCAACAATTGTATGCTGATGACACCCAAATATACAAGTCTAGCCACCCAAATGAAGTTGATGCTACCATCCAAGGAGTAGAGAGGTGCATTTCTGATGTGAAATCATGGATGACATGTAACAAGCTGCAGATGAATGATAATAAAACTGAGGCTAGTCTCATCACAACACAAAGAATTTCTCATTTCCATCCTTTGCCTTGAACAATAAATATCAGCAACACCAACATTAAATTCACGAAGTCAGTAAGAATCCTAGGCGTTACTCTAGACAGTACTCTCACATTGCACCAAAATGTCATCAACATATGCAAGGCTGCTTATTCTGAGCTGAGACGCATCAGCTCCATTCGCAAATATCTTTCAGTTGATGCCACTAAAACACTTGTGTGTTCATTAGTACTTTCAAGACTGGACTATTGTAACTCAATTCTATCTTGTTGGTCACAATATCTACTCCAGAAAAAACTTCAAAAAGTTCAAAACACAGCTGCTCGGATCATTTTTAGAGTATCTGGATCAGAACACACCTCATCACGTCTTTGTACCCTACACTGGCTATCCATTCGATCCAGAATCAAACACAAAATTTGTTCTCTGTGCTATGTTTTACTGACAGACTCTAGTCCAACATACCTATCCAGCCTCATCCCAGGTGTATACACCAGCCAGATACTTATGCCCCTCTTCTGACAATCATATACTCATTGTTCTCACCATGAAAACAAAGTCATATGGACAATATTCTTTTGCATACCAGGGCCCGGTGATGTAGAACGAATTGCCCATTGAAATTAGACACAAAGACACAGTGGTCCCTTTTAAGAGTGCTCTCAATACTCACCTTTTTCGACTGCAGGGACAAACTTAGAGACCTAATAATGTTTTGTACCTTAAATGTTTTCAGCACGTTTTATGTTTTCCAATTTCATGGTTTTTGATTTTTGTTTTTTTTCCTTTCTTCTATATTGTAGTCATATCATAATAGATGTTGTAAAGCGCTTAGAGCTTCTAAAGATTAGGTGTTATACAAAGTCCTCTTTATTATTATTATTATTATTACTTATCTGAATTATTACTTATCTGATCTGACCGTAACATACAGTAATAATTTTCTTTAAAGTTTATCTTGCACAACATTTTTAAGTTCCACATCATTAAAATGGATGCAGAGAATATTATCTTAACCCTGCTAGTGTAGAAGCCATATATTTATGGATGACATCACCTGTCTGTGTATGATGGAAGCATATATTTTTAGTAAAATGTCACCCAAGTGAGCTGAGACCTCAAACCACCCAACATACTAATACGGGGGTTGATTTATTCAGCTAGTCTATCTCAATACTAGTTTATTCATTTCCTACTGACAGCTGAATGTCTCTTACTGTAGCTATAATCTCCTTTGTACTATTGTTGTTGTAGGGTTTTAATGCCATTTTTCAGCACAAGATAAGCTATACATGGTGACCAGTATAAATGGTGAAACCAGGAAAACTACGGAAAGAACCACCGACCCACGAGAAGCTACTGGCAAGCTTTCTCACATACCCACACTGGCCAAACCCGAGACTCAAACCCACACAGACAATGATCTGTAACGGTTAGCACTTTAGCCAATTTGGCCACTCGTCCCCTCTCCTTGCACATAATAATGTATTCCCTCTTGGAAAGCATTTCTTATACGACTCCACCCTCATCAGATGCCACCTTGCATGACAACAGAACAGTACTATATATAATCTCTTCAATGATTAATCCAAATGCAAACCGCACAAACTAAAGATAACCATCATTTAACATACACAATACTAAAGATGACCTTCACTAACATGTAATAGGTAATAGTAAAGATAAACCTCACTAACATGTAATAGTAAAGAAAACCCTCACTAACATACAACAGTAAAGATATCATTCCTTAACATATAATACTAAAGATGACTTTCACTAACATAAAATGCTAAAGATAACCTTCACTAGCATAATAATAAAGATAACACTCACTAACATATAATACTAAAGATAACTATCACTAACATTAGTGTTGTTCCGATTATCGATTATAATCGATCATCAGTTGGTTGAGCAGATAATCGATTGTGAACTCCATAATCGATTGTGTTTAAAGGGAGACTACTTTTTAGGTGTATGCAAAGCACAAAGGTTAGTAAAACTCTCAGCCACTAAAGTTGACCTGAAATTTATTAATTCCTTCACAACTACAAATATCAAACCTTATGATTCATAATTAGGAACATATAGTCATTATTACATGGTCAAGTTGTTAAATTATTGAGTTAATACATTTAAACACATTTTGTTGATTTGTTTCAGTCAAATTGCAACATCTTTTGTAGTATTTATAAACAATGACAAACAAGAAAAACATGTCCTTCTATACTTTAAATTATTGACACATCACATGTGAATGAAAGGATTTCGGGGGATTGTAGCAGTATTTCAGTTACATATGACTGATCTGCAATAAAAAGTTGCGTTCATTTAACAAAGTTGTAGAACAAAAGTAACACATAATGTAATATTATTGTCAGGTTAAAGTATACATGTAATTAAAAGAGATTACTCCTGTACATTTATAAACATATTGAACTCTTGATCAAAGATAGAACTGTTTAACACAATTTAAAATTTGCTCTTAGTAACCGATTATAATCGATGATCAGTTGGTTAAGGGGAACCGATTATCGATTATGAATTTCTGACCGATTCCCATCACTAACTAACATACAATGCAATGCTGTATCTGGTAAGTTACCAAAACTAAAAATGGACCAGAAATTCCAAAGGTCACAAGAACTTGAACTTTTATCTGTCTTTCAGATTTCCATTACATCAGATATTTCAATTTTAATAGGTCTGTTCCCTTCATGGGAGGATACCTGTTTGATTACGTCAACTCTACAGTACCAAATCAGTGACAAAGTACTGGAAGGACCACATTATTTTTAAATTGGCCAAACATCTGTTTATCTTTATTGTCCTCAAAATGACATCATCCAGATCACCTCTCAAAGTCTTTTTTCCACTCTGTATCCTCTTTTCCACTCTGTATCCTCTTTTCCACTAACTGACTTGAACAATTGCATCTTTCTGCAGTGAATACAATATGCTTCTTTCTTTTCACAAGTTGACATTTCTTTTGCTTAGCAAGCCATGTAGAACTAAATTTCTATCATAACAAAACCACATGATAACCTATTTTCTGATACAGGTATGCTTCATGATGATGACATACCTAGCCCATGGTGATTGATGAAATATATCTATCCACTAAATGTGTGCCTGACCTTCTCAGCTATTAAATCACACTAAGTATTAAGCCCCTTGTTTATTTTTCTTGTTGTTGGGGTATCAGGCGAGTAGTCCAAGTTAGTTCTGATACCCACCCAAACCAGCTGGAGTCAGCTGCCTGGATATATCTATCCTTAGATAAGACACTAATCTTCCATTTTCTCAGCATGATCATATTAAAACTACCAAAAGAAATCAACAACAAAAATAATTTACAGACACACACACATACACACACAACCTGTTTAAATATCAGTACATGTACAAAACTACTAATGTGTAGCCGAATCTGCCAGTTTAGTAGGAGGCTGAGGACCTCCAAAACTGGTAACAGAAAAACAAGGAAATACTCTTCCTTATAGAAGAAGTGTCCACTGCTGTTAGATGGTATCCACTGGGACCACTATCTGTGTAATGACTATGGGCCTATGGGAAAATTGTCCATGCTTGTAAACAAAGGTATGAGAAAGAAATGTGACATCACCAAAATGTTGCTATCATCACATATTCTACAGACAAAAGAGTTAGATAGGTCCATGATATAGCAATGACTCAACCTTTAATCTTCATGAATAAAACATCTCACTAAGTAAAGTTTTCTTGACAGTTGTGACATTTCCACCTTGGAATAGCCACTGCAAATTCTTTAGTTCTTAATGCACTCATGAAAGGCGAATAGCAGTGTCCTCATTTCTCAGTTGTTAACGTGAAGGACAGATTCTTTCTGGAACCATGACTGTACAGAGATGGCCTTTCCCATTTTATATGAGGGTCTACACAATACTCAAGCACCTTTTGCGGGGCTACTTTATTAAATACATGTATAACCTTACAGTCTGGTGTTTAACCATGTTATTTGATGCTCTGCACAATACTAAAGGCACCTTATGATGGGCTACTTTATTAACACATTAACCCCTAGCGCCAAGCTTATGGGTCATGAGGTAGCAGCCTACTTTCAAGGTCTGTAGCGTCAAGGTCATGCATGATATACTAAAGTGGTGGTATTGTAGAAAGTTAGACCTTCTGCCCAGCAAACTAACCAATGGAAATCATTTTTTTAACACAACTAGGCATTGGTCTAATGGAAAATTGCTTAGAAGTCAATGTATTAGGATGTATTCAGAAGTAGTCCCTAAAATGTGTTTCCTGCTCGCATTTCATGCGAAAACAGCAAAAACCTCCAGGGGATAATGTGTTAAATATGATGATATATACAAGACTCAAGCCCATTCTGAGGAGCTGGTTTATTAAATATTACTCTACAGCCATGAATTTATCCATGTTAGTATTACTGAATAATTGTTCAAATGTGTATATATAGTTTTCTTCCTACAACATGATGATACATGTATTGTTAAAGAAAAGACCAATGGACAGAAGGGCTAGTAGCAAAATATATGGTTTATGAACAGACCAATGGATAAAAAGGAAAGAAGGAAAATATGCTTCCCTGCTGAAATATAATACTGACAAAAAAAGCAAACAAACTCTAATGTAACATTTTTGTAATTAGACTATAGACAAAGCCTCTCATTTATCTATATAGTCAAAATGTATACCTCAGTAACTATACAATGAGACAATTAAGGATCTAAAAAATCTCCTATGTATATTTCTCCATTGATTTGTCATTCTGTACAAACATAATTCAGACAAATCAAACACTCATTAATATATCTTTATACCAAAACGCTCCTGAAGCTAGAAATCTATACTTGGATAATAGTGAACCTGCTGCTATGGCAACAATGACGCAAATACACCACTTTGTGCATAGAGAATATCAATAGTCACAAACAGTCACCAATCGAGTTTCTGGACCAAGCCACTGAAAAACATTACATGGCGGAAAGATATTACTTTAATCAATACAAATAAAGCAGAAGAATGCTGGCCTGCATTCACAGCTGGCACATCAAGTATCCATGCAGACGTCTTCACAGATTCTTGTTCTTATCAATGGAACCTACTACATGTAGCAAAAGTGTTAATCAATATCCCCTTTGCTTTTCTAAACAGCACATGCTCAAATTGGTACCTTTTACAATTAAGCCTATTCCAGAGATATTGTAGTGTAAAAGTAAGCCTAAACAGTATCAATAAAACAAAGTTATCCCCACCCCTTTATTGACTAGTGCAAGCAGAAAAGAGCAAAACCAATGTAAGGCTACATGCATCATTTAAATTATGTATAAGTATACAAAAGAAACAATAAAAATGTCTCAAATGGAAACGCAAGTTCTTGAAAATTATTATAGCAATGCATCTGAACATATTAGTCTGATGTCAGTAATATTTGCGAAGTTTCAGAGTAATTCATCCAATGATGAGCAATCAGCTGTACACACAGGAATTATTATATATGTACAGTGAAACCTGTCTTGAGAGACCACTGCTATGAGAGACCATCTGTTTTGGGAGACCAGAATCTCACTGCACAGATATATTGATTATATAGTGTTATGATCTGTTATGAGAGACCACCTGTCTTGAGAGACCATTATTTGTTGGCAGAAGGGGTAGTCTTTCAAGACAGGTTCTACTGTAGTAAAACATTTGAGTATACAGACCTAACTAGGAACAGATTTCATCCAGATATGGTCATCTGGTTTACCAAAATTAGCTCTTATCAAAGGGCAACAATCAAGGTAAAATCAGCTGCTATTGATTTGGTTCACACATGGGAAACCATGGCAGCTCATGTGGTAGAACAATGGATTCTTATATCAAGGGTCATGTGCTTGATATCCACCCAGCGCGGCTTAGGTCAGCTGCCTCAATGTGTCCTTAGGATATGCAGATTGTATGTCAATCACTTGACATACCAGCAAATTGTTACAAGTATGGTTAAAGTCAACAACAACAACAACAACAAAGAAACAATTCGCACAAATGCCAGTAGGTGATTAACATTAATCACTTTTTAAGTCACCACTGATAGATGATCAACACTTTATCATGTGGGCCTGATTGGAACATTATTAGTTTTTATTGCCTTTATTAATTTTATTAGTATTTTATTAGTCTTTAATTACTTTTATTATTAGTCTTTATTCCTGCTTAACAGTTTTGGAGTTCTGACTCGCAAATTACATAACACACCTATGACTGGCACCTCCATGTTGACATGCATACTATACTAGGTAAATGCATCATTGTCCATTCCAAGCACATATGGGGAACACCATAGGATATACACGCAAAATGTCTGGATATTCAGCATCAGAATAACTTGTGTTTTATATTGCACAGTACATATATTTAATACCAAGAAAGTGATATAAATCAGATATATATATATATGTATTCTGTTCAGATTGCTTAGTAAATATTAGCTTTAGTTTCAGACTGCTTACCATACTAACTCTCTCAGCCATGACTGACTGACCCCACCCCACTGCAAAAAATCGAAACACACTCCCCTGCAAAAAATTCTGCAGGCGCTATGAATCGGCATGCAGATAATCAACATTTTACTATAGTACGTTTATTTCACAGAATGGTGAATATCTCAAGAAAACAAACAACCCTGATAATCAGAATGCAGATAATCAAGATTTTACTGTGGTACATTTATTTAACATAAAAGGGGAATAACTCAGGATAGCATATACATTTATGGTGGCGCTCTACAGTTTCGTACTTTGCATAGGGTTAGAATTTTAAAGAAAAATAATTTTCTGGGATTTCTTCACTGGTTATACTGGCAATATAATAAAGACTTTGTATATCTTAGGTGTTGGGAGAAGAACTTTCAATTCCCTTTATTTTGATGTATAATTGATGGGTGTACTTTAGGTTCTAGAGTATACAGCTTGGGCTAACATAAGATGTGCTCATGTAAACAAACTGCTAGCTCCGCATGGTCATTTTCACTCCCTGGACTTCAGAGGTAAATTGTAGAAAAATGGTACGATAACTTTTTTTACTTTTCAGATATTTTGTAATTTGTTCATTGCACTTTCAGAAGCTGCTATTGCCTACTTCAGCAAAATTTGTTTTCTCTAGTTTAATAACTGCTAAAGTTAGTGTACTTTTGATTAATTCTGGCTAATTTTTCAAGCACAAGGGAGCATCCATTTTGTTGTACCATGCGCTTAGATCATTTACAATTTCCACAAGTGCAGTATCCAAAGAAATATCAGCCACATTACATCAAAGTAGCATTGAGATATGCCAACATATTCTCTATTGTGCATGTTACAAATGCAAACAACTTCACCTCACATACGTCACTATCTGAAAAGTACATATTAACTGGTGAGTGCCCCCATAGAGAGCATTCAGGTGTATACCCATGGAGTTATATTTATTGCTGTTTGTATTAATATTGGCTCATTTAGTTTAAATTCACTGCAGTTTACAACTTAAATATCTTTACATTCCAAATTCTGCTTTAATTAAGCGGCTGCAGGTGGGCTTGAGAAGAGTTATGTCCCTTTCTATTGTACACAATACGACATAGACTAGTGGCAATTAGAAACCTCTGTGTGTCATTGTTTTTAAAAATGTTTCATTAATTTCACATTTCTCAAGGAATATGCTATCAGTTCTTCTTTGAACTGGTAATAATTTGGATATTTTTCCCTGTGTTTTCATTGTCAAATTAAATTATTAACAAAATTTATTTTTTTGGTATTAAATAATTTTGTATTGACATATTAAAAAAATTCTGTAGTATCATATGGTCATGGTTTATTAAGCTAAGTCAGAAATATTTCAAACTAAATTAACAGTTCAAGATATAATGACATATAAAAGAGCTTTAACTCAACATACACAAGTCTGCAGCAAGTGTTACATTTGGACAGGCTCACATGAACAACATGGTTATGGAATAATTTATGTAACCTTTCGTGGGAAAAGAAAGATTGCTTTGGCTCACCGACTAAGGTTCTATGTTGAAACTATGGTAAATTCACTACCATATCAGTGTGACGTATCACATAGATGCCATACAAAAACATGATCATTTATCACTTGAACCAAAAAAGAGAAAATTTGGCTAGAAAATCATGTAAAGCCTATGGTGAATGCCAAGACAATATGGGCTAGGGGGGAGGTGTATACTTTGATAGTCAGGTACATTTAATAATTGTTACATGCATTCATTTAAAGGATTTAAAGTGTATGGATGTTCATTGGGTATAAAATTATTTATTGAATTAGCAAACATTGAATTTTGTACAAGTTTTCTGTTGCTTTTTTGTTTGCGTTTGATGTAGCATATGTACTTGTACTGAAGACTTGATTTCCTCTCCCTATCTTTTACTGTTCTCTGATCTCATTCTGCTATGAGCTAAAAATACTGGATCAGACTGAGTAGAACAATTCCATTAGACTTGGTCAGTGGGAGTGTAAAGTTTCCTGTACCATACTCAGAGCTATGAGGGAATGAATGACATAATGCATCAAAATTTCTGCTCCATACTGATATTTTAGGTGCATAGGTAAAAATGATATTGTGCAAGCTCTCACACTTATTTGTGTTTAGAAAGTGTGAAATTTTACTTAGCTTGACATCTAAGACAAAATTTCTTAGTAAATATTCAAGCTTTTTAATATAAGAAAGATTTAAATGTTTCCCATATGGCAGAAATTTTGAGTAATAGGATGCTAAATGGGCAAGTCAGTCACTCCAACTTTGGCCTTGTAGCAAGAAAGTGCCAACATCGCATTTAAATTTCCTGTGCCTGGGCCTCACTTTCTATGCCCTTGGCACTTTTCTGGACAGGCAGCCTGTTCTGCTTCCTGCAGATTGCAGTTTGTACATTTAACTGTTTAAAAGGAACACAGTCCTTGAGTTTTGCTTTTTTATACATCGGTGGATTATATCGCTTGCAATTTCCAGCTCAGTCATACATTATGCACAATGTTCCCAATATCCTAGTTAGTTTTGGTATGTTCATAATTACATTTCCATTGATGTTGACAACACGCTGCAACATGTGACCCAACAATTAAGTTTTCTTCATTTCTTTCTTTCTCCAATTCAGGGCAAAGCTTGGGTGCACTTTATTTGGGCCACAGGAAGATAGTGATTCTTCATATACATCAATTCTTGGGCGCTTTATTTGTGGAGATGTAGAACCAGATTGCAACCTGAATAGGTTGGTCACTCTTGGATACTCGTAATCCATAGTCCTATGGTTGACTGTGTTGTATGAACTCTTGTGGACAAATAGCTATTTTCTTAGCTCTTCCTTTAGCCATGTTTTCTTAGATAGTGGCTGATGTGGGTTGATGTAGTATTAGTGACATCATGGTTACCAGTTGTTCCTGGTTGTGATGGATCTTAGACAGTATGTAACATCATAATCAGGCTGGGGCTTAAAATTGTTGGGAAACACACCTACCCCCTTTTTTGGCATACAAGTCTGCATGTTTTGGTTTTATAATTAATTTTACCATATAAAGCAGTCAACATATTTGATTTTCATTGTAATCGATTATGTATGTAATCATCAATCACATTCCTGGTCCATGGAATGGTCTCACCAGGAGTTAATTCCCCTTGACTTTTCATTTCAATTCTTTGACATACAAGCATTAGTGCAGATTCAAATTAGATTACTAGTGCCGGGGAAAAAAGTAATTATTTACAAACAAAATATATATTTATGTCTACTGTTATGAATTTATAGCATCAAGGACTTTTTTTCTTAATCCAATGCTGGACAATTTTTGCACTATTACCTCAAACTTTATGGAATTTTCCTCACTTTTCTCACTTGATTTACATGTATACATGACCCAAGTATAGTTTGCAACTTTGGAAATGATCTAAATACATTATTTGATGTTTGGATTGAAAAATAAAACAAATACTTCATATGCATTTATTCTTGAATGTCTTTCTTTAATGTCAAAATAATAGCATTTCCCAGTGACGTTAAAATACAGTTTTGACGTCATAAAGCTACATTTAAGTTACTTCAAAGGGGTATAGTAAATTAACTATGTATTTGTAATTTTGGAAGTAAATACCATGTATGATATATCAATATGTTTGAAATTGACAGCAGAATATGATAAGTTTTTCAATAAGTTGAAAACACATCTTTAGCGGTTCTTTAAGGTGGCGCTCTACAGTTTCGTACTTTGCATAGGGTTAGAATTTTAAAGAAAAATAATTTTCTGGGATTTCTTCACTGGTTATACTGGCAATATAATAAAGACTTTGTATATCTTAGGTGTTGGGAGAAAAACTTTCAATTCCCTTTATTTTGATGTATGATTGATGGGTGTACTTTAGGTTCTAGAGTATACAGCTTGGGCTAACATAAGATGTGCTCATGTAAACAAACTGCTAGCTCCGCATGGTCATTTTCACTCCCTGGACTTCAGAGGTAAATTGTAGAAAAATGGTACGATAACTTTTTTTACTTTTCAGATATTTTGTAATTTGTTCATTGCACTTTCAGAAGCTGCTATTGCCTACTTCAGCAAAATTTGTTTTCTCTAGTTTAATAACTGCTAAAGTTAGTGTACTTTTGATTAATTCTGGCTAATTTTTCAAGCACAAGGGAGCATCCATTTTGTTGTACCATGCGCTTAGATCATTTACAATTTCCACAAGTGCAGTATCCAAAGAAATATCAGCCACATTACATCAAAGTAGCATTGAGATATGCCAACATATTCTCTATTGTGCATGTTACAAATGCAAACAACTTCACCTCACATACGTCACTATCTGAAAAGTACATATTAACTGGTGAGCGCCCCCTATATAAAACACCAAAAAAGGAGCATAACTCTGGAAAATATGCAATCTTAATAACTGGCATGCAATAATCAATGTTTTACCAAAGTACATACATTTAACAACAAAAAGCATAATTCATGAAAATATTAGCAAACATTTCTGATAGCTAGTGGTAAATAGATTTAATGACCCAAATACAATATACACGTGCTGACATCATATCAGTAAAGTACATCTCACATGTTTCAAGGCTTTTCACCCAAAGCTGCACATGTCAGACAGGTTGCATTATCCCAGCATATTCTTTTTATACCCAATAGTCATAATTGGAAAATTGCTTTATCAGTACATTCGCATGTTGGCCTTTTGTCAATAATATCTGCTAAGTTTTAGGGCAATTCATCCAATGATGTGGGACTTAAGTTGCACACACAAGAATCATCAAATACATGTACCTTAATACCCAAAAGGGAATTAATGGTAGTAGAACACATCAAAGGAGATATATATATATATATATATATATATATATATATATATATATATATATATATATATATATATATATATATATATATATATATATATAGATATATATATAGATATATATAGAGATATATATAGAGATATATATATATATATATATATATATATAGATAGATAGATATATATATAGATATATATATATATATAGATATATATATAGATATATATATATATAGATATATATATAGATATATATATATAGATATAGATATATAAATATATAGATATATATATATATAGATATAGATATATATATATATAGATATAGATATATATATATATAGATATATATATAGATATAGATATATATATAGATATAGATATATATATATATAGATATATATATAGATATATATATATATAGATATATATATATATATATATATATATATATATATATATATATATATATATATATATATATATATATATATATATATATATATATATATATATACATATTGATCAATGATAAATTTCCACATATTAATCATTAGTTACATATGAAAATAACGATAAAAAGTATTAATAATGCAATATGGTACACATTTTCATCACAGTCCTTTCTGATTTCTGTTCCCCTCCCCTCTCATTCATAATGGACAAACTAAGCAGAAACAAGAATTGAGAGAGACACGAAATTTGTTCTGGGTTAAAACCTTGAAAAAGAAATTACACCAAGTAACGTACAAGAATAATGGTTCATTGCAACGTTATGTGTGCACTTTTCTTGGGATTTATCTACAGTGTTTATAAATCATACAAAGTTGCAAACCATGTCAACATTATAAAGTAAATTTCTCAGTTATGTGGTAAACATAATGTTACGTATGAATGTTTTGTTGTTGTTTCTTAAATATAATAATCGAAAATTATGAATTATATCTGAAACTCTCTTTCTCTTTCTCTCTCTCTGATGGTCCAGCGAGAGACAGACAGACAGAGTTTATGATTGTTTGTAGTGTTACTAAAATGGAATAAAGACTGAGATCAACTGTAAATATATTAAAATATTTCAATTAGTTTATATTCCACATTAAATGCTATCAGCCAGTTGGTTAATGGCTAAGAGTTCATGCGAATGGCATAGCAAAGAAGTGTTGGTAGTGCTCTACTGTTATTATTAAAATCATCTTTTATGTTTAAATCATAAGTGTGTGTTAAATTGATCTAATCACTCTGAAGAAAAATATAAACTTAAAAAGAAAACAATCCACTTATCAATATGCAAAGGTGATTGTAAATAGCCACAAAAGGCATAGAACGACATTTTGTAGTGGACACACTCGGGGATGTTCATTTTACAAGGTCAATTCACAGCTGCTTGTAGTAAATCTGAACTCTGTTCAATGGGGTAAATATATGTATTTCTATGTGATAAATAAAGTATATGTACAGTATTTATTGCTTTATCTGGCAAGCATTGTTTACTTTAAATGCAAATTTTATTCATCTCATGGTATATCACTGATACAGCGTAAACACAGATCTATGTTCAAGTATATACTGGCTGACTGGACAAGCCTAACACTATAGTATATATCCCCTTCTATATTCATAGTGTTACCATAGTAAAAACAGCTTTTCCATTCTTTTTACTATACAAGACAGTTTTAGGTCTTTCCATTTCAAGCCATAATCTTTTGTTTACCTCACTGTGACTTGCTAAGCAAATGTTTACATTCACGATATTCTTAATAGCTGAGCATACACAATCATTGTAGGTTCCTTCTTTTAAATGTTTTAAAGGAACTAAATGTAGCAATGTGTTCATATTACCATAGTAACCAAACACTGACCAACACTAAATATAACCAAGATTTGACAGACAAACGTACTGATGCTGAAAGACCTAACTCTACTGTGCCCCGACCAATGACGTCGTGAGGTATATCAATCCTACAATCTGTGAGTACAAGAAAGGATTATAGAGCAATAAATCCTTAACTGGGGATATAATGAGAAACTGCAAGACAAAGAAAACTAATGCAAATACATCTGAAAATTTATAAACTCCAGCTCAATTATATCTCAAAAAAGAAGTTAACTCTCTTGAATGAAAACCTTTATAGGGTACCTTGTGTCCTCCATGACACAATGGTACAAATGCCCTATTTGACAATGCATTTTATATAGTATATGACCACCAAAACCAATTAAAAATGATCTAAGTTGTCTACCTTTGTTAATCTTCATCTAATAAAATCCAAACAGTTGCAAGTTTAAATGTTTTCCATCATACATTTCAGGTCAAAGACATGAGAATGTTTTAGTATCAGCTGAGAAAATTATTCCTGTCAAACCAAGTATTTGAATGATTCATGTTTTAATCAATCAAACTGATCTCTGTTTTTAAGAAATCAAGATTGCTTTGCCTTCTCAGCTACAACTGTATGGGGTTTAAGGAAGGGAGAGTGTAATGAGAGACCAAACAACACGAAGAGCACGATGTATGGCGAAACCTGTCTTAATGTACACCAGACAATGGATGAATGCTAATAAATGACAACATTCATAAAACTTTGTTCTAATTTACCTCCACACAGCACACCCTCATTATAATGTACTTCAATATAAGACAGCCCCCTTATGAGACCTAAATGGTCATGGATCCTATTTGTTGATTTAATTCAAATATTACGTATAAAATACAACATTATAAGGTGATAACACCCTTAGGGTAGTCCACTTTTATTGCTTTCATGCATATAACTAGAGTGTGAAATTTGTATTTAACTGTATAAAAGGGCTTATACCCAAAAAGGACAAAACATAATGGGTTTTTTCAGTGTTCTTTGTATAGTCCAGTTTTACAGTCCAAACATTGCCAACATACTGATGTCTCATTTAGAAATTACCTAACTTCTGATCAACAAGTTTAGAAAAGCATAAACTATGGACTCAAAGGAGGTCATATCAATGTCAGTAAACTTTGAATCAACCCAAGAGCATTGTGCTCTGTTCTAAGTCTGCCAGACACAATAAAGACTCTTTGAAACTGGTCCTGCTGGGGTCATTTAAAATATGTTTCATCAAATAAACATTTATCAGATAAGTAAAAAGAAAACATAATGATGCCAGCTTAAACCAGAACTCTCACTGGAAAAACATCAAAACTTGGCAAAATATCAAACAAACTCTTGTAATTGATGGAATATCCAGGATCAATTTTTAATCTATAATAAATGTTTTATTGTGTTTATACCAGTTTATTCTGGAACCAAATAATGGAGAAGAGGCCAGCAAATTAAAAACAATTTTGTTTTGAGCACTGCAAACAATCTCTTGTTTAGAAAGTAGACTCTAATTTTAAATATCAACAATGAAAGAGAATTTATTTCTTTATCTGGCACAGTCGATGTTTGTTCAACTAGAAACATAACAATTATAATCAATTTTGGGGGGTAAATGAACAATATATACTGTATCTTTGAAATTCACTTGAAAATCAAATGATCATATACAAAATCTTGGGGTTTTATTCGCCATTTTGTATCAAGCTAATTATTACTGACATACTTCTAATTTTAAAGAGCAAGTACAATTTATTATGTAGGAAATTATGAGATGTGATGACAAAGATGGGGCACTCTTAATTGTTAACATAAATTGCCATACGGTATATAGAAATTACCATGAAATATACAACAATTATCGTAGGGCATACAGAAAAGATCACAAGGTATAGAAAAATTAAACATGTTATATATTTAAAAAAACATAAGTTATTTTGAAATTACCACAAGGTATGCAGCAAATACTAAAGAGTAAAGAGAACATACAACAGAGCATATAGTGCTATGAATATACAATATAAACTGCTTTGCTTTTATCAATGATTATATCTCTGTTATGTATATCTGTATTATGTAACTGAACTTAGACCAAAAACAAGTTACTGGTCTACCTGTGCTACATCACATTTATTTTGTAAACAATATGTAGCTAATATTTTTCTATGATTACAGATTAAATATTCTGATCATTATTAATTGGAAACATTGTTACTTCACTTTAGGTTAAAGATACTTTAGATTCTCACCTTCCATTATTCCAGAAAAGAAATTTTTGTTAAAGTTGACAAAGTATTTACAGAAAATGGTAACTGTGAACATGATCAATTGGGAGTGGTATATAAATTTGTTTACTTAAGAAATATTCAGTGCTCAATAATATTCTTGGACTAAAACATTAATCTGGAATTACAGTAAATTCGGTCAAGGACATTTTGGATTATATATATAGTATTGTGACACATCAAAAGACTGTTCACACATGACCCCAATCCATGCCATTTTAGCACAAACAAGACTATAAGCACATCAACAAATTCAATATTGGAAATTATTTGACAAATTCAATTGGAACTTTATACATTTGGACTTCAGATAGAACCTTTAGAACTGTTCTTTTTAAAGTTTCACTTTATATTCTATGGAAATAAATTATTTGTTGAATTTTACAAAACTTGTTTGTTTTCACTCTTTTCTGTTACATAGTTTAAGATAACTGAGTTGTAACAATAAAATTTACAAGGTATACAGAAATTAGCACACACTTGATATAAATTACCATGAGATATAATAGAAATTACACTGTTTATTTAAATTACCACTAGGTATGGAGAAGTTACCACTGGTATACAGAAATCAACAGACAGTATACAGAAATATAAATTATATTATATATAATATAAGGTATATGGCAATTACCACTAGGCTTATAGATTTCAACACAGAATACATAAATTACCACAAGGTATATAGAAATTACCACAAGGTTTAGAGCAATTTCCACTAGGCATATTTACAAAAGCACAAGGTATACAAAAATTTCCAAATGGTATATATAAAATAAATTATAGAAATTACCATCAGTATACACAATTTACCACAATATATATATACAGCTCTTCATCATTATTACATGGCAGTTGGGGTCCAGTTTATAAACCCAACAAGCAAATAGCATTAATACTTGTATAGTACTAATTACATATATATCCTGAAACACAGAAGAGTGAATGATTGAAAATAAATAAATTCCTTTGTTTGAGGGACTCCAGGTAGATAAGTTCTTAGCTAATTGTGTTACCCTCTTTAAATAAAGTCATTATTAAATGATAAAGAAAGACAAAAACTATATACTACGCTTCCTGTATTTTATTTCAATGTTATTGTTATAAATTTGATAAAGCAATTCAAATACAATGGTATATTTTTTTTTTTAATGGCTTCCATTAGTGGCACCATATTATATCCAAAATCATATTATAATTAAGCATGTTACAATGGGCGAGAACTAAACTGTTAAGTGTGTTATACTCTCACATCTCTATAGTGATTTGTATCATATTGTGAGTTGTGACCCATTTCTTGTGATGTATATCTTACTGTGACCCATCTATAGTGATTTATATGTATCATAGTGTGACCTCTTTATGGTGATGAGTATTGTATCAATACATGAGATGTTGAACAGTGTGAATTTTGTAAGATGTTGCTGAAGCACACAACTGAGTAAATCTTGCAGTGGTCAATGTGACACAAAAATAAATTAAATTTACTAATGGGCTAGAGACTGTATTGAATCACTACACTGCAATGATTTAACATGCCTGGATTGGGCCATGATTGATTTTTAATTGGGATAACAGTCTGACAGATGGAAAATTTAGGTTTAAGTAGGGCAAAAACGACAGCGGAGACCATCCCAAGACAATTTTATGACAATTGAACTAAGTGACAGAAAGTAAAATTTTCCAGGAATCAGTTTAATTAATAGGGGCAGAAAAGAAAATTATTCTAACCTTGATGAGCGTATGTTCATTTTCTGCAGTTAGATCAATTTAATCCTACAGGCTAAGCTAAATGGGGAGATCCAGCTGAAATTCAATGTTTTATGTATTCTTCCTCAAAAAATACTCAGTCCAAGTTTATCTGTGGAAGGGGAAAATCTTGCCTCCAGGGAAATAAAAAGTATTCTCCTGTTATAAAGTATCCAAGTTGGGATGAGTGTCTGGATGTTTGAGGGACATGGAATTTAAAGATACAGAAAGATTTGGCTATACAGAAGTGAACAAGTCTTGGAAAGTACAAGGGAAATAACTGCATATTAATACCAAAACCAAAGTAAAGAGAATAGAAAAATTATGCTTAATGACCCAGGAGGCTGGAGAGAGAGAGGAACACAAAGAATACAATGACTATAACCTGTCACCAACGCTGAATTTGGAGTAGTCGGCAAGCAAGCAGGTTATGCAAGCATGCTGGTCAATCTTTGATTGTTCACTTGATTAATGATGAAATTTGTCTTATCATAATAAACAGAATGGCTAAGTGCTTTTTTATAAATTTGGTAATTTTACTTCTAGGAAAAAGTGTATCACTCAAATGTCATGTTCAATTTCATTTTGTTTATATAATTAGTTCAATTGGAGGGCTTGTATTATTCTATTATATATCTCTGCTCTAGGTCTCTGTTTATTCCACCCATTAATTTTATATTTTATTTATTATTTACTTGATCTGTGCAATAACACCAAACTCACCATATAACCATGGTTGGTCATCCTCTAGATAACAATAACAATAACCAAACGTACCACATAACAAGAGGAAATACAGTTTTAATTTTAAATGTCTTTTATTCTAATCTTGATATCAATTTAAAATCACAGAGCTGAGCACAAACCATCATTCTGGACTATTTTAGTCTTTGTATGTACCCATAAAGTCACATTTTAAATCACAGAAATGTAAAAGCAGCATCAGAACCTTTTCTTCAATATAGTTCAATAATTACTGCACAACAGAAACAACAATTACATATAATTTGTAATTAACAATTCACAAATTTTATATTTCTGTTGCCATGAAAATAAATATAATTCAGAATTAAATTGGTCTGATGCATTAATAGCCAATGATTTTGTGTTCCTGAAAACTGATGATGATTTGCAGGCTAGTTAAATTCAATCAAACCTTTACTGGCATTCACCTCCATGTTAAAAGAAGACCCAAGACCCCCAAATCACTTACCTCAAAAGTATGCAGTATAATGATTAATCCAATATCTAATAATTCTGACTTGAACCAATCAATGCTTAGTGAGATATTCAAGTCTAAATGTGCATGTCAAAACACCCCCACCCCACAACTAAGTACAACTTCAGTAGGTTTCATTTCACAAGAGGTACCCCACACTGCCAGTCACCATGTTATATTGTCAAGTTTGAAAATTTTCGTAAAGATTGTTTCCTGAATGCATTATGGGAATGAGCCAGTGTCTTTGATGATTGTAATAGTATGAGTATGTCTTTACCATCTTATCATCACAAAAAAAAGAAATATCATCAACCAATAATTTATTTATGCAAATGAAATGTATCAAATCATCAGATGATTTTGCAAGAGTGAATATGCTAAAACCGTGTAAATGATGATTTCAAACAATCTGTGCTCATTGTTTCACAATACAAGCAATTTATCTCTAAAAAGCTATAGAAATAATGTATATTGTAGGTCAACATTTATTATGCAGCATACCAGTTTCTGTTATCATGCACAAAAGTCATAAGCGACAAAAGCCCACCACCACCCAACCCTACCTCCAAGATAGTCAAGACCTGTGACCTTGAAATTAATGCCAAAGTGCTGACTATTAAATTCTTTATTTAACAGCTATCAAATAAAATGTCTGGTTATATAATTTATATTTATGTACAAATCATTGTTTATATAAAGCTCGAAGTACAAAAATAACAGCAGTAACCTATGACCCAAGATTAAGTACTTATTTTCAAACATGTTTACAAATGTGTGGACCTATTAGCACTGACCCATTTTCTTTCAAGACCAGATACACGTGTATTGCAGGAACTGTATAAGTGAACACCCTATGTCATTGGTGTATTTCATTTAAAATAAATGGTAATAAAGTTTATATAGCAAGTATGGCTGCCATAGCACCAGTCTAAACAGCACCATTTTCCATCAATAACAGCTATATGCATATTCTGTTATAGCCTTTTTGTGAGAAGAGATAACAAGTTTTTCAACATATTGGGGGGGATTTGGATTTTTAACATAACTTTAACAATTATGAAGTCAAACTACAGCACGGTTTTCTACAATTACATTGTCTACTGCAACAATCCTGTCCACTGTACAGCTCAAGGTTATTTTAGTTCACAAAAAAATGTAGCAATCTGGTAACTCCGACAGTGACTGGTTCATTATATGTAATGCTGCAAAGATTGATTACAGAAATAATCCATGACCATAGTATGCACGGTCATAATCAGCCTCTCATATCACAAACCTTCCATACTTGCATTTGAATTCCTTATGCTTTTAACTATTTCCTTATATAAAAAATATATTCTGAACATTGGAGACTGCATTTATTTTCTTTCAGTACACTAAATGCAGGTAGTTTTTTCAGTGAAATTTTCATCAATAATCACGGGTTATATACTCTCAATTGGCAACCAAGCTAATCAAAATTGGGAAGATGCTCCTAGCAGTTAGTGTGATTAAAATGAGTGCTATCTATTCAGTAACCTTGGGACACGCTCAATCCAGTCTAAACTCAACCATAATGAACTTTGGTCTTAAATTTCGTGGGTTGGGAGTATGCACCCTATGGATGCCACTAAAGACGAAAAATATGGATAAATGGTGCGATCACTAGCTCAGAATAAACCCTATATTTAATCCATTTTCTAACTGTGATACCTTTTAAATTATAGAATTTTTATTTTTCTGCATTTTTCAATTTATTACAATCAATTATCAATCATATGTCCACATGACGTCTCGCCCAAACCAGTGGTACTCTCAAATGTCATTAAGTTTAAAACAGGCACGGTGCTGATCCAAAACAATTACAGAAATTGTATTCAATCATCTGGTCATTACACTTAAAGTGATCATGCTAAACCAACTAGATTTCAATCAAAACAACACGATACTCTTTCAAGTAAGTGGTGGGTGGTATTCTCAAGATAAATGCACTTGTCAAGCTTAGTAGCTGTGTATTCAAAAAATTGTACAAGTCTAGACAGCATGAAAATCTGCAAGTCATGCTTAACACCCTTAATTGCCAGAAAGTCATGGATATCACATTATAAACCTTGTGTACAAATATCTCGCATTAGCAAATACAGTCGAGAAATATAAATGTGATTGGGTCCAGCTCATGTAAGAATGAAAGTAACAAAAGATACGATGAAATTCATGTATTAAATAAACAACCAGTCTTAAGCTACATGAAGAAGTAAGAAAAGAAACCAATGTCACCAGATCTCAAACTTTAAAAAAACAAACAGGACAGAAGGTCTATACTGTTCTACCTTTGATGGTTAAATTCTGTTAACACTAACCTTTAAGGGTCTAGCAGGTGGTCCTTATTCTGGCACCAATGAAGCCCACTAACATACTGAAGGTCTGACAGTCACTCTGAACAGCCACAATGTGATTTATTGACAATCTGAAATGGGAAGAAAAAAATATAAATTAAACTTTTTCATGTTAAAAAGAAACATTCCTTCAAAACTCTTTTGTGCCAGCAACCAAGCATCTCTCAAAGCCTACAGTTTATCTTCCTGTTGTGGACCATGAGCTTCCATTAATCTGTCGACAGAAATTGTTCACATCCATATTATTATACAATACAGTAAAACCAGCTCAAGTCTCTGACATAACTTTACAGAATGAAAGAAACCAATGTCTAATGAAAAAGCCAAGCAAAGGTAAGCATTTAGTGGGCTTGATATTAAGTTAATCAAGGATCCAATGAGATCAATGGCTTGACAATATATCTTCATCCCAACTCGTTCATATATATGACATCACTAATAAATCTCTGTTAGTGCATTATTACTACAGTCTTACGCTTATAAATAGTTTTGACAATGGAGACAGCAGTGACACTGGCAAAACAGTCCAACACAGACTATATGAACAAGGTGGATAATAACTTCAGACTGAATGGTGCAAGGAAAATATAAATTAAAGATTTATGACAATTCACTTATATTAAAAGAACTAGGGCATGGTTTTCAAATCTTTAGTTGTGTGTATGTGTTTTATTAATACCCAAATAGTGCTTGGCTGACATACCAGCCTATGACTTGTAGAAACTATTGTTGAGTCTTGTAGGTAGACCTGATCTGCATATAATTACTACTGGGATGTACCTGATATTGAAACATGAGGCCCAAGAGGTCCCTTGTTTGACTTTTACCTAACAGGCAAGTCCAAAACCAGCTGAAAATAAAATATCAAAAATCTTTCTGTTTAATGTTTTGTCCAAATTTGTTGATTGCACATGCTATGAAAACATTTCTCTACTTTTTGCATCTTCACCTATATTTTATCATACATCAGCATCATTTGTTAAACACTGACAGGTCCCTATGCCATGTCATTTTGTATTAAAGTACATGTGTTCAGCATTTGTTTAATAAACTGCATAAGTTTTTATCAACATTTATTATTTATATTTAAATCTAAGAGCAGAAATGCACCAACTATATAAATCTGAACTGCATTCAAGTAGAACGCTTACTGTTAAATTTGGTCAAATTTTTTTTATATAAAAACTTGTTTAGAAGTTATTATAGGGTTTTCAAATTTATGGCATTTGCAGAAATTGTAAAGACATTTCATACCAGAATCCATTCTGTAAAATTTGGTTAAATTCTATCAAGTGGACTATTGAAAAGTTGTTCCAGGAATTCTATATCTGGTAAATGGTGAAAACCTCTGACAACATTTGAATAAATTTTAACTATTAAGTACTATATTCTTTTTATAAAATTTGCATTAATTCTTCAGAAAAGTCTATAAGTTAAGCATTTTAAGGAATTCCCATTTTTAGTAACCATGGCAATATCTGATTCTGTTTATGTATCATCTGTGTAAATCTGCGAGTACATGCCAGGACCTACTGTAAAAGCTCAATCTCTAATCACAGTTTTAAAAAAAAGTTTTTTAAATGCTTTTCTATTTTCAATGACAATGGCCATATATGAAGGCAGATCAATATCAGCTGTAAAAACAACAAAGATCTTTATATCATGATTCTTTCTATCAAATTTGATCCAAGTTTGCTTAGCAGTTTTTGAGAATTCATTTAGAGCCCTTTTCTAATGTTAGCAGCAGTGGCCATAATTGATGACAGATCAGCATTATTTTGGCAAATTTAAAGACTGCAACTCTACCAAGTTTGGTTGAAATTGGTCTATAGTCTATGTCTTCATCCCCGTTTGTTTGTACCCCCCCTGCCGATTTCAGTAACAAAATGCATTAACAAGATAAAAAGTCAATAAATCTTACTCAATTCATTCATTGATTTATAATTTCTAACCTGATTGTGACCAGGGTGTCCATAACACCTTTATCGTCTGCATGTCTGATGCTTAGCGGAAGTTTTCATACTAACACGACACCATATTGGACACAATTTGGGCAAGTCTTTTTGCCGCAAATAGAGTGACGTCATTGCTCCTATTTGGTTACTCTCGGATACTTCCGTCAATTACGGTAAGGTTAAGAGTTTTATCCATTTGCAGCCTAATTGAATCTACCTTCTATGTACATACATGTGTATTTATGCATCAGCCCCTTTACTGAAAATGGACTTGTCCAGAAACTGGAAATTGATCTCCAAAATGGCCATGGTTGTAACGTAAACTTCCGCTAAGCATCAGACGTGCAGACGATAAAAGTATTATGGACACCCTGGTTGCAATCGGGTTAGAAATTATAAATCAATGAATGAATTGAGTAAGATTTATTGACTTTTTATCTTGTTCATGCTTTTCATTAATGAAATCTGCAGGGGGGGGGTACAAACAAACAGGGATGTAGACACAAACTATAGCAATTTTTGAAAAATAACTGGACTTCAACAATCGTTGATGGGAAAGCAAGGAATTTTTCTATTTTCAGTAACAGCAGCCCCATGTCGCTAAAGATCAGCACCACTTGTAAAAATCTTGATACAAGAATGGCTTTGTCAAGTTTGATCAAAATTCTCTTCAGTGGTTTTGGAGATGAGTTTATTTTATCTTTAGATAACAAGGCCATAACTGATGTTATATCAATAATTATTTTAAAACTTGAATTGTATTTATGCCTGAATGCTCTATGCCACATTTGGTTAAAATTGGTAAGGGGTGGATTGCTATTTTTAGCCATATCCATATGATGTCTGCAATGTGGCAGTTTACAGTTTGTCTAGCAATGGAGCTTCATGCTGCAGACATTGGGCATCATGTCCCATCCAGACACATATGTCCCATCCAGACACATATCATGTCCCATCCAGACACACATCATGTCCCATCCAGACACATATCATGTCCCATCTAGACACATTATTCTAACACCAGGCTGACCAGTCCTAGCACTAACCTCTAAATGCTTAGTGCCAAGTAAGGCAGCTGCAAGTACCATTTTTTTTATAAGTCTTTGGTATGACTCCCAGGGTTTGAACCCACAACTTCTCACATCCAAGGCAGACGCTCTAACCACTTAAGCTACCAGAGTGGATGGGTAGAATTTGTTAACAGCAACTACTGACAGAAGCCAAATGGACACAGACAAAGGACAGCACATGCCACAATAAACATAAAGGACCAAATCACAAGCTCACATGACTTTATGAGCAGGTGAGTTAAAGATAAAGGTTTTCATAATTGTATTACCAGTTTTAAATATATATTTTATCGGTCGTAATCATGATTAAAGTCATGTAATTAAATGTTTTGTTTTTCAATATTTTACCAAAGACAAGCCTATCGCTATTAAAAATAATGGAATTAATGTTTGTGTCAGGCTGTCTCGAATTTGTGACAGCGGCTGCTTTCTTGATATTGAAAATATCACTGATAATAACTTCTTTTGCAATACTATAATGTACACACTTTAAGATTATTTATCTTATCAAGGAAACACTAGCTTGTAACTCCCATCTCCTGCTCTGATATTTTTTTTAATAGCTACTTAAATAAGTATATTTCAAACCACTGCCAAAACAAATGAAACTGTAAATCTTGTATAAATTATGTTGTATCATTTCATCCATGATTTCAAATGAAACACAAACTCCTCATAGTTGACTAACTACCTTAATAAATTAGATATGCTTTTTCTCTATTTAACTTTTCTTTCAAAAAATACTTTCTAAAAACAATAAATAATATTCAATATCTAATGCATTTAAGCTAACAGATATAGCACTGTCATGCTAATGTATTGATCTCATTAAACATTCATTTAAAAAATAATAGAAATGGTATTTTGAAACAAGGCTGACCCTAGGATCAAATAGTTTGTACAGGTATATGCATTACTTATTAGATTATCTGGGGAGAAGTTGGAGCATATAACCTGATCTGGTGCTTAATACAATAGCAGATCTGGATCTACATAAACTGTTCACAGATGTTTAGCATTATTCACAGGCAAATACTATATGTATTGATTATTGGACTGGGCTGAAATTAGAAGATACTTGTTCATGCTTTATTTATTTCTAATAAAATTGTATATCAATAATGCATACTACCAGCCTGCACCAGAAGTAGTCTTTTCATCCTTGCTTGTATGCTGACAGCAAATTGCCCTCTAATATATATTTAAGGCAGATTATCTTAGTTACAAGAAGCATATTACATTCCTGCAATCAGAGCAATGTACACTCTGCTATTGTTATCCCTCCAACAATGTCTACTGCATTAGATTTGTAATGTCTTCGGTCTCCTTAAAATAGGTACATAAGTAATCAACCTAAATTTTCAACACATCCTCCCTAAACTTAATGAGATAAAATTAATATTACAGCAAACTAGATCAGTCAATATTCTGGGTCTATGTGAAACCTTCCTTCCAGATGATACTCATAATTTGGCTCTACAAATACAGGGGTTTAACTTTAAATGAAAAGATAGGAAATCAATGAGAGGTTTGGGTATTTTTTTATATGTAGCGGTAGACAGTTCTATTAGTTATAACAGACATATTGATCTAGTGACTATCTAGTGACTATCTAGTGACTATCTAGTGACTATTGGGGTAGAGAGTATCTGGATCATATTGCCCAATCAAAACCAATACTCTTATGTTCAATTCACAAGCCACCTAGTTCCACAGGTGATTGGTTGTTGTTGTTGTTGTTGTTGTTGTTGTAGGGTTTAACGCCATTTTTCAGCACACTATAGGCTATACATGGCGGCCAGTATTATTGGTGGCAGCTGATTGGATTGATAGATTTGAAGTGCAAATTCATAAAGCATTACTAAAGGAAGATTTAGAAACAATTATATAAGTGATTTCAACATTGACTACATGAAAACTCCACCTTTAACAATGATAAGGAACTTTGAAACTTACAACTTCACTCAATAAATTAAAACTCCAACTAGAGTAACTGATAAAAGTGCTACAATCAATGATCATGTCTATACTAACCAACCTGAGAACATAAGTGAAATAGATGTTCCAGTGTATGCACAAAGTGACCACTACCAGTCTGTATAACTAGACATGTTCTGAAATCATCTACAAACGGTCAACACATTTAAATATACTATCAATAGCTTGATGAGGAAATGTTCTTAACACATTAACCACTAATGCCACATTTATGGGGCAGGAGGTAGTAGCCTTCTGCCAAGGTCTTTAGCATCAAGATCATGCATGATACACTAAAGTGGGTGGTATTATATAGAAAGGTAGACAGATTTATTCTACAATGATACCAAATGATCTGGACATTTTAGTTGCACTACAAAATACTGAGAGAAAAACCTAATTTTTAGGACCCGGTTTTTTTTCCCACCCAAAATTCACCCATGGTCGAAATCTGATTAGTATCTAGATTTTAGACTATATGACCTCAGATCTAAGGCTGACCAGTCTGAAGTGCACAGGTGAACCAATGCAAAAAGTAGGATAAGGTGGACATTTTTAATAAAGAGTCTTCTCCCTACAAAAATTATGGGTCCTTAATTAAGCAAAAAAGGAAAGAAAAAAACTCCAACTTTTCACCTTCTGCTCATGCACAAGCAAACTAACCAATGGAAAATGTTTTTAGCACCAATATGAATCATACATGACCTCAACACTACAGAACTCAACAGTACATGACCTCAACACTACAGAACTGGACAGTACATGACCTCAACACTACAGAACTCGACAGTACATGACCTCAACACTACAGAACTCGACAGTACATGTATTAGCTCTCAAACTTGCACTATTCATTCAGGGGTCCCTCAAGGCACAGTTTTGGGCCCTCTCCTCTTCCTTATCTAAATCAATGATCTAACATTAAATAATGAATCCACAAATACAGATTTGTTTACAGATGATGCAACCTTGTACATATCTAGTTCTGATACCTAAGTTATCCAAACAAGAGTAAACTCAGACTTTATTGGAGTCCAAAACTGGGCACAACAAAATAGGATGTTAAGTAATGAAGGTAAAACAAGATGTATGATTTGTGGGACATCACAAAAGCTACACAAGTCAGGGAACCCAAAGCTGTCTCCTGCAATAAATAATCATCCATTAGAAAATGTCAAACATGAAAGGCTTGTAGGTGTCTGCAGATAATAGTTTATAATGGAATGACAATATTGATAAGCTTTGTAAAACACTGTCATCAAAAATTGCCTTACTCAGCAGAATTAAGAAATATTTACCTACGGAAAATCGTAATCTATACTACAAGTCATATATTCTTCCAACAATGGATTATTGTTCAAATGTAACTGTGCTAAATCTGAGCCTGACTGAATCAATAAACTGCAGAAACAGGCTGCATACATAATTTTTGATGCATCTATTGAGCATCCCTCAAAAGAATTATTTACAGAACTCAAAACAGTTCACAATATATAACAAGATAGATTTTCACAAGGCAGTTGTTTTATGTAAATGTCTACATGGAACTGCACCAGAGTATATTCAGGACTTATTCAGGCCTTTTTCAACACAATACCAGTTGAGATCAATATCACATGGAAACCTAGCACCAAAGCCAAGAACAGCAATTTAAAAAGAGCTTCCAATACTCTGGTACAGTTCTGTGAAACAAACTTCCACTACACGTAAAATCTGCTGAAAATATTAGAGTATTTAAGAAGAGATATTATGAACACGTATGTGTTTCTAATAGCTAATGCAATTTAGTATTTTATTAATAAACAAGTTAAAATAAACAGAAATTATTGCTATCTTCATATAATGATGAATATTCAAACTTTCAATGCATCTTTTCTTTCACATTTCAAACAGACTTAAGAAAGCATTCACATTGCTACACAGCTTGACCTCTGAAACTTTTCAATTATATTGCTATGATGTCTGCAGTGAGACAGTTTATAGTGATGTCTATCACTGAGGCATCATATCGCAGACATGTAGCATGATGTTCCACCCAGTCACATTATCATTACACCAGTTCGACCAGTCCTAACACTAACCTCTTAATGCTGAGCGCCAAGCAAGGCAGGTGTTAGTACCATTTTTGTAAGTCTTTGGTATGACTCGGCCGGAGATTGATCCCATGAGCTACTGCTCCCATGACGGATGCTCTAACCACTAGGCCAATGGAGCAGTCATGAAATTTTGTTCCATGACTAAAATTTGTGCTGTTTATACAGATTAAGTCTACCAGTCCCTATCAAATCCTAATAACACACTCAGACCTTTAGGGGATACACTGATCCTACCAAAGAAATAACCAAGGTGGTAGGAATTGATTGTGATATCTTTCTTTCTAACAAATTTATGTGAACATAAATTATACCTTTTTTGTAAATGTTTGGCCCAACATACATTTGAGATATATTTTTGTCTCACATTAACAGCTGAGATGATCTAAATTACCATCTTCCTTTATCTCAGAGGTAAGCCATCTACAAAGTTTGGTCCAGTTGTTGGCAATGCAGAATTAACATTACTGTGCAGAAAACATTTCTATTTATTGAAGAATAACTAATCATGCTATGTTTTCTACAATGATTCTCTACAAATAAAAGGTATAAACATAGACATGGTTTTTACAAGAAATCTGCCTTCAATCAGTATATTTTTTCTTGCACTTAAAGAACAGATATTACATTACTTTGACACATTCACTGGCATGCAAAGACACTTGTAAGTCTTAAGACTAAATACCAGATTACACTGTTATTAAATTCAGACAATACTTCTCAGTAATGACCTCTTTATTCACAAAATTGGAATAATGGTAAATTTATGAACTACATGTATATAACTTTAGAAAAGGTTGCTTGATACATCAAGGGTGAACAAATTGCAAGCAATTATGTGGCAAGTTGATGTGTTTCCAAAAAGGTTAAAAATGATACCCCGCAACAAATTGTTGTAACCCACGGTACTTTGTTTTCAGTGGATCAACTTTTCTTCTAATATGCCATTAAAAACAAATAGATGTTAAGATGGAAAAAGGTTCAGAAAAAAGCAAATAGGTAAATATTTAAACAAAACAGTTATGTGATGAGGCTTTTTTGGGTTTTAATAGGGTTAGTTATGAAATGAGGATTTTATGGGTTTTAATAGGGTTAGTTATGAAATGAGGTTTTTATGGGTTTTAATAGGGCTAGTTATGAAATGAGGTTTTTATGGGTTTTAATAGGGTTAGTTATGAAATGAGGTTTTATGGGTTTTAATAGGGTTAGTTATGAAATGAGGTTTTATGGGTTTTAATAGGGTTAGTTATGAAATGAGGTTTTTATGGGCTTTAATAGGGTTAGTTATGAAATGAGGTTTTATGGGTTTTAATAGGGTTAGTTATGAAATGAGGTTTTTATGGGTTTAATTGGGTCAGTTATGAAATGAGGTTTATATGGGTTTTAATAGGGTTAGTTATGAAATGAGGTTTTTATGGGTTTTAACATTCAGCACTAAAACATCTGCAATTTAAAGCCTGACAAATGATCACATGAAACTGTTTTTATTCTATGGCTACAAGAAAATAAATATCCTTGAAACATTAGAAATCTGCAAAATAAAGAAAGAAAGAAGCAGTGTACCTTTAAATTGCAAACAAAATGAATTAATAAAAAGCCAAGCCTGGATAAAGAGGCCAGTGACTGTGTACAGTTTCAAGGTTTGTATAAGAGATGTCTGTATTATAACTACACACATTTGTTTCAAAACAAGAAATTCTTACACTTTCAAGAAAAGTCTTTTAAAGGATTAGCGCACTGCTAAATGCCATTTCATTCTCAACTGAAATATACAATAAAATCTTAGAAAATCTGGCATAATGTAATCAACGATATTTATTTCATTAAAGAAAAGTAGCTGTTACTGACTGAATTGGCTATCACTGCTCTTCAACCAACTGAACTGGCACAGAAAGAGTTAGAAAACTCAAACACTTGATTATGTATGGATATACATCAATAAAGAAAAGTCATTATAGTAATTTAGAATGACTAAAGCAATCAGACTATAACTGGTTCAACAGTATCAATAATGGACCAATTTAATATGCATGACAACACTGCTTATTCAAGCAGCAAGACATGCCTTTCACAAATATCAGGATTTACATCTTACACTGCAGGTCAACAGTTTAAATGTCCATGGGTGGCTAAGTGGTCAAAAGTACTTGCCTTTACAGATCACAGCCATCTCACCTACCTTCTTGTGAGTTGGAGTCTCAAGTTTGGTCAATGTGGGTCAAAAGTACTTGCCTTTACAGATCACAGCCATCTCACCTACCTTCTTGTGAGTTGGAGTCTCAAGTTTGGTCAATGTGGGTATGTGAGAAAGCTGCCAGTATTTTCTGTAGGTTTCCTGGATTCTTCCTCCACAACACAGACTGGCCTACATGTAGCAAGTGCTGAAAAATGTCATTAAACCCAAAATATCAACAACTACAGTTTATAATTACTGCTAAAAAAAATAAAACTATGACCAGCGGTCTTGCACAGTTGAGAACTGTACAGTTAAGTATCCAATAAACAAAATTTTGGCAATCAAAGTTGTGCAGACAATAGATTTGTCAACCAATACTTTATAGTTTTCTTAACTTCAAATTATAAATCATTCATTATTATAAATCCTTAATATGTATCAATATGTTATTTTTTCATAACTTGTAATAAATGTTTGTCATCTAACAGTCTAAAAAAGATGTTTGGGTTGTTAAACTTTGTTCTGCAAGGGGAAGAACTTCCATTCTAAAATGGTCCTTGTCACTGGTTACTTCCCCACTTCTTTCCTTCAAACATAAAATCTGGGCAAGTAGAAGGCTTTCTGTAGATATTTTTTATATTTATTATTGTATAAGGTTAGCTAGGGCAGAATGAACTGATATAACAGAATCAACAGCACAGT
The DNA here is from genome assembly GCA_030141615.1 of Unio pictorum. Classification (NCBI taxonomy): domain Eukaryota; kingdom Metazoa; phylum Mollusca; class Bivalvia; order Unionida; family Unionidae; genus Unio; species Unio pictorum. The sequence goes on from JARLTB010000126.1 coordinate 13,053,174, forward strand.
TATCAGGTTTCAAGTCAGCAACAAGTGCTGAGAAGGAAATTAGAACACATTAACATGGGGGAAAGCTGAAAAGATAATAAAGATTGCTGGAGTTAGAAAATCAATAACAATCTTGAGAAATAGTCATATTCTCCTAACATGCTGGACCAGCATTTAGTTACTGGATGGTCTGTAGGATCCTCCTTCCTTCTTTCCTTCACACAGACAGAAAAATAGACAAAGAAAGACAGAGAAAGACAGAGTTGTTGTTGTAAGGATTAGTGCCATTTTTCAGCACACAAGGTTAACATGGATAAGTAACTTTGAAACTTACAACTTTACTCAATTAATTAACACCCCAACTAGAGTAACAGATAAAAGTGCTACTATCATTGATCATGTCTATACTAAAAAACCTGAAAACATAAGTGAAATAAATGTGCCAGTGTATGCACTGAGTGACCACTACCCAGTCTGTATAACTAGACATGTTCCGAAATCATCTAAAAATGGGTAACACATTGAAATACAATACAGGGACTTTAAGCAGTTTGATGAGGAAATGTTCTTAAATGATTTAGTATGCAAACCCTTTCAATCAGTCTGCAATATAGCTGATGTCAACACTGCTTTAGATAAATGGTATCAGATGTTCAATGCAGCCTTAGACAAGCATACCCCAATTAAAACAAAAAGGGTTAAACACCAAATTACACCCAAGTGTATTACCTCTGAGATCAATGAGGCTAGGCACCTAAGAGATAATTTTCACAAGAAAAAAGACATGAAAAGCTATAGAAAGTGGAGGAATAAAACTAAGCATCTGATAATGTGGACGTTTTTGATATGCTAATTAAGTTGAATATTAATAAATCCTCTGGATTGGATGGTATTGGTCTACGAATTCTTAAAATTGCTGAACCAGTAATAACAAAGTCATTAACGCATATCATAAATTTAAGTATAATGAGTGGTAATTTTCCAGAAAAATTGAAATGTGCAAAGGTTACACCTATCTTTAAGAAAGGAGAAAAGGAGGATCCAGGAAATTACAGACCAATATCAATTCTACCTGTATTGTCAAAACTGTTTGAAAAGCATGTAGCCATTCAGGTCTGTACATTTTTTTAAACAAACTCTCTATTTCATAAAGCACAATCAGGATTTAGAAAGTACCACTCTTGCCAAACAGAACTTACCAAATTAATTGATCTTTGGCTGAAGGAAATGGATAATGGACATATGACTGGGATTGTTTTCCTTGACTTCAAGAAAGATTTTGATCTTGTTGATCATGAAATTCTGCTGCAAAAATTGAACTGTTACAGGTTTGACAATCCTTCTTTAAACTGGTTTAGATCATACCTAAACCAAAGGTCTCAACAAGTAAGCATTGGCAATATTAGCTCTCAAACTCGCACTATTCATTCAGGAGTCCCTCAAGGCTCAGTTTTGGGCCCTCTCCTCTTCCTTATCTATATCAATGATCTACCATTAAATAATGAATCCACCAATACAGAATTGTTTGCAGATGATGCAACCTTGTATACATCTAGTTTTGATACTGAAGTTATCCAAACAAGATTAAACTCAGATCTTATTAGAGTCTAAAATTGGGCACAACAAAATAGGATGGTAATTAATGAAGGTAAAACAAAATGTATGATTCTGGGGACGACACAAAAGCTACACAAGTCAGGGAACCCAAAACTATCTCTTGCAATAAATAATCATCCAATTGAAAATGTCAATCATGAAAGGCTTGTAGGTGTGTCCATAGATAATAATTTAATATGGAATGACCATATTGATAAGCTTGTAAAACAATGTCATCCAAAATTGCCGTTCTCAGCAGAATCAAGAAATATTTACCTATGGAAACTCGCAATCTATACTACAAGACGTATATTCTTCCAACAATGGATTACTGTTCTAATGTATGGGGAAACTGCTAAATCTGAGCTTGACAGGATTTATAAACTCCAGAAACGAGCAGCACGTGTAATTTTAGATACATCTGTCACCATCCCACAAAAGCATTATTTACAGAACCCAAATGGTTCACAATATATGACAGGATAGATTTTCACAAGGCAGTTCTTTTATATAAATGTCTACATGGAACTGCACCAGAGTATCTTCAGGACTTTTTCAAGCCTTTTTCAACACAATACCAGTTGAGATCAATCTCACATGGAAACCTTCTAGTACCAAAACCAAGAACAGAGCAATTCAAAAAGAGTTTTCAATACTCTGGTACAGTTCTGTGGAATAAGCTTGCACTACATGTAAAATCGGCTGAAAATATTAGAGTATTTAAGTAGAGATATCAGGAGCATGCATGTGTTTCTAACAGATAATGGAATTTAGTATTTTAATATGAAACATGCTAATATAAGCACTAATTATTGCTTCTTCACACAATGTGCGTTTGTTATACTTTCATTAAGTCTCAGGGCGCTGAAGGGAGAATAGTCCTTGACTAATGAGTCACCCTCTATAAATAAAGCATTATTATTATTATTATTATTATTATTATTATTATTATTATTATTATTATTATTATACACGGCACCCAGTTACTGGTGGAGGAGAGAGAGAGAGAGAGAGAGAGAGAGAGAGAGAGAGAGAGAGAGAGAGAGAGTTTTAAAAAAAACTAAAGAGGCATGATAAGACATTGCTGAAAACATTGTAGCCAAGTAATAGTGTATAAAATTTGGACAGCAAATTAGTATGCTTACATCAATATATACAGTAATTATCAAAATGCTATACTGATTTATTTCACACCACATCCCAAATCCCACATCATCCAGGGGTCACGCTACTAGTTAAAAGATTTTGACATGCTCCCTCACCCATGCCTGGTAATTCCATTATTGTTTTGCAGTCATAGGCCAAATGTATTGCAAATGCACAAAATTGTTGGTCTTGTCAATTGTGCCAACAATGAAACTCTTGCACATTCATAGGCATGTGTTTTAATAGCTGATGAACCATTAACCCTTTCTGGAGTAAGTTATCACTGAGCAATTTACACAATTTGCCATCTGATAATGAAAACATACCAACTTTTGTGTTTTGAAACAATTTTTGTCTTAAGAACTGAATCAGTGAAAAGCATTTACTAAGTTTAAAAAATACAATTTTAACTGCCATGTTTGCATTATTTGGTTTATAAAATCAATTTGAAACCATAACTGAATCTTTCAAGGAACTACCACTTCATTAGATTGCTTTTATAATTTTCACTGGGCTTAAGATTCACCCATAAAGTATAATTATACAGGTCAGGTAAAATTCAATGTTACAAAATTCTAGTAGTGCTAAGTCAATGTTGTTTTCTGAAATCTGTCATATTTGTCAAAATATGAAAAAAAGCAATGAAACAAATGCTACTTAATGCATGACGTTGCTACAAGAATGTAATACAAAAAAAAAACACATCTGCAATCTTTTCAATAGATTGTTGCAATGATTCACATATTATGCATGATGCTATATTTGTTCAATTTGTTGTGTCAAAATTCAGTTGTAAAAAAGAGGTTTAGTTCATTCATATATCAACTATAATGCATTTGTGTATTGTCTATGAACAGTTATGGTAATGTTTTACCTGCATTGATAAAATTAGGATGAGCAGTATTGTATGAAGATGCATTTTACATGTTACAGGGGTTGTTTTAAATAATTTTAGAAATAATATTCAACTGCCATATAAAGGTGAACTTTCAGAAAGTAAAAATGTCCTTTAACTTGTAGTTTATTAAGCATTTTTATTAACATGCCTTAAAAATACTGTAATCTAGTTACTCCTATCATCTGAAATTAATTACACTGCAATCTAGTTACTCCCACCTGAAACTAATTACAATGTAATATAGTTACTCCTATCATCTAAAATTAATTACACTGTAATCTAGTTAATCCTATCATCTAAAATTAATTACACTGTAATCTAGTTACTCCTATCATCTAAAATTAATTACACTGTAATCTAGTTACTCCTATCATCTAAAATTACACTGCAATCTCATTACTCCTACCTGAAACTAATAACAATGTAATCTAGTTACTCCTATCATCTAAAACTAATTACACTGTAATCTAGCTACTCCCACCTGAAACTAATTACAATGTAATCTAGTTACTCCTGTCATCTAAAATTAATTAAACTGTAATCTAGTTACTCTCACCTGAAATTAATTACAATGTAATCTAGTTACTCCTATTATGTGAAATTAATTACAATGTAATATAGTTACTCCCACCTGAAATTAATTAAATGTAATCTAGCTACTCCCACCTGAAATTAATTACAATGTAAACTAGTTACTCCTATCATCTGAAATTAATTAAATGTAATCTAGTTATTCCTATCATCTGAAATTAATTACAATGTAATCATCTGAAATTAATTACACTGTATAGTTCCTTATCTGCTCTGATGAAAATATACTTGATCTACATGTCAATCAAATATCTAATTATTTACCACTCATCCACTCAACCGCATATTAATCAAATATCTCATCATTTACCATTCATCAACACAACTTTATATCATCCATCTCATCATTTACCATTCATCAACACAACTTTATATCATCCATCTCATCATTTACCATTCATCAACACATCTTTTTATCATCCATCTCATCATTTACCATTCATCAACACATCTTTATATCATCCCCGGGCTCGAAATTAGCAGTAGTCCGCTAGCCTGAGGCTAGTAGATTTCCTGTCGGACTAGTAACTATCATAATGTTATTAGTCTGAATGGCTATTAAGTTTTGTTTATCAACGTTGCTACGTGCTTAGGCTCGAATAAGCAGCAACATAGAAAGAAGTGAAAATAACAAGCTTGTAAAATTTAACAAACAATTTATTGAATACAAATATTTTCATAAAAGAAAATATTTAAACTTACGATTTTAGAAAATCAAGTCCAAAAATTAATCCAAAAAGAATTCACAATATAATCCACTAGTGGAATTGCAAGAGTAATGATAATAAAATGTCCTAATAGTTCCCGGTTCGAATCTTGACAATGTAATCCAATATGGACGACGATGTCACACGATGAAGTCAGTTTTAGTGTTATAATATATCAAATGAGCACAAGTAATTTCTAGATAAATAACACAATAAATTCCTCTTGATCCCAAACAAATTTAAATGATTTACACTCAAACAATAAAATACTTATCTTTGTATTCCAAAGCCCTGACTAACTAAATATCTCGCTCCAAAACATCACTTATATACCTGTTTTTACATAAACAAGAAAGGGGTCACGACCTTCCAGAATTTCTCAGAACAATGTCACGTTCAAGAAATCACGCAAACATCAACCAATCATTTTAGAAGCTTGTTTACACTCTGAAGCAAGGTCAGAAAATGAGGTTAACATCTGTTGTTTACTTGTAGAGTGAAAATTTCTAGAAAAATTTCCCAATGAATGTTTTTTGTTTTCCAATTTCATTGTTTATGTCATTTGTTCTTCTGTAGTGTAGTCATATCATCATTGATGGTGTAAAGCGTTTAGAGCTTCAAAAGATTAGGCACTATACAAAGTCCTCATTATTATTAGTATTACTATTATTATTATTATTATTATTATTATTATTATTATTATTATTATTATTATATTGTCTTGGTCCCTGGTTGCCAATGTGCCATAAAAACCGAAAATTGTAAACAACAATTGTCCTGATTAGATGATTGTGAAATAAGAAGTGATGTGATTGGTTAATATACGCGCGAGATTGCAGCTGCTGAGCCGACTTTTCCCCAATAAAAAAAAAGCACGCCGTCGACAATAACATGTTAAAACCTCGAACAAAACACCGTGGATTCCCATGGAATGGATAGATGAGAATATTTTCAATAACATTTTATTAAATAAGTAGAAGTGCTGAGAAGCGATTATGAAGGACATGATTCGGTGAGAGCAAAATTAAGCGGAAAAGCATACCCAGCTAGGATCATTAAAATTAAGGTAATTGTTTTCTTGGTCTTTTGTGTTTATTTCAGTAAAAGTTATATAAATATATATTTTATTGGCTTTTATGTCATATTAGTTTGAACCAGACTAATGATATAAGATTTTATTCAGACCTGATTTAAACGTGCTCTTCAAAGTTTGAAAATCACTAAACACCCAACCCCTCTTTCGATCTCTATACTAGACCCGGTATCGATATTGTTTTCTTTTTCCTGACATTACAATTTCTGTGATCTGATGTAATTTGGTAATTTAAAACGAAAACTAACTTAGTTAATGTGTCAAATTATACACAATAATGACAACGGGATGAAACCAGAAGCAGATATAAGCAACACGTGAAGTTGGAGTGGATGCATACTAGGGACCTATGTGACACAAGCCTGACGTTTTATCAATAGAAAATAGCGAAAAGCTTTTGAAAGCATGAACTAATATTAGGATATTTGGTGTAACGATGTTGTCAAAACAGTCTGTCATATTCTGTTTATTAAAACATGACTCCAACTTGAGTTAAAATATTAAAACAGTGACAAAATTTTCCAATATAAATGCTCAAATGTTGTGTTAAGACTTAGTGTAAGGGATAAAATAGTTTTGAGTTGGATCATAATTATTCTAGTAAATAAAGTGGTGTACAAAAATAATGTGCTAGTAAAATCTCAAGACAAAAGTTACTCATAGGTTATCTGTAATTAACAAACTTTATCTTTCAGATCAGACAGCAGAATAGTAAAATTATTAGAAGATGAAGTTTGTGAGCTATGGAGAAAAAATTGAAAACTGGATGGTTCTATGGGCAAGGTGGAAGAGACATTAAATAGTGAAGGCTGCAGAAATGTTAAATATCCAAATATTTTAAAAAAAAAAAAAAAAAGAATATAGCTTGCCAATTTACAATACATGTTCTTTGTTAAATATTAGAGATTTATTTGAAATTAAATACTGTTTTGTTAGATAGTATATTGCATTTTATTTGTAGTTTTATAACCCCCACATTTAAGGTGATGATTCAGGATGAAATAGTTGTTTGTGAGTTTGTCAGATAATCAACTATTTGTAAATAAGAATTGTTTATGAAGACATGAATCATTCAAGAGAAAATTTGTTCATCATAGTTCATGAATATGTTCATGAATGATGATGAACCAATTTGACTTTTATGAACAGTTTATGAATATTCATGAACTGTTCAAGAACAGCTGTGATGTATTGGTTCATGAACGTTTATGAACTCAATTTCATGAACTGACCATTTTCAGTTCATGCACGTTAATGATGGGTTCATGAACCTTCTGATGAACTTCCATGGATGGTTCATGAACCGTTCAAGAACAGTTCATGAATTATTCATGATCATTTCATAGGGGATTCTGGACTTCCTAAATCTCTATTCTAAACATGTCACTTCTTTTTTCTTTCTTCTAGACTTCAGTCTTCAGACTGTCCCGTCTCAATCTCTCTCAGAAAGCTGCCTCTTTAAGGGACAAAATTATCTCTAAATCTCTATTTACATTTTTCTAGATGTACATAAAATTCCTTCATTTAAGTTACTCAGAACATATTAGATATTTAGACACTGCATAAACAGACTTAATACAGTAGTACATTAACTTCACTCCGCAACGATGAGCATAATTTAAGATGTGAGTGGTCTATCAAACATTACTGTATTCTTGTACCTATGCTACTACATGTTCGATTACTATAGCATAAAATTCACAAAATTTAACTCACTTCAATCCTTAACCGAAAAGATTTAAAAATTACAAAATCAAATATAACTAGGTAATTATCATTAACTCACAATAATCATTATTGTCCTAAAAGACAAAATTATTTCGTATAACCTAATGAAATCCTACACATGAAAATTTGGATAGCATGCCACCAATTCTACCAACAAACTAATAACTGTAAAATTAAAGAAATCAATTGCAACAACTCTAACATCAACAAATTTCCATGAAATTGAATAAATGATACATAATATAGGCCATTGTCATATCAAACATATTTGCAAAAAACAATTTTAAAACATTACAAAATTAAAATTTCATACCTTAATGCTGTTCTCTTTAGAAATTGTGTGTCTTTGCACTAAACCCTGTCTTTTCTTACAAGACTGCCACCTGGTCCCTTAGGGTTCTTTTTAATGAGGAAAGCACAATTCTTTTTTGGCTTCCCCGGAGCCAAAGTTATCTCATGAAATTTCAGACTAAAGAATTTCAACCAAGGTTGTCACTTTCAATTCATATTACTTCCAAGGTGTACACCTTAATGGTTCCTAAAGATTTCCTAAGATAAACATTTCTTTCGTCAAGTCAGAATCTCTGAATTATAATTATATAATGCTTCCATTTGTGGAATGACTATTTGACTAGGGTTCATATCAAGCAGTTATGGATTGGCAGTTCCTGTTTACTTTGCTAAGATATTCTGGTCAATTTCATTGAGTCTGAAAGCTGGTCTTTGAAGTTTCAACAGACATGTGGAAAAATGACGAAGAAAGGTCGAAGTGACTCTTCATGGTGACTTCTCCAGTTTAAATGTGATAAAATTTTAATGCTCAATGCATTCAACTTTAAGGTTCAATGCTTATTCAAATCTGACACTTCACAGCTGTAAGATAACAAGATCCAGTGTACATCTATTTCAAGAAAAGCAAACTATGTGTATATTATACAATATGTGCATATTAAATAATACAAATATCAAATAAAGTTAATTAAATTCTCAAACCTTAGGTTATTAACTTTCAAACTTTGTATTAAAATTACACTGCATGAATGCCAACTTTGGGTCAACCATGTGAAATCTGACAAAGAATTTATTGAGCAAGATCGGTTTTAACTTCAAACCCATTTTTTGTCTATTTTAAAAATAGTTATCCCCAATTATCTGAACTTTGACCTTATCACAAAACTTTCAAATACATATTTGTATATAAAAAGCTTAATATATACTGTACTATTAATTTATTTATGTGGAAATTAAATTTTGTAGCTTTGTAAAAATGATGCTTTCATTATACCCTAATTTTGTGGATCAAGGAAGGAGGGTATTATTTTTTACTGATGATGATTTGTTCAACATGCCAATAAATTCACGATAACTGATACCTCCAAGAAAACCACAATCTCATAAATCTGGTACCCCATGAAAATTGATATACATGTTCCATGAAAACCAATACCTCATGAAAACTGATATCCCATGAAAACCAATACCTCATGAAAACTGATATCCCATGAAAACCAATACCTCATGAAAACTGATACATGAAAAACACAATCCCATAAAAACTGGCACCCCATAAAATCTGATACCCCATGATCAAACAGTGGTATCATAGCATATAAGAAAGTTTCAATTTGCATGCAATAATTTTGTTTAATTCACACAATAGCTATCTAACTGTTGTGTATAATATATGTGGCATTACTGCCTCAAAGAAATATATAGACGATAACAGGGACTGATCCAATTTTTTCAAGCAATGTCACTACACCCCTTGAAAGAAACATGTACTAATTGACAGATCTAAGTACAAAATTTTAAATAAGAAATAAAATGAAATCTGAGATGGAACTACACATTTACTAATAATTGGGTCACTATTTAAATAAATCAATGGTGGAAATCTCGGTGTAGCTAGTTTAAAAAAAATTACAAAAGCCTTTTCAACTTCTAACAAAGTACTTGGAGTCTTACCTTGCTGGTCTTAACCCTTGTAACAAAAATGTCGATGTCCATTCCAATGATGTGAAATTATAAGGACCAAAGTTATTTCAACAAAAACATACTGAAAGTCATTATTCATGATCGAAAGCAGTGCACTGTATTACTGGCTTACCACTGTATATTTTTCACGTGGTAAATATCACTGTATTTTTCACTATAGGTGGCGCTCTACAGTTTCGTACTTTGCATAGGGTTAGAATTTTAAAGAAAAATAATTTTATGGGATTTCTTCACTGGTTATACTGGCAATATAATAAAGACTTTGTATATCTTAGGTGTTGGGAGAAGAACTTTCAATTCCCTTTATTTTGATGTATGATTGATGGGTGTACTTTAGGTTCTAGAGTATACAGCTTGGGCTAACATAAGATGTGCTCATGTAAACAAACTGCTAGCTCCGCATGGTCATTTTCACTCCCTGGACTTCAGAGGTAAATTGTAGAAAAATGGTACGATAACTTTTTTTACTTTTCAGATATTTTGTAATTTGTTCATTGCACTTTCAGAAGCTGCTATTGCCTACTTCAGCAAAATTTGTTTTCCCTAGTTTAATAACTGCTAAAGTTAGTGTACTTTTGATTAATTCTGGCTAATTTTTCAAGCACAAGGGAGCATCCATTTTGTTGTACCATGCGCTTAGATCATTTACAATTTCCACAAGTGCAGTATCCAAAGAAATATCAGCCACATTACATCAAAGTAGCATTGAGATATGCCAACATATTCTCCATTGTGCATGTTACAAATGCAAACAACTTCACCTCACATACGTCACTATCTGAAAAGTACATATTAACTGGTGAGCGCCCCCATAAAGAGCATTCAGGTGTATACCCATGGAGTTATATTTATTGCTGTTTGTATTAATATTGGCTCATTTAGTTTAAATTCACTGCAGTTTAGAACTTAAATATCTTTACATTCCAAATTCTGCTTTAATTAAGCGGCTGCAGGTGGGCTTGAGAAGAGTTATGTCCCTTTCTATTGTACACAATACGACATAGACTAGTGGCAATTAGAAACCTCTGTGTGTCATTGTTTTTAAAAATGTTTCATTAATTTCACATTTCTCAAGGAATATGCTATCAGTTCTTCTTTGAACTGGTAATAATTTGGATATTTTTCCCTGTTTTTTCATTGTCAAATTAAACTATTAACAAAATTTATTCTTTTGGTATTAAATAATTTTGTATTGACATATAAAAAAAATTCTGTAGTATCATATGGTCATGGTTTATTAAGCTAAGTCAGAAATATTTCAAACTAAATTAACAGTTCAAGATATAATGACATATAAAAGAGCTTTAACTCAACATACATAAGTCTGCAGCAAGTGTCACATTTGGACAGGCTCACATGAACAACATGGTTATGGAAAAATTTATGTAACCTTTCGTGGGAAAAGAAAGATTGCTTTGGCTCACCGACTAAGGTTCTATGTTGAAACTATGGTAAATTCACTACCATATCAGTGTGACGTATCACATAGATGCCATACAAAAACATGATCATTTATCACTTGAACCAAATAAGAGAAAATTTGGCTAGAAAATCATGTAAAGCCTATGGTGAATGCCAAGGCAATATGGGCTAGGGGGAGTGGTGTATACTGTGATAGTCAGGTACATTTAATAATTGTTACATGCATTCATTTAAAGGATTTAAAGTGTATAGATGTTCATTGGGTATAAAATTATTTATTGAATTAGCAAACATTAAATTTTGTACAAGTTTTCTGTTGCTTTTTTGTTTGCGTTTGATGTAGCATATGTACTTGTACTGAAGACTTGATTTCCTCTCCCTATCTTTTACTGTTCTCTGATCTCATTCTGCTATGAGCTGAAATACTGGATCAGACTGAGTAGAACAATTCCATGAGACTTGGTCAGTGGGAGTGTAAAGTTTCCTGTACCATACTCAGAGCTATGAGGGAATGAATGACATAATGCATCAAAATTTCTGCTCCATACTGATATTTTAGGTGCATTGGTAAAAATGATATTGTGCAAGCTCTCGCACTTATTTGTGTTTAGAAAGTGTGAAATTTTACTTAGCTTGACATCTAAGACAAAATTTCTTAGTAAATATTCAAGCTTTTTAATATAAGAAAGATTTAAATGTTTCCCATATGGCAGAAATTTTGAGTAATAGGATGCTAAATGGGCAAGTCAGTCACTCCAACTTTGGCCTTGTAGCAAGAAAGTGCCAACATCGCATTTAAATTTCCTGTGCCTGGGCCTCACTTTCTATGCCCTTGGCACTTTTCTGGACAGGCAGCCTGTTCTGCTTCCTGCAGATTGCAGTTTGTACATTTAACTGTTAAAAAGGCACACAGTCCTTGAGTTTTGCTTTTTTATACATCGGTGGATTATATCGCTTGCAATTTCCATCTCAGTCATACATTATGCACAATGTTCCCAATATCCTAGTTAGTTTTGGTATGTTCATAATTACATTTCCATTGATGTTGACAACACGCTGCAACATGTGACCCAACAATTAAGTTTTCTTCATTTCTTTCTTTCTCCAATTCAGGGCAAAGCTTGGGTGCACTTTATTTGGGCCACAGGAAGATAGTGATTCTTCATATGCATCAATTCTTGGGCGCTTTATTTGTGGAGATGTAGAACCAGATTGCAACCTGAATAGGTTGGTCACTCTTGGATACTCGTAATCCATAGTCCTATGGTTGACTGTGTTGTATGAACTCTTGTGGACAAATAGCTATTTTCTTAGCTCTTCCTTTAGCCATGTTTTCTTAGATAGTGGCTAATGTGGGTTGATGTAGTATTAGTGACATCATGGTTACCAGTTGTTCCTGGTTGTGATGGATCTTAGACAGTATGTAACATCATAATCAGGCTGGGGCTTGAAATTGTTGGGAAACACACCTACCCCCTTTTTTGGCATACAAGTCTGCATGTTTTGGTTTTATAATTAATTTTACCATATAAAGCAGTCAACATATTTGATTTTCATTGTAATCGATTATGTATGTAATCATCAATCACATTCCTGGTCCATGGAATGGTCTCACCAGGAGTTAATTCCCCTTGAATTTTCATTTCAATTCTTTGACATACAAGCATTAGTGCAGATTCAAATTAGATTACTAGTGCCGGGGAAAAAAGTAATTATTTACAAACAAAATATATATTTATGTCTACTGTTATGAATTTATAGCATCAAGGACTTTTTTTCTTAATCCAATGCTGGACAATTTTTGCACTATTACCTCAACCTTTATGGAATTTTCCTCACTTTTCTCACTTGATTTACATGTATACATGACCCAAGTATAGTTTGCAACTTTGGAAATGATCTAAATACATTATTTGATGTTTGGATTGAAAAATAAAACAAATACTTTATATGCATTTATTATTGAATGTCTTTCTTTAATGTCAAAATAATAGCATTTCCCAGTGACATTAAAATACAGTTTTGACGTCATGAAGCTACATTTAAGTTACTTCAGAGGGGTATAGTAAATTAACTATGTGTTTGTAATTTTGGAAGTAAATACCATGTATGATATATCAATATGTTTGAAATTGACAGCAAAATATGACAAGTTTTTCAATAAGTTGAAAACACATCTTTAGTGGTTCTTTAAGGTGGCGCTCTACAGTTTCGTACTTTGCATAGGGTTAGAATTTTAAAGAAAAATAATTTTCTGGGATTTCTTCACTGGTTATACTGGCAATATAATAAAGACTTTGTATATCTTAGGTGTTGGGAGAAGAACTTTCAATTCCCTTTATTTTGATGTATGATTGATGGGTGTACTTTAGGTTCTAGAGTATACAGCTTGGGCTAACATAAGATGTGCTCATGTAAACAAACTGCTAGCTCCGCATGGTCATTTTCACTCCCTGGACTTCAGAGGTAAATTGTAGAAAAATGGTACGATAACTTTTTTTACTTTTCAGATATTTTGTAATTTGTTCATTGCACTTTCAGAAGCTGCTATTGCCTACTTCAGCAAAATTCGTTTTCCCTAGTTTAATAACTGCTAAAGTTAGTGTACTTTTGATTAATTCTGGCTAATTTTTCAAGCACAAGGGAGCATCCATTTTGTTGTACCATGCGCTTAGATCATTTACAATTTCCACAAGTGCAGTATCCAAAGAAATATCAGCCACATTACATCAAAGTAGCATTGAGATATGCCAACATATTCTCCATTGTGCATGTTACAAATGCAAACAACTTCACCTCACATACGTCACTATCTGAAAAGTACATATTAACTGGTGAGCGCCCCCATACCAGTTGTTGTTGTTGTATGGTTTAATGCCTTTTTTCAGCACAAGATAGACTGACTATACATGGTTACCAGTATTAATGGTGAAGGAAGAACACAGCAAAATCTCCCGGAAAGTTGTTGTTGTTGTTAAGGTTTAATGCCATTTTTCAGCCCACAATAGGCTATACATGGTGGCCAGTATTAATGGTGGAGAAAGAACCTGGAATAACCCCTGGAAGTTAGAACCACCAACCAACGAGAAGCTACAGGCAAGCTTTCTCACATACCCAGATTGGCCGAATAATTGAGACTCAAACTAATGCAATGCAGAGGTGAGATGGCAGTGACCTGTAATGAAGAGCGCTTTATACCACTAAGCCACTCTGGGCCCCCACTTTACAGTTACCTCAGTAGTTTCTATCAAAAAGAAATGTACAGAAATTCTCAAGTAACCTTGGTATGATATTAATACATTACAATCATGGTTTCATTTTACAGAACAAAATTCCACAAACTATTCCTATTTTAAGAAATCTGTCATAAATTAATTTCAAATAGAATATAATTATATTAATGAACCTTTATTCCCATTATTGACACATGTCACAAATATTATTCCAAACATGACAGCAGAATGGGATGTTGTCTGAGGCACTGGCCAAAATCCATCTTTTGGTAATATTTCTAATGTCTTGTTGTGTTTGGTTTTTTTTTATGTTAATCAATGGCATATGTTATAGTTTTAAGTACATGTATTCCTTTTTAAAAATTTATCACTCAAAGATTTTCGGAAGAACATCTGTTTTCTGTTTGAATGTTACATATTTATTCTAGTCAACTATTTCTTGTTGGGGCCCAGAGTGGTCTAAAGCGCTGTCCGTTACGGACCACTGCCATCTCACCTCTGTCTGCGTGTGTTCGAGTCTAAGATTCGGCAAATGTAGTTATGTGAGAAAGCTTGGCAGTAGCTTCTCGTGGGTCGGTGGTTCTTTCCGGGGTTTGTCCGGGTTCTTCCTCCACCAATAATACTGGCAGCCATGTATAGCCTATATTGTGCTGAAAAATGGCATTACCATAAATAAAAAAAACAAACAGAAACATTTCTTGTTAGTTTAGTCACTTATTAGTTTATGTTTACTGGCCTCTCTAATAAATATCTGGCCTAGGTGTTGACATCCACCTTAAAATGTCCCTGTCTAGCCAGTAAACTACATGCTTCCAGTGTCAATGCTTTCTACTTTTATCTGCAATCTCTCTAATGACAGCACAATTTTTCCAAGGTGTCAGCAAAAGTGTAAGTTTAATCATCCCACTTTAAGTACAGGTTCTGATGACAATTAATACAAAAATTAACAAACAAATTCATCTTCTAAATGGTACTGACATGTTTATTTCTAACCAAGATATTTTATTTTCTTCTATCTCAAGTTAATTCTTTCTTCTTTTTTTGTGCTAATAACATCAATGTAGGGATATATTTGCTAATAATCTGAGCAAGATATTTTTACAAGCTATTTGATAGGCACAAATATAAAAATAGTTTATACCAAATATATCTTACACCCCTGCCTTTAGAGAATTTAATATTTGGTCCCTAATATAATTGTGACATACTATTGTGCATATCACAGTATGTTCTAAAATGCCATCAATACAAAAATATTTGAGGCACCCAACTATGTTGGTACTTACTGCAGAAAACATTCTACTGAAATTTTCTCAAACTTCTATTTTCCATACAAGAACAAGCCATCCACAATGTTTGATAACTGTTGGCAATTCATGTTACTTGTGTTGAGATAAAATTGATAACATGCACATGGACAAATGGATGAACAACATCATGACATAATAAACTCCATCTTATGCTGGGAGTATAAAAAAGTTGGTGCATTTTCTCATTCCCATACAGTGTCATCATTATGAACTGGCTGCAAAAGTTAAAAGCCTGAGAAAATGTCCTAAACTGTTAAAGAATTAAATTTGCTCATCTCATAGACACTAATTGGAAAAGAGCATCATGGAAATCTAAATCTTGAGAAAATGGAAATCTTTCTATGTTAATTCAAACAGTTGCAAACCAAACAATTATTAAACTTTAATAAACAAATTTATGTAACTAAGCTCAACAATCACACATTACTTAAAACTTACCAATGCCAATGGTAACCACTCTTTCCCTGTGAAGAGTTGAAGACTTTGTACACTATGACGTGAAAGACCTTGTGGGTGTGAAGTCATGCTTTAAGGTATTTTTATACTCATTACAATGAATGCCTGACCTCTAGCCATGAATACCTGCTCCAATAAAGCAGCAGGTACTAGTTAACAACACTCAGCAGATTGCAAGGTATTAGATACAACTATAGTATGCCCTCTCAAAGGTATATTTAATACCCCATGTTCATATACATCTTTGCTAGTCATGAATAGTTCATTCAGTCCATATCACAGTAAAGAAGTTACCCATGGATAAATATAACTCTTGTAGCACCTAACTGATGTAACTAAAGGAAGGGGAATAAGTCACAAGCAAGAGATTTTTTTTCCACATTTAATCTTAGAAAAAGTTGCTCTAACCCAACTTGTATCTCATCTGAATTCAAATAGTCTTTTCAGCAATGTACAGTCTGCATATGTTTGACTTGTCTTATAAACAATCCTAGTGGATTAAATTTACCAAATTATTTAGAGGGTAGTAATTCACAGCATATATGCAAAAATAAGGTTTTTCTTTGCACTTTCCTCACTATGTAATGTTTTGATACAATCAATCAACAATCAACTATAAAATATGAGTGTGTATAGTGATATTTTTCTACATTTTATTTTGTTGGTCATTCTTTTGTATTGTTTTCAAATCAATGAAACAGACTCATAATTTTCTTATGGAGAAGACTCTTTCTAAAAAATGTCCACCTTATCCTACTTTTTGCACAGGTTCACCTGTCTGTGTACACTTCCGACCGGTCTGCCTTAGATCTGAGGCCACAAACTCTAAAATCTGGACACAAAATCCGATTCTGACCAAGGGCAAATTATGGGTGAAAAAAACTGGTCTAACAAATTAGGTTTTTCCTTCTAAATCTGTCTACCTTTTTATAATACCACCCACTTTAGTGTATCATATATTACCTCAATGTTACAGAGCTTGGCAGTAGGCTACTACCTCCTGCCGGTAATGTTATGCAGCACTAGGGGTTAATGTGTTAATAGTAAATAAAGATGTAACCCATATCACAGCCCCTAAATTTAATAGTAAATAGAGATATACTCCTCGATTATAAATATGCCATTACTAAAGTTATGAAGAAATACAAATGCATCGACTATTATAAAACATAAATACCACAGCACCTGAAATAACTATCTGCCCTATAAAAAGAAGTCTATTGGTGAAAACTTTATGTTGATATAGCCATACATTTTTGAGGAGCAGAGATACAATATTTTTCAAATTTAACTTTCTATTCAAAAGGAGTAGCAATAATAACATTTTCATGATGTCTGCTGTAGTGGGCATCAGCTCAGCACTATTTTGATATTTAAAAAAATGGGATATCATAAAAGTGTTCTGGTGAAAACACCATGTCAATATAACTTTCCGTTCCAGCAGTTATGTGATAAAAAAAAATTAAAGATGGCTGCCATAGTGGAGTTTAGATCAGCATCCTTTATATACTTAAAACTAACTAGACATCATAAGTCTTTAGTGAAAACCTCATATTAATACAAACTTATATTCTGGTGAAATAGTCATAACAAGATTTTGAAGATGGTTATTGTGATGGCCATACTGGATGTCAGATCTGCATTGTTTTCAACTAGAAACAACAGAAACTCTTTCAGTGAAACCCCCATGTTCATTAATTCAGGAGGAATGGCAAGAACAAGATACACAAGTAATGGAGAAGCAGCAGAACTCTACATGGCTCAATAGGACAGGCATCAGAAACAGTTTCTATATTATATCTATATTATAGGCTTCAGAATCCTAATAGTTTCCATAATATAGGCTTTAGAATCCTAAGAGCTTCTATATTATAGGCTTCAGAATCCTAACAGTTTCCATAGTATAGGCTTTAGAATCCTAAGAGCTTCTATATTATAGGCTTCAGAATCCTAACAGTTTCTATAGTATAGGCTTCAGAATCCTAACAGTTTCTATACTATAGGCTTTAGAATCCTAAGAGCTTCTATATTATAGGCTTCAGAATCCTAACAGTTTCCATAGTATAGGCTTTAGAATCCTAAGAGCTTCTATATTATAGGCTTCAGAATCCTAACAGTTTCTATAGTATAGGCTTCAGAAGCCTAACAGTTTCTATAGTATAGGCTTTAGAATTCTTACAGTTTCTATAGTATAGGCTTCAGAATCCTAACAGTTTCTATAGTATAGGCTTTAGAATTCTTACAGTTTCTATACTATAGGCTTCATCATCCTAATAGTTTCTATACTATAGGCTTCAGAATCCTAATAGTTTCTATATTATAGGCTTCATAATCCTAATAGTTTCTATAGTATAGGCTTCATCATCCTAATAGTTTCTATAGTATAGGCTTCATCATCCTAATAGTTTCTATATTATAGGCTTCAGAATCCTAACAGTTTCTATACTATAGGCTTCATCATCCTAATAGTTTCTATATTATAGGCTTCAGAATCCTAATAGTTTATATATTATAGGCTTCATCATCCTAACAGTTTCTATACTATAGGCTTCATCATCCTAATAGTTTCTATATTATAGGCTTCAGAATCCTAACAGTTTCTATACTATAGGCTTCATCATCCTAACAGTTTCTATACTATAGGCTTCATCATCCTAATAGTTTCTATATTATAGGCTTCATCATCCTAATAGTTTCTATATTATAGGCTTCATCATCCTAATAGTTTCTATACTATAGGCTTCATCATCCTAATAGTTTATATATTATAGGCTTCATCATCCTAACAGTTTCTATACTATAGGCTTCATCATCCTAATAGTTTATATATTATAGGCTTCATCATCCTAATAGTTTCTATATTATAGGCTTCATCATCCTAATAGTTTCTATATTATAGGCTTCAGAAGCCTAACAGTTTAATAGCAGAATATGAATGGGCTTTAGAATATGTGCATCAGAGTACTAAGAGGTTCCATAAGATAAGAAACTGAATAATAAGAGTTAAAGAAAGTCCAGTAGAATAAATAAGCTCCACCATCTACTGCTTTCCACATAGCAACCGCTCCGGTGGCCTAGTGGTTAGAGCATTCACCACATAAGTGGGAGATCATGGGTTCGATCCCTGGCCTTGTCATACCAAAGGCATACAATAATGGTACTTACAGCTGCCTTGCTTGGCTCTCAGCATTAAAAGGTTAGCGTTAGGACTGGTTGGCCTAGTGTCTGAATAATGTGACGGTGGGACAGCATGCTACATGTCTGTGGTATGATTTTAAAACTTTTGCATGCAGAGTAATAGCATATTAAAAAAAATACTCACAATTTCTCAAAATTTAAATCATTTTCCTATTGATTTCATGCATGTATAACTCTATGTAACATCATTAAAGTTTGCTAGATCTACTGGTAAGTGGCTATCCTATACCAGCAGCATATGGTGGTGACATATTTCAAGTTTTCAATAAACAATTGACTCTGACCTTACACCCCAAAATAAATACCCAAATATCACAAATGGAGTGGGTAGGGTAAGAGGAGACTCAGGTTACTACACCATAAGGGATATCATTAGTACAATATATCTCATGTATGGTTAAAAACTACCTTGCGGAAATATTGATTCCTTCAACTGTGATTGGATTACAAAGTACAATAAAATATTAAACATTGAAACATTGATTCAGGTAATATATATATATATATATATATATATATATATATATATATATATATATATATATATATATATATATATATATATATATATATATATACCTTACCCTCTTCAGCAAACAAAAGAGGTTTAATTTGCATACTTCAGCACTTACTGCTGATATGCTCCAGTGTCTGCAGAAGGCAGCAGGGTGAAACCACTGCTTGGTTAAGAAACACAGGTCACTGACCTCAGAAGACAGTCACAGGTGAGCACTTTTATTACATGACATTTATATAGGAAATTTACCCAGAAGAAATAAGAATGGTCAATGTAACCAGGTGACCCCTGGACTCAGCTAACTGTTACAACAGGTCTGACTGCCTATTTCATAATCTATTAGAAGCTATAATGGCTAACATACTATATTTACTTTATGGTGCCAAGATATCACCCTGACTTGACCTAAACAATAGTGTGTTTCTCAGCAGTTAAACTAAGTCATCTTGATAATTATCTGTGGTAACAACAGCCAAAATTATCAAACTTACAAAACCTAGCAAATACTGAACACAGCAGTAAGGATAATCAGTTTGCTTACCTCTCTAAATGGAGTAAAGTTAAGTTACCAACATTTTGCAACAAATGACAATGTACAAAAGTATAAATCAATAAATATTAATGAGAGCTCTTTATGTGGCCACTTGTAAGGGGTATATTTGACAGTTTCTGCACCAATATTCCTGTTACTGTTCATGTAAGAGAGGTGGTCATCATAGCGGGGTACTTTTGAACATAAACTTGTCAGTGTGGACACTGGTTATGAGTAGCCCTTCAAGAAGGGGACAACATTAATGAATAACACAAGACCATGCACATACATGAGGGCTAGTTTTTGTCTTTCAATGCATTATTGGCACTTCACTTTATGGTTTGTGGATGCCAGTGGTGATGCAAACTTTTCTGTTACACCTTTTTATTTTTTGGGTCAGTGACCACATGTTCACTTTCAAGACACCTATGTATATGTTTCACAGAATGCTGGCTGATTCAGACCATGGCTGATTCGGACTATAGCTGATTCGGCCCAAATGACAGGCTGATTCGGACAATGTGAACTATTATAAGAAAAACCATGTAACCCACACATTATATAGTTTAGTAGTTATTACTGTTTTTGCAGACATACTGAGAAAATATAAAAAGTTGATATTCATTTAGGTAAGACTGTTGTCAGCAAATTTCGAAATCAGAACAAACTCCATATTAACTATGGCATTTAAATGTTTTCAACCAAAATAAAGAATTATATATATAAGCAATAAATTTACAACAAACCGTGCAAAACTAATATCTAACTTGCTGAGCCCTTTTGACTCTTAAAGAGTCTTTTTCAAAGGCAAATACAAAATACAGACAAGACCAACAAATAAAACAGAAAAACAGTTATGTCTGCAAACATTAGAAGAATATAAACATATGATATTGACGTGTGATATTTTATCGAACTAAATCAAAAATTGTACAGCACCCCACTTTCTGCTTTAAGATATAAGTTTTATGTAGTACTATTAGAATATAGCAAAATAGACAGTATAAATAAATTTTAAATAAATCTAGCAATGGAATATACCTACCCAGACCTATATGTATGGACACAAATAATGTAAAATCAGATCAATATGCATGGACAATTTAGCAATTTCTGTCCCCAACAATCTGCATACAATTTAATGATCGATTCCTTAAATGCAATTTAATGATCGATTCCGTAAATGCATATTTGAACTGCTCAACGTACCTGGGAAATAATAAAAAATATTGTCTCTTTAACAAATGTAAGTGTCACATTTAAATCTCTGACGAAACTTATTGAAATTTCACATGGTCAGAATCTGCCAAAAATCTTGTCCGAATCAGCCAGAAATCTGGTGCAAATTAGCCCGTAATTTGGACAGAATAAGCCTGGTCCAAATCAGCTTGTTACCATTTCACAAGGTTGATCATCTCACTGGTGCTACCTCCAGTTTAGAAAACCTCTATATAATAAAGCTTGTTACATTGAATAGTATAGGTTTTGTTGTTGTTGTTTTAGGGTTTAACGTCATTTTTCAGCACAATATAGGCTATACATGGCAGCCAGTATTATTGTTGGAGAAAGAAGCCAGGAAAACCCCCGAAAAGAACCACTGACCCACGAGAAGCTACTGGCAAGCTTACTCACATAACTACATTAGCCGATTCTTAGACTCGAACCCACGAAGACAGGTGAGATGGCAGTGATCCATAATGTAGAGCGCTTTAGACCACTCTGGGCCCCAGCATAGGTTTTTACATTGCAGATAATAAGTTGTTACATTGTAGAGTATAGGTTGTTACATTTTAGAGTTTAAGTTCATAAGTTCTTAGATTGTAGATTATTGGTTGTTACATAGTAGAGTATAGGTTGTTACATTGTAGAGTATACATTGCATATTATAGTTTGCTACACTGTAGAGTATAGATTGTTACCCTGTAGAGTATAGATTGTTAAATTTAACATTGTTTGCTGCCAGCATCAACAGGAGTGAAATACTTCCGAAGTGAAGAGCCTTTGTCATGCTCACTTTAGCTAATAAAAACAAATTTATGTCATAGTATGATAGTGTATTACGCTTTGTTTATCACTCTAATGAAAGGTGGGTTGTGTAAACGTTTAAATGATTAAAACGAAATGATCTCGTTGACAAGCGCGACAGCCTTAATGTTGACATGGATACGTGTTGTTTTACCAATGATGAGAGCAAAGCTGTCATGTAGAGTCTGCACGAATGGATTCGTTGTTAAGGAATCAACCAATCAAAACTAGATTATAACATACTTTATGTATATGTTACGTACATAATATGTCATTATGTACAAAATATATGTCATAAAACAAATTCTAGCTGAACCGAATGTTTGAATAGCCAGTTTATATCACGAGAACAAAATTACTACAACCAGTTATCGAAAATATGAAGCAGTGGTATTACGGCTTTTACATGAATAATTTACGTTATTCGCTCCTTTTCCTGCCATAAAGCGTTTCATACAAAACCAATTCTGTGTGGGAAAACATTAAAATATCTTTGAAACATGCATAATAGTATACTTACCATGACGTGAAAGAAGACCAGGTTAACCACACCTTAACGATAACCACACTAGACAATATTCATTTTTTTGCCGACCCGATTTTCTTTAGAAACCGGAACGAAATAAAATTATAACAAGGCATTTAACGTATTTTAAAACAATTACTATAAAATACAGCAATCTAACTTTTATAATTATAAATTATATAAAATATAATATACTTTACCAAAATTTTATTTACTTTTCACGTTTGAAAATATAGTATTCTCACATACTCAACCATTTTTTTTTTTAAATTTGGGTCCATTTTAAAATGTCTTTTTACCTTCAAAACACCGAACTCTGATTCCGTCAAAAGATTTTGCAACACCAGAACTGGAAGACCTTAATAAAATTTAAAAAATTTGTAACAGGAAACCTGAAGATATTTGCTGATGAGCAAGCTGGAAAGAAGTGTTTTATTTCTTTTGTCCACAGGTGCTCGACGCGAGCTTTATGTGAAGAAAAAACATACCTAATCTAAAGGAACGAAATCATAATGGGGGGGGGGATGACATATCACTATGTATGATTTTATTCCTTTGGATTATTGGGGGGGGGGGGTTCTTCACATCAAGCTCGCGTCGAGCACCTGTGGTTTTCTCGAGTGTTTATTTAGTTCTTTATTTCTTGGTTGGTTGTCTTACAGACCGATGAAGTTGGTCTCTAAGCCTTTTTTTATTTTGACTTGACGGCTTTGGAAAGCAAGTCAAAATAAAAAAAAGGCTTAGAGACCAACTTCGCTGGTCTAGTTGTCTTATAGAATAGAAGCAATAAGGCAATCTTTGTTTATGGGGAGAAAAAGACATACAACATGGGTTTTTTTCTCCAAAAATACACATCAAATGTCCTATTTGATAATACATCTTACTTTTATCGACACAGCAACTGACTGAAAGGTTGTTGTAGGGTTTAACGCCATTTTCGCAGCAGACTATAGGCTATGCATGGCGGCCAGTATAACTGGTGGATGAAGAACTCTGGAAACCCCAGGAAGAAACAACGACCCACAAGAAGCTACTGACAAGCTTTCTCACGTTCATCATCATCATCATCATCATCATCATCATTCTCTTGATCTAATGTGGTCGTTGAGGTAATGTGCTGCCGAACATCTGACCAGTTCCCTCCACTTGTCTCGATCATGTGACAATGCCTGTGTCTCTGCAAAACTTTCCAGTCCATTCTGTGATGGTGTCAGTCCACATTATTCTCTGTCTACCTCCCCTTCTGCCACCATGGACGCTGACCTGCAGTACTGTTGTGGATCGAATGTTGGCGCTAGTGACATGGCCATACCATTTCAGCTTTCTCTTTCTGACAGTGATGAGGAGGTCTACAAAATGACCTACTTTGTGCCTGATGATGTTACGCACTTCTGCAGTGGTGATGTGGTTCATATAAGAGATGCCAATGATGGTTTTGTAGCATCCTATTTCAAGTGCCTGGATTCTTCGTTGTAATTCTGCTGTCAGTGTCCAGGCCTCACACGAATACAAAAGATTGAGATGACTTGTGCTCTTAAAAGTCTGATTTTAGTTTTCAGACTGATATGTATGTGGCTCCAAATGGGTCTTAGCTTTGACATAGCTGTCGTTGTTTGTGTTGCTGGTGACAAAATGTCTGCTCTTGATCCCTCCTAGGTGATTATGGAAAAAAATATATTTGAATTGGCCCGCTGTTTCTAGTTCCTGTCCTCTGACCTTAATCTTGGCTGAGATTCTTTTGCCACTATTTATTATCAGCGTTTTCATCTCGGCGTTCATCTCCATGTCAAATCTTGAAGATGTTTCACTAAGATGGGAAACTCGTCTTCACTGCCTGCCAGCCCATCAATGTCGTCTGCAAAGAGTAGGTTGGCGATAATACTCCATCCAATGCTGACTGTCCCACAGTGGTTTTCCAGGGCTTCGCTCATGATGCGCTCAAAATAGATGTTGACAAGTGTGGGTGACAGCAGACAGCCTTGACATACCCCAACTGTTGTTTTGAACCAGTCCTCCACAGAACCTTGAACAACTACTGTACTGGTAGCCTTGGTGTAACAGCTGCTTGAGGGCATTGGTCAACTTTTGACCAATGTTGTATTTCGTTTTGACCCACAATGTCTCATGCCACACTCTGTCAAAAGCCTTTTTGAAATCTATGAAAACATGATAGATGTCTTGTAGATGTTGCGAATACTTTTCACACAGAACCTTGAGATTGAATATTTGTTCTTTTGTGCTTCTTCAACTCAGAAACCCTGCCTGTTCTTCAGCGATTATTTCTTCTGCTTGTGGTTTGAGTCTGTTCAAGATGATTTTCAGCTTTACCTTACTAGCATGTCTGATCAAACTGATAATTAAGTAATTTTGGCACAGCAGGAGATTGCTTTTTGGGGGGAGTGTTATAATTAGTGACTGGGTCCACTGTGTTGGACATTCCTCTGTCTGCCAGATCTTGTTGCGGATTTTGTTAGTAGCTCTATCACTGATTCCCCACCATTCTTTATAAGTTCAGCTGGGATATCTACTCCAGCTGCTTTCCCATTATTCGGTGCTCATATTGATGACTTCACCTCTTCTTTGAGAATGGGGAAATCATCATCGTTTTTGGAGTTTGGAACTTCAGGCACCTCTGGGTCTTCTGTGGACGGCTGGTTGCAGAATTCTTTACAATATTCAGTCCATCTTTATGCAATGTCATTTGCTTCTCTGAGGCATTTTTCATTTTCGTCTTGAATGGTACTGACTCTTAGTTGATTATGTCTGATTAGGTCTTTCACAAGTTGGAATCCTTTTTTACTGTTATTCTTTATCACGTTTCTTCTATTTCTCTGCACTTTTGTCCAATCCAATCTTCTTTTGCTTTCTTCAAGTTTTTTTTTCTTCTGATTTTCTTGTTTATTTTTCGGTACTCCACTGCCCCTGTTGTGTGTCTGGTGTTTTTGAGGTCTCTTCGGGCATCACATAGATTCAGGGTGTTTCTCTTTGGGTGATGGAGGCCAGTGATTTATTTACGTTAGCCGAGCCTGAGACTCTATGCACAAACAAACAGCAACAACAAAAGCGACCAACCAACAATTAGACGAAAGGGAGGGGAGGGGTGTCTGAAAGGTATGCAGAAGTTGTGTCCCTTTCTTTGTTTTGCATGTATGAGTAAATTTTATTTTATTTATAAGTATTACAAAGTGGCATCATTCGACTGGTGTACTAACAATTTGATTCATTTTTAACGATGTTTCCTCATTCTGATGTATGATGTAGTATGTAAGCGTATGATATCTGAGAAAAAGAAAATGATTAAGATTCACGAGGGATATCTTTCACTGCCTTACTGGCAATAACTTCATTATAATGATACAGTAACGAAAGTCAAGCCCCATTGTAATACTTTGAAAATTTTAAACGTTACACACAACCTCTGCATACCTTTCAGACCCCCCCCCCCCGTTTTTTTATATAACAAAATGTAGAATTTTCGTTCGGTCGCTTTTGTTGTTGCTGTTTGTTTATGCATAGCTTTCATTCGGGGCCCCTAGTGACCAAGGAACCTATTACAAAATGATTTCACTTTAACTATACCGGTTATATATTCTTGTAAACAAACACCGGCATATTCAAGGAATATCTCTACTCGTAAATATGTTGTTGCTGTTGTTCTGTTATTTGTTGGGTTTCTTGTTTTTTTTTTTTTTTCATTGTGTGTGTGTGTGTGTATGTTGGAGGTGGCTGTATGGAGAAATTTAATGGGTTCTTTATTTCTTTCTTTCGTAGAGGAATTAAGAAAGAAATACAAATATATCAAAACTTATCGGCTGTTGTTGTTTTTGCTTTTTTTCGGGGGAGGAGGCGTCTTTTGTGTGTTTTTAAAGAACTAACGCCCAGTTACTAATCTCCCATTCATATAAAAAATCATAGAAAAGGTTGTTCTAACTCAACTTGTATCTCATTTGAATTCAAACAGTCTTTTTAGCAATGTACATTCTGCATATCGCCCTTGCCACGGTACGGAAACTACTCTTCTGAAAGTATTTAGTGACATTCTCACTGCTTTGGATAGTGGAAAGATTACAGTCCTCACTCTCCTGGATTTATCTGCAGCATTTGACACAATAGACCATGATATATTACTTCACCGTCTCCAGCATGTATTTGGCATTCAGAATATAGCCTTACAGTGGTTCAAGTCCTACTTAGTTAACAGGACACAAATTATATCTGCAAATGGAATACATTCCAGCCCAGTTGACGTATGTTGTGGTGTTCCACAGGGATCTGTTCTTGGACCTGTTCTCTTCATTCTGTTTACTCAGCCGTTCTCAATTGTCATAGATCATCACTTAGTGTATCACCAATTGTATGATGATGACACCCAAATATACAAGTCTAGCCACCCAACTGAAGTTGATGCTACCATCCATGGAGTAGAGAAGTGCATCTGATGTGAAATCATGGATGACATGTAACAAGCTGAAGATAAATGATGATAAAACTGAGGCTATTCTGATCACAACACAAAGACTTTCTCATTCACATCCTTTACCTCAGACAATAAATATCAGCAACACCAACATTAAATTCTCACAGTCAGTACGGAACCTAGGCGTTACTCTAGACAGTACTCTCACATTGCACCAACATGTCATGAACATATGCAAGGCTGCATATCTTGAATTGAGACGCATCAGTTCCATTCGTAAATATCTTTCAGTTGATGCCACTAAAACATGTGTGGGTTCATTAGTACTTTCAAGACTGGACTATTGTAATTCAATTCTGTCTGGTTCGTCACAATATTTACTCCAGAAACTTCAAAAAGTTCAAAACACAGCTGCACGGATTATCTTTAGAGTACCCCGATCAGAGCACACCTCACCATTGCTCTGTACCCTACATTGGCTATCAATTCGATACAGAATCAAACACAAAATTTGTTCTCTGTGCTATGTTTCACTGACAGACTCCAGTCCAACATACCTGTCCAGCCTCACCCATGTGTATACACCAGCTAGATCCTTACGCTCTTCTTCTGATAATCGTATACTCATTGTTCCCAAGGTGAAAACAAAGTCATATGGACATCGTTTGTTTGCACACCAGAGCCCGGCGACATGAACGAATCGCCCATTGAAATTAGACACAAAGACACAGTGGTCCCTTTAAGAGTGCTCTTAAGACTCACCTTTTTCGACTGCAGGGTCAAACTTAGCGACCTAATCATGTTTTGTATCTTACATGTTTTCAGCATGTTTTTATATTTTCCAATTTCATTGTTTTTGTCATTTGTTGTTCTGTAGTGTAGTCATATCAGTATTAAAGGTGTAAAGCGCTTAGAGCTTCGAAAGATTAGGCGCTATACAAAGTCTTCATTATTATTATTATTATTATTATTATTATTATTATTATTATTATTATTATTATTATTTTGCATATTTCAGATCTTTCTTGTTTAGAATTTACGATTGAGGCCAAGGAAATGAAAACAACTATATTTGATGACAATGTTACATTGTCGTTTGGTTATCTTTATTATCTCAAGGATGATCGACCACGGTGTTATTACCCGGATCGAGTAAATAATAAAAAAACCTGAAATTAATGGATGGAATAACAAGAGATCTGACCAGCTATATCGAATAGAACAACACGATCCCCCATATGTAAAATATAACAATTTTTTTTTAAATTATATAAACAAAACGATTTTCAACATTTTAAGAATTCGCTTCCCTTAGGATGATTAATTGGAACTCACTAACGAGCTGTATGGCATCCCAAACCGAGCTATGACCCAAACTATACATATCAAACGCGAACGCCCTGCTATGGACTATGAATAACTAACTGGATTAAATGCCGACATGGAGGCGCTCGCATTGCTAATACCATCGATTTTCGGATAAAAGAATGTCACGTCTTATTTATACAAATGAATTAACAAAATTCATTTCACGTCTTAACTACAATATTTGCTAATTAACATATCCTGGTATAGAAATATCAGTTATTAACCAACGTGATTCATATCATTTCAAATAAATTCACACAAATCCTTGCAACTCGTAACAAAAGTAACATGTGAAATTCTTTGAATCCATGATTCATATAACAATCAAGACAACAATTTCAAACACGTATTGTCAAACTCTACTGGAGTAAATGATGTACAAATTCAAACAAATAATTCAGACTCTTCTCAGGAAAATAAGTACGCGTGGTATTAAAAAAGAAAAAAGCCTCTCTCTCTCTCTCTCTCTCTCTCTCTCTCTCTCTCTCTCTCTCTCTCTCAAGTTCTGTGTTCCTCAAACTTCCGGCCGCTCGTCACTTGGGTAATTTAGAACGAGAGAATACTTTCTACTCCCTCGAAGCTAAGATTTATTTTCCTTCTTTCAGCAATTTAGATTTACTAATTTATCTATGGGAATATCTAAATTTTCTTAAAACATTGAATTTACCTGCGAAACATACACTCTTTATTTAGAATAGCCAGTCAGGATTAAATTGATCTAAAAGCCGAAAATTAATTCAGGTATAACCAGGTTTGAATAACCACTCATATTTCAGCGCTTTTGTCACAACCGATTTCTCGAAGGACTCATCACATGACACTTATTTCACCTGATACAAACATTTTCTCTGCATCAGTTCACCTCTGTCATTTTCTGGTACTTAGCCCCAAATTCTCATTGCTCGTCCATCCCTCTGACCATTATTAACGGACTCTTAACTAAAAATCAATCACGCCCCAGGCCTGGAAGATTAAACACTGTAGCCTAGAGACACAATAAGATCCATAAACCCATTTGTCAATTTAATTTCTTCCGTGTCACAATGACCGTGGTAAGGTTCACCGAGTTATGTGTTGCCATAACATCTTATAAAAGTTACAGATTTAAACTTACTATTCAGCAGACGTTCGATGACCAACACCAAGTCATCTCAAGCCGTGTGTAGAGACCAAACCCCAACACGCATTATCTAACACAATGAAATTAGAGAACATAACAACTGCTGACAATATTTATATTTGATTTCAGAGAGTTTAATACCGAAAATTGTTAGCTTCCCCCAAAAATCATTGATTTCATTTATATTTTTACGAAAATTTACAATCGCGTTTATATGATTCAAATATTCAGATCTAAACGAGACCAGTCCATCATTAATTGCAATTATCGAGTTCATCATTGGGATGTTGTTATTGTGTACGTATTCTTTCGTTGAAGCATCATCGTTTGATTCTGGTTCTCCAAGACCAGTACGTTTATTATTAAACATATTCAGAGAACCAATCATTATATCATCAGCTGTTAGTAAACGATCATTGATCTCAGTTCTGATTGTGTTGTTGTTACTATCTACGTATCCTTTTCTTGCCACATCATCGTCTGATTTTGCTTCTGTCACGCTAAAAATTGTATTTTTACTCATGCTGAGATCGCCATACGTTATATCTCCAATTCTTCTGATGCGTCTAGTAATCTATCCCAAGAGTGTTAGAACTGATTCCTCCGAGTTTTTAATTTTACCGTTTTTAGACAAGAACACTAAGTTATCTTCGGTCGCATCTATTACCGGCGGAATACTCTCTGTCAACGGGATATTACTCGTCTTTAATCGTCCTTGTTTATCATAGAAAAACAACGACTTCATTTTGGTAAACATTTGCGCCAAAATATTAACGAGTTCGTACTTGACCTTGTCAAGGGTTACATATTTAGATAAGTAGCCTTGAGGTTTGCCCTGAGTCTTACTCAACATGGATCTTCCGTAAATATCTACATTGTATATTACGCTAAGATCTGTTTATAGAACTGGACGACGATGTACACTCGTACACGACCTTATAAGGTGGTCTTGTTGATGATGACAGAGCGTCGAGTACAGCGAGTACTTCATGGCCACATATTGGCAAATTGGTTATTGTCTGTGTTGGTAATGTTTAATACCAGACGGGTATTTTTTGAAGTCCACCGACATATTTTTTTTTTAAATTTTCGTGGCGCCAACCCATACGAATCAAACTAAACAAGACCTCGTGGATCAATCGCGTATGCAACCTGTAATTAGAACTTTCATCGAATAATATTGGTTTCAACACTGTTTGGTTTGCATGGTAATTGATCACGAATAAAAACACCTCCAAAGTTGTTTTGTTAAAAATAATACTTAACCGAATCAAGTAAATCAAACTTGGAAGCAGGAAGAATCAACGAATTGACCCGGGAAGTCTCAGATCTTGACCGTACCACGAGTGGGGAGTTCCTGGTAGAATTAGATCTTTTCCCTTTTTTTGAAAGTCTTTATTCCGCGACCTGTTGCTTGCTTTAGTGTCATCCCATCAGCAGTTCTAACATACCAAGTGCAGCTGCTTTTGCAACAGCTGTGGCTTCACCGGCTATTAAAACTGGTATAGCTGCAAGAGTTGGAAATATACCACCCTTATTGACTACTTCTTTAATGTCACTCGCATAAAGATTAAGTCTAACCCCAGTCATTGATTGTTTGGAGTCTGTGATAGTTTATTTGGACCACCTTCGATCTGTTCTGAGTTTAAAAATATTTTTGTTTGGGGTTTCATTGCTGATTTTGATGAATTTTTTTAATCTGACCAGGAGACAGAGTAACATTAACGTGATGATACGATATTATAATATCAGGAGTGATGTAAAGAAATGGCAAACATTGCATGGCCAGCATCCTAAACAGTGAAATCATGTACATTCGTATCGAGAATTTTTTTGTGAGCTTTTGAACTTGATGAAGGGTCAATCTACAGTGAGTATGATAGAGGTGTAGAAGTAGTTGATCCTAGATATAGTTTGACTGCACATGGAGAAAGATGCTAAGAGACTCTTCATGCCTTTGCTTGGATTTAGTATAGGTTTCTCTCTACGACGACACATGGTCATATCGCGGAATGCATCAGCTGGTACATGGACCGCAGGAACTTGACAGCATAGGGGCGATACAGTTTCAGGGAAAAAATACAGCGGTACGTTTTTTCTCCAGATGGTGATTGTCATGCATCTACCTGTTCAGAACTGGATTCATGTTCACTTTGTGTTGCAAAGACAGATATATAATTGTGTGCTTCATGAATGTCATCGATTAGAATTAGTACCGTACTTGTATGGTGCCGGACGCCAAGCCAGATTCCGAAAAATGAAAACATGGTATTGAAGAGTCCACTCTAGAAGACAGACGGACCTTAATGTATCAAAGAAGTAAATAATTACATCTGTGGAACGGTGATTACGAAACATGAATTGACAAATGTGTAACACAAAAGGACCGACACTGGAACCGTTTATTTTATAAAAATGATCATTGGAAGGTTTCCATGTTTATTATATATATATATATATATATATATATATATATATATATATATATATATATATATATATATATGAGAAAAAGATAAGAATTCTTTATTTCAGACTACAAAGTCCATACCTTTAAAGGGAAAAAAAATAAAGTTTTATATTTAAAAAAATTAAAAACATGTACACACAAAAATACATGCATATATATATATATATATATATATATATATATATATATATATATATATATATATATATATATAGTATATACAGCAACATCTACAACTATTAACTGCGTCATGCATTATTAATAATAAAAATTAAATGACACATTTAAAGAGTAATTTGTTCCATCTACTAATAATATGAGAATTTACATGAATGTCATAGTTCCAAAGAGATTTCAAAATACAGTTCTTACTATCAGATATTATTGTCAACATTGAGAATACATACTTTCTCATCATTTCATCAAAACTGAATACATTATGGTTAACAAACATGTTGGAGGCACTGTTCCACCTTGGAAGACCTAATAGAAAACGAAGACTAATATTATTACCAATAACTAGTTTTCTTTTCGTACATTCATTTAAGTTTGTCCACAGAGGAGCGCAATACATGGTGCAGCAATAAGATTTGAATAATCTAATTTTGATATGCAATGAACAGTTCTTGAATTTACGCAGAAGCATGTTTGTTCGAGTACACAGAGATCGGTAATGTCTCATCATATCTTCATTATCCGACCGATTGGATTTCAAAATATGACCCAAATACGTATAAGTGTTGACATAGATAAGAGCATTGCCGTTAAGATATACAAGGGGAGGAGATGGTAATTTGAAAGACGCTGTCTGAAAGACCATGCATACTGATTTTTTTTTGTATTATACATTATAATATTCTCAAATGCGTATTGTTCACATATCTTTAATAATTTCCTTAAACCTGTTATAGAAGGACTTATCGATGACATATCATCAGCAAAACTGAAATTGTTAAGAAAAAACATTTTTGGTGGCAGACGTAACCCTACGTTACACTGACTGAGCTTACAATTTAACTCGTGTATATATATATATATATATATATATATATATATATATATATATATATATATATATATATATATATATATATATATATATATATATATATTATTGAATAACAAGGGGACAGAATTCCCCCCCCCCTGCCTCACCCCATTGGTTACAATGAAAGCGCTGGATATTACACTTCCCCATCGCACACAATACAACTGTTTCCCATACCAGTTAACTAAAGTATGAACTATGTAGACAGGTATTTTAATATCAATCAACTTTTTAAAGAGTGTCCAGTGATTGACCCTATCAAATGCCTTGCTAGCGTCTAAAAACATGCAAACACTGGGCTGCCGTGTTCTACATAATAGCTTCCTTAAAAGCATATATGCATAAATTGGTTGAATGCTGCTTTTTAAAGCCAAACTGATTATCAGAGATTGTAACTTCACATCTATGCAGAATGATGCATTCAAATATTTTTGAAATAATAGTCGTAAGAGCTATAAGTCTGTAGTTATTTTTGTCCGCTATGTTACCAATTTTGCTTTTTAGTAGCAGTATAATGGTAACATTTATGAAATCATCTGGTACAAAGTTATGCACAAACATACAGTTAAATAAAATCATCAATAACACATGAAGTCTAGTATCTGAAAAATTTAAATGTTCCACATATAAAAATTCTGAACCTGGACATTTACCACCTTTTTGTCTTGCTTTAGCACGTTGGATCTCAGATAATGTGATTACTTCAATACGAGCAGAAGGTGCATTCATTGCTGAAAGTACCTAATTCTTATTCGATTCAATTTTTACACTATTGAGTAAGTCTTCAAAATGATTTCTCCACATGTTGCATATATTATTCTGACTATGGTTCCCATCAATGCAAATTGGTAATTTATTGGAAGTTGTGGTGGTATGTTGTTTAACATGCTTCCAGAATTCACGTTGGTCGACATTTTGAAATTTTATAATATATATACACAGTACTAGTGTTGGTGTTGACTGAGATTTCCTTCCCCGTTTCATCACTGAAGTATATTTGAGAAAACTGTAACTTATGAGTTACTAAAAATTTCTCATAATCACTCTGATTTAGCTGTTCCGTCCATAACTGAACACGCTACTCCCTTGCTATACATGCCGCTGCATAAGTGGTGTGTGACATGAGTGCTGCGCCATTCCAAACCCCAAACATGCACACTTATGATGTGATTCACACGACTGAACTGAAACTTTCTAACGAAATAGCTTTCAACTAGCCCCACCTCTCCATCAAAAGCCGATAAGAGAAAATTTGTATTCTAGTCTGTACTCGACCATTAACTTCTCGGATGTATGAAGCCTATTTGACACGATGTATCTTTATAGTCCATATCAGTGGGTGTTGAACAGTGGGAGAGTTTTTGACGATTTAAATAAGACTTCACGAATTCCATGATATCCGACTTAGGAAAATGCCACATTTTTCCAAAAAGGAGCACTTATTAATTAATGAATAGAATATTCATGGTTATTTTTCCGTTCTCCTCTTCCTCGTTCGATACTTAAACACCACCACATTTGGGGTGTCAGCGTTATTCGTATAATATTGTATAAGCCTCACTTGTCAAAGGGTAAGTGTTACGTTCCACTTTTTCGAGGGGTATTGTACAACATATAATAATAATACTATAACCCACCCCCCTTTAATACTCGTTATCTAAGAGATGACCGCCCTCGGTATAATTGCCCGGTTCGAGTATGAGAATGTATGCGGTAACCTGAGCGGGTATATCGAGCAAAACAACTCCGAGTCGCCGTAAAGATAAATAAACAATTTAATCAAATACATACACAATCATGAACTTTTCTTTCATTAGGAATACACGTGGCTTAGATATAAACTTTCACCGAATTACAATAAGATTTGAAACAGAATTAAACAAATTAGCCGTTCTATAACTGATATTTAAAGAATCATCATAGGATCGAGTGGCACAATCGAAGTCACTGCTTTGTTCGATTTTCATAACCTGATATCCTCGAACCACATTCACTGTTCAATCCAATGTTGTTCTAGAAGTCCGTTCCTCTCTAGATTATCTACCCTCGTGGATATTCCGCTTGAACCCAGACTTGTCCACTGTATCATGCATACACGGCAATTTCCCCTTCACAATTCTCTTTCCAACGTGTACGTCTTTATTCCCGTACTTCACGTTTTTCCCCAAAAGCTATTTTCTTCCTTCCAAAAGAAAATTAAAAACAACCTAAGTGTCAGATTCTCGCGGGCATCAGCGTTATTCGTATAATATTGTATAAGCCCCACTTGTCAAAGGGTAAGCTTTACGTCCCACTTTGTCAAAGGATATTGCACAACACATAATAACAACACTCTAACCCACTCACCTCTGATACTCGCTATCTAGGAGATGACCGCCCACGGTATAATTGACCGGTTCGAGTATAGAATGTATATGGTAAACTGAGCTAATATATTGAACAAAGAACTACGAGCCTCCGTAAAGATAAATAAACAATTTAATCAAATACATACACAGTGAAAAATCCTTTCATTCGGAATACACGCGGTTTTAGAATTAAACTTTTACCAAATTACAAATAGATTGAAAATAGAATTAAACAAATTTAGTCGTTCTATTACTGATAGTTAAATTCATCACAGAATCGAGAGTTCAATCAGATTCATCCGCTTGTTCGATTTTCATAACCTGTTATCGTCGAACTGCGTTCTCTGCTCGATCCAATGTTGTTCTGGAAGTTCCTGTCTCTCGAGATACTTTTCCCTCGTGGATGTTCCGCTCGAACTCAGACTTGTCCTCTGTATCGACGTATTCACCTCGCAATTTCTCCTTCACAATTCCCTTTTCCCGTACTTGCGCGTCCTCTATTTCGGTACTGCACGTCTTCCCACATAAAAACTATTTTCTTTCTTCCTTCCAAAAGAAAAGTAAAACAACCCAAGTCTCTTGTTAGACGGTAATAGCTGAGACTGTCCGTTTTCCAGGTTCGAACAATCAGATATTATTATCAGTGATACCAATTTTACGGCTAGTAATTAACTACACATGTCTTCAAATCTATACCGTTAAACCGTCTGTTAATTCGGTTTGCCTTGACCTAATACATTATACACTGTCGTCTTGTAAATTCCTTACTAATGTAATACATTAAATTCTTAGAACACAATCATTATTCAAACAATATGATAAATTTAAGAATTAACGCAACACTTCCTATTCATACTCAGCATAGTGTTTTACGACATAAATTAACACAACGTCATTCTTAACTAAGAATTAAGGTAAGAATTCCGATTCATAGTTCAAAAGCACATTATTAAATAAATGTATCAAATTAAATCAATTATACAAATGTATCAAACGAAATCGTGCGGACCTGTAACTAAGAAAACTATATATACATTGCATCACAATAAACGTGGAATTGCGACAATACCTGTGTGGTTTGGTGTGTCACTCAACCGTTGTTTTTGGCGGTTTTCCCCTGGTCTGTTATTTAACAGATGTATTCTCTAAAATACTACCCGGAGTCCTTATTAAATAATTCTACATCTGTCCTCTCACAGGAAAAAATTCAGATTAAATTATAATTTAGCTAGTACGATATTATGTTCTAAAGATTTCTCGTGTAAAACACACCACTTATTTAACCGTGACCAATCAGAATCAAATGTATTTTCTCCCGCTTCCCTCTAAAAGTCGCTTACGTCATGGTCAATATGACATGCTTTGGTTTTTAAGTAACAGAATCTCTGTTTTCCCTCAATTCTGACACTTTCGTGATAAAATGAAACTTTACAATGTCGCTCTCGGTCAGTCGGCTGCTGAACAAATAAGGTTAATTAGTACAACGGCCACATCCTACTATACAGATCCCTCTCCTTTGCACGATGTGTCTCATAAATCTAACTAATGGCTATCTGGCCACAACTAATGGTTTATTAATAGATCGACCGAAAATTTGGCACTTCACATGGGGCAAGTGAAATGTATATCAAATAACCCATTGTTGCGCAACTATTCCAAAACTACTTCATCCTTCTGCAATAAACAGGGTATATAAGTCCAAAGATTTTTAAAATCCGCAATCTTAACGGTTGACACATCTTTCTTACTACATGCATCAAACCTACATGTCTACTACGTCTTTCTCTTCTGTCGCTCATTAACATATACATTCGTCATTACGGATCACATATTAGCTCATGGCTTACATATAATTCGTGTATTTAAAATTCCGTATTTTCGCAAACTTAAACCAGAAAATATAGCCATGACAAATATTCCAATTTAGGAAGAAATGATGCACTATAAAGTTCTTGTATGGAAACAACGTACTACACAGGTAATCGATACATTTTGTACGGGGGATATTTAGCTCGAACAATAAAGTCGCAACATTTAAGGTATTGGAATACACATAATGCTTCTTTAAAACAAACTCTTGCATTTTAATACCTTTCCATCAAAGAAAAAGAAATACTAAGCCCCATCGTTTATATGAAATGTCACCCAAAGTTCGTGAATGCTGAAAGAACATAATACATAGGTCATTGCTATATCTCTTTCCGCGGAGGTGGCGGGGGTGGTGATATTTTCTTAGTACCTATACAGTAGCTAAATTGGCCCCGCGTATTGAAATATACATAACTTTCTTACAAACTCCAAATTCCCCTATCTCCAATATCCCCTAAGGAAATCCTTTCCTGGGAAAACTATTAGTAAACTATAAACTATAAAGATGGTCATTACAAAAAGAACGTACTATAGCGTTTTCTAAATCCCCACCTCCACCATTGGGTGGGGAGGGATTTGTAGTAAATACCCTTGTAGTATTTTTATGCGTAATGGAATTTTCTAGTCTACGAAATGGAAACGTCCTCTGAGAAAAAAGTTTCTTTGGAGGACATTTCATATAAAACAGATATTAAAAATTCCAAAGAAAAACAATTCTCACTGTAAGTCGTATGAATAACACCTACCAAAATAAACACACACCTTGTGACGCCTTTTTCATACATAAGGTCGTTTCAGTAAACAATCTTGATTCACCGGCCGCTCATATGTTTTTGTATTTGTGAACCTGTAGCACCCGAAATGAACGAGTTATCCATTATGAAAAACCACTGCTTTTTAAACCAAAGTTCTGGTCTTTTCAAAAGATTTCTGCCGATGTTTTTTTTTTATTATTATAGATACTCACTAGAATCCACCTGGCAAATTTGTATGCTATCTTTTTATCTGCCAGTATGTGTTTTGTGAAAATTATTTAAGAACCATCAATAGCCATTTAACTTTTAACACACATAGTTGCACAGTCATTGTTCTAATCTATCATCAATCCATATCTGACAGCTTGTTATATGTATCAGTTATATGAATGTTTTAAAAAGGTCAAAGAGAAACTATAATAATGATTTGTGTCACATGTATGTAATCTACGTTATGCCAGACTGGAAAATATTCAGTTTGTAATTTTAGGTCTGCTTGATTTCGTCTATAAAGAAATGACATAGACCAATAACAATCGTAATTGTTATTAATTTCCTGAAGTACGATACAACTGTAACCTGTAACAAAAAGAAAATGGGTTGTTTTTTGTTTCGTTTTGTTTAGTGTAGGCGGAAAGAGGTGTGGGCAAAGATATAATGAAATGACATAAAATGATGTAATTTTAGAGCCGATGTAAATTTAACGACCATTTATGACATCGCTCGATATACCCGATCGAAATTAATCCACGCTAAAAAAAACAATAGCGTCGTAATTCACTGCATTATGAAGGAACAATGTAGACACTGCGTATATGAGAACCATACCTTAAATTATAGAATGTGTGCCTATCAAGTGACACACCGTCCATTACTGATGTCATCTAGTGAATACACTATGCATGCATTTTATCATTATAGTCTGCTAGCAGGGACGTCAGTGTGGAGGGAGCGGGGGAATTACTGTAGCCTATATACGAAAATTAACAAACACGTGCCGTTATGCCCGTCTCCCCTGAAAAATTTAAATGCTGTCCATGTCTGCAAATAACTTCAAAACGGCCACATGTAGTGACGTCCCTTCCAAGATTTATAAGCCTTGCCCACTTCAGAATATTTATGTATTTAGAGGTATCACGGTACAAATTATTTTCCATAGACCTCAATGCTAATGCTTTGTGAAATAAATATACTTTCTACCCCATTTCAGCATGCATGCCACACACTGTTTTAGACAACAATGTTAGATTGTCAGTTTGACAAGGGCAAAACCAGGTATTATATTCCATTTAAGAGAGATAACTATGCTTGAACAAGACATGAGTAAGAGTTATCTAGTCACAACAGACCCAGTTTCACCCATGTGTCTCATGTTTTTAAACAAAATCATAAAAAATACAAAATATTTTCTAGATATAAATTAACTTAATCTCACATGTTGCCAAGAGGCCTAACTTTTTTAAGCCTAACAGAAAGTACAACTCTTACATAATGCACCAATCACAGCTTGTGTTGTTGTTTATTTCTGAATGCAATGTTGTCCCTACACCTTAAGTTCTGCCCACCTGGGGTTGTACAATAGGTACCGTTATACCTAGATCTCCAGCTGTGCCACAATTACAGAACTATCAGTTTGATCAGCCATGAGAGTAAGGTGATGCTGAAGATCATCTTGAACAGACTGAACCTACAAGCAGAAGAAATAATTGCTGAAGAACAGGCAAGGTTCTGAAGTGGAAGAAGCACAACAGAACAAATATTCAATCTTAGGGTTCTGTGTGAAAAGTACTCACAACATCAACAAGACATCTATTATGTGTTCATAGATTTCAAAAAGGCTTTTGACAGAGTGTGGCATGAGGCATTGTGGGCCACATTGAATAAGTACAACATGGGTCAAACGTTGACCAACACCATCAAGCAGCTGTATGCCAAGGCTACCAGTGCAGTAATTGCTCAAGGTTCTGTGGGGGACTGGATCAAGACTACTGTTGGAGTACGGCAAGGCTGTCTCCTGTCACCCACACTTTTCAACATCTACTTGGAACGCATCATGAGGGAAGCCCTGGAACTGGAAACAGTGGGCTAATTCAAATATCTGGTTCCATAATCACCGAAGAGGGATCAAGAGCAGAAATTTTGTCACGAGCAGCACAAACAACTGCAGCTATGTCAAAGCTAAGACCCATCTGGAGAGACAAGAATATATGTCTGAAAACTAAAATCAGACTATTGAGAGCACTAGTCATCTCAGTCTTTCTGTATTCATGTGAGTCCTGGACCCTGACAGCAGAATTACAACGAAGAATCCAGGCACTTGAAATGAGATGCTACAAAACCACCCATGGCATCTCTTACATGGACCACATCACACATGAAGAGGTGCGTATCACCACCAGGCACAAAGTAGGCCATTATGAAGACCCCCTCACCACTGTCAAAAAGAAAAAGCTGATATGGTTTGGCCATGTCACTAGAGCCAAGAGTCTATCAAAAACAGTACTGCAGGGTAGTGTTCAATGTGGTAGAAGGAGAGGTAGACAGAGAAAAAAAGTGGAGTGACAACATCACAGAATGGACCAGGACAAGTTTTGCAGAGACACAGGCACTGGCACATGATCGAGACGAGTGGAGGGAACTGGTCAGATGTTCAGCATCACAGTGCCTCAACGACCACATTAGGTCAAGAGACTGATGATGATGATACCTAGATCAGGGGTGTGTAACCCACCGCCCAAGAACCAGATCTGGCTCGTGAGCTGGATTTATCCGCTCATTTACATCGTAGGGTGTAGCTGTAAAACTCGCTCATACGGCCCATGACCTGAAGGTGTCACTTCATAGCCTTAACCAGCTATATATTCTGGGATGAGGCAAAGAAGTATCAACACATGGATGCTGTGCATGCTTGTTTCTAATCCATTCACATAATGATAAACAACGATACAAACTAAAATGTGTAGGAAATGAGTGAGTCCGGTTGTCTAAAATAAACTTATGTATACATTGACCATAAGGAAGACATATAAATTACGTGTTGAATATCACTCCACAAAAGATTTGCCTATACTGTATATTGCAGCCATTAATATCAATACATGTGCATATAACCTGTACTTTCAATTTTAGATTTAAGATACCAAGTAGTGGCGGAACATGCATTAGGATTTGCACGAACATGTGGTGTCTTTTATATTAGACAATATATGACTTTCATCTAGTGTACTCATCTGCTTTAAGGGCGTTAGGTAATACGAATAGGCTCAACAGGTGGTATGGTGTGATCAAGTTAAATATCACAGTACGTAATGAGTAATGAGTTTAAAGTTATATTATTAAGTTTGAAGAAGAAAAAAATTATTTAAATGTTCTATTTTACGGAAAATGTATCTATATGAGTTAAAATAATCAATGTAATATTGTAGTTTACGCTCAGTAGATCACGCATTCAAACAACATTGACCTATTGGATTCTAATTATTGTCTTGCAAGAAAACTAAAGTAGATGCAATGATTGTTGCAGTTTTCATATACATTGTGCCTTGTGTACAGTGCAAGTGACAAATATCTCGATGGGGACTGCCTTATTCGCCTTCTAGTATACCCGGTCCCTTGACTGGCAGTCATATTACTTTTTTAAATAAGGGCACCAGACAGATCTCGAAAAAAAAAAGATAAAAAAAAGTTCATGTTATGTTGTTATCTCCCCGATGTATAGCTGTGTGTTTATTTCATGTATATTTATCTTCTACAGAATTTTAATTTATTTAAATTTTGAAGGGGTATTGTTTTCTAGTGTTTCTATAGGGTTTTTAGACCGAGTAGGCTTTGTTTACCTAAACTCGGAATACCTTCACTAGTTCCTTTTTTGTCGACTTTGGCAAGAGGTCACTTGAATCCCGTGTTTGTTTGTTTTTTGTGTTTGTGTAACAATTGTATTGCTATTTATGTATTATATACATTGTTTCTTTGTTGGGATAGCCAGCTATGTTCAATTCATCCAGTTGTCTTATTTTGTTTAAGTGTGACCCTCCAAATGTTTTCTTCTATCTATTTCCTTTTGAGTACGACTGTGCTTGAACAGGGGTACATACATTTTTTCTCTTTCAAAATTGTACTTCTTTCGACTCGAGTTGCGTCGTCTCTTTTTATTATTTATTTATGCCTTTCCAATATTTCTCAAATGTTTGTTGTACCCATAAGCTGGGTTCACTTGTGCAGAGCAGGAACTGCACAAGGAGTAGTATATATAGAGAGCAGAAGATTCTTTATATCATGTGCAAATGTTAGTGGTTTTGTTTGTATGTTGAATGGGGCCCTTTCCCAAGTCTGCACAGGCCAATCCACTTCGCAATTCGCAAAGCGCCATATGACGTAGCCCTATGACGTCCTAGTCATGTATTTCCCCCATTAAGGGTCCCTGTACCTCTTAAATTGTTAGTGTGTATAACAGAGAGAGAGAGTAGTCATCGTTGGAATCACATTGTTTATTCCTATTTACATATTACTCTAACAGCTGCCTCGTTTGGCGCTCAGTATTAAGAGTTTTCTGTTAGGACTGGTCGGCAGCTGTTTGTGCCATTGTTATAAGTCTTTGGTTTGACTCGGCCGGGGCTCGAACCCGCGACACCCGCATACGAGGCAGATGCTCTAACCAATATTGCCACAGGAGCAGTGCGTTCATTTTTTGACAGTAAAGAGCTATTTTAAAGGCGGCTAAAACAATCATAAAACAATGAGAATGGGTCTCGTGCATGTTTAAAATTATATATATATATATATATATATATATATATATATATATATATATTCTTTTTCTAAAGAAATTAAGATTGCGTAGGAACTATCAATAGGTGTTTATGTAGGTTTTTACGATCAGTAATAATACTATTTCTGAAGGGACAAATTTCTGACGATCTAACGAGAATACATTAGTTGAACCAGAGAACTATTAAATAGATTTCTGGAGAAC
Source organism: Unio pictorum (assembly GCA_030141615.1). NCBI lineage: Eukaryota > Metazoa > Mollusca > Bivalvia > Unionida > Unionidae > Unio > Unio pictorum. Next base: position 13,096,493 of record JARLTB010000126.1, read on the forward strand.
AGGGCGCGTATCAATCGCCATACTGCTATGTTCAGTATGTCTTTTCGAAGGGATAATGTTATTCTTAATTAAGCATTTGTTTTGAAGCACCCAGACGGACTGTTGTTAGAAACACGGTAAACTTTATTTTCATGGTAAAGCTATCACAACTGAAAAATCGGAGAAACTCTGTAACTATCAAACTACCAGGTAAAGATGACCCCGATTCTGTCGCCTTTAAGAAAGGGCGGCAGATATATTTTGCTCTGATTGATTACGCTAATTAAGGGTCGTGTTTATCCACACAAAATATCATAGGTTTTAGTATCGCTACATCGAAAATTTTAATCAGACTAAGCTCTTCGGCAAAAGAAAGCAGATTAGGCTCCGGGATTTTGCGAGCGAGCGAGCGAGAGAGAGAGAGAGAGAGAGAGAGAGAGAGAGAGAGAGAGAGAGAGAGAGAGAGAGAGAGAGAGAGATGAACATCTACACTGGAAGTAGAGCGAACCGAAGAAACAGGTTATGCCAACGTACAAGACATTAACTTCGATTGTTCACTCGATCCTATGATGAAATAAATCTATCATCAAACAGATCAGCTATTTTATTTAAATACATTTGTGCTTAACCTTTGTTTGTTATCTCCCCTAAAGGCCTTAATGAGTTGCGTTACAATCAGTATTTCTAGCTCAGTAAGCACGAATGTAGTTCTAGTCTATTTCTAGAACATTTTTCCTCTCTCATTTTGGTTTCGATAGAAACGTTATATTGATGTATTTTTGGTAGGGATTTAAATGTAATTGTTTATTCATAAGCAAGTCAGCTCAGAGAGTGATTGTCTGTGTGTATTTCGATGAAAGTGCACATTGAGTAAAAAAGGCTTTGGTGATGATCCGGAATTGAAATCTTTGTTCTGTTACATGCTGCTCTGTTTACAGTGCAGTCTCTCATAAATATGCCAGTGAACCTTTGACAAGAACTTTTCATTAATAGACTTGATGGTTCAATTACTGATGCTCAAACTTAACTTTACTAGGAACTGAATTTTTTCAAATACAGTTGTTCGAAGTTGAGAGTCGCCTGGCCGGATTGTTGAGGTGTGTGTTTGTGTGTGGGTTTTTTTTTTTTTTTTTTTGCTTCTGCGTCCTTTCAGGGAATGTCAGGCTCCTTTTGAAATTTTGGGAAACCTCGTCCCATCAACACTTGACCTGACCCGACCCTGTTTATCAGGGACCAGATAGTTCACGTACTGTTCTTCAAAACTGGCATTCGCTAGAGACAGGATGGTTCAAGTACAAGGTAAAAGGTCACATAACCGATCTTAGAAGACCAGATGCAAGTTTTGTAACTTTTCAAAATTTAGCTTTCACCTAACAGCTCTAAGAATCGATGCTAAAAAAAATATTAAAGTAAATCATACTTATGTACTTAGAAAAAAACTGGTTCTTTTATCTTTTTTGTTAACTATGAAGTATTAAAATGCCGTTGTGTACTATATACTAAATAGGTCACTTTTACCACTGGAAGCACTCCAGTTACGATTAGTCCTTGGATCCAAAACGCCAAGTGCCATCATTTGCAAATCAAAAGAGAGCGGATACTATCTAATGGTGTAGATAAGTAATGTCCTACTCCTTTGTATGTTAATGTACGTTAGTCTCAATATAATTATATATCAGAATCTATTTTTTTGTAATCCTGGAAAGATTGTAAGGTAGTAACATGCAATGTTCACACTAATCGTTTTGTCATATCCTTGCATTGCTGATGGTTGATAACTGATAATTTACGATATTTTCCTTTAACAATGAATCGCACTTCCTTACCGCTCCTAAAGTTAGCATTCCAACTACTGAAATAATAACGCTTTTTTATGATTATATATATGGAGTAAAATTCGACTTGAGAAACGTTTAAGCTAATTAGACTAGCTAGATACTATTTAACACTGAGGAGTTAAAGCATGCAAGACAACGATTAAATGAGGACGTGTTTTATATATGTATATATGTATAAGATGTGCAGCTAGAAATAGTCAACACGTGTTTGTATTTCATGCCACCAGTTTTACATGTGGTGCATTTATTGTAACTTTGTTCACATCTTACACAGTGGTATTAGTTCTAAGTTTAATTTATGTTGCCTAAATATCTGGAATTATCTCATTCAAAGCTGTAGATAGATTGTACATAAAATTATTTAGGGAACTATTGTGAATAAAGAAATGTAGCAAAAACGATTTTGCTTAACATGTCTATGCAAACATGATTTACTGTATTTTGATGTACTGAACCAATTGTATTTGTAATATTAATAGGAGATAAAGTTCTGTTGTTTACAAGTTAATTGTTAAATGACTTTAAAAATTATCACGTAAAGAACAAAATAAATATATTTGAATGCGATAGTTAGTAAATAATAGTGTATTTGATTTGTTACTGCTGACAATACAAACGTTACTTGTATCATCCGTGAAGCATCGTTTAGCTGATGTGAAGGGGCAAATTTCAGGCGATTTATTAACAAAACATTAAGTGAGGCCAGCTAACCATTAGTTAGATTTATGAAGACACGCCGTGTCAAAGCGGGGTCTGTATAGTAGAGTGCGACCGTTGTACTAATTAAACCTTGTTTATTCAGCAATCAGACTGACTGCTAGCGACATTTTAAATTTTCATTTTTAACGAAAAGTGTCCGAATTGAGAAAACGCAGGGATTCTGTTACTTAAAAACAAGCATGTCAGGCTGACCAGACGTAAGCGACTCTTAGAGAAAAGCGGGAGAAAATACATTTGATTCTGATTGGTCTCGGTTAAATAAGGGGTGTGTTTTCACACGAAGTTTCGTAGGACTAAATATCTCCTTATTTAAAACTATAATTAGTCTGAAAATTTCTCTGCAGGAGAGAACCAGAGATAGAATTATTTACTAAGAATAAGGATGTTATTTTACAGAAGTACATTCGTTAAATCGTGGTTCAGAAAAAAACAGCCAAACTAAGGGAGGGACACACCAAAACCACAAAGGTACTGTCACAATTCTATGTATATTGTTGATGTAATTTGTGTAATGATGTGCTTTTGTATTATGAATCGGAAGTTCTTGCATGATTTCATTGGATACATTTGTATAATAATGTGCTTTCGAATTATGAATCGGAATTCTTACCTTATTTCTTACTTAAGAATGACGTAGTTTTAATTTATGTCGTAAAACACTATGCTGAGTTATGCATAGGAAATTACGTTAATTCTTGACTTTATCACCTTGTTTGCATAATGATTATGTTCTAAGAATTTAATGTATTACATTAATTAATGGGTTACGAGAATATATGTGAATTCACCGAATTTTGTTCATAGATGATTTAGCGACAGTGTATTGGATTTAAGTGCGGTGTAAATTAAGGCGGTGCCCGAATTCATCGCCTCGCTGTGTAGTGCTTTAATGTATTAGGTCAAGGCATAATGAATTAGCAATTTGTTTATCTAGTCATTTGAGAACATGTGTAGTTAATTACTAGCCGTAAAGTTGTTACCACTGATAGAAATATCTGATTTTCGAACCAGGAATAATAATGGAAAGTCTCAAATGTAACCATTGTAACGAGAGATTAGGTTGTTTAATTTTCTTTTGAAAGGGAGAAAATAGCTTTTTGTGAAGATCTAGAAGTTACGTAAATTGCAACGTACACTTGGGAAAAAGGAATTGAGAAACGGGAATTGCAGTGAGCGCATGATACAGTGGACAAGTTCGGAATCGAGCGGAAACATCCACGGGTGCAGATTATCTAGAGACGGACGAGACAGTGACTTCTTGAACCAACATTGAATTGAACAGTGAATGGGATCGAGGAATAGCAGGTTATGAAAATCGAACAAGGCATTGACTTCGATTGTACAACTTGATCCTATGATGATTTAAACAGGCCCGCACCTAGGAAATTCTGGGCCCCAGGCAGCTGACAGAGTTCGGGCCCCTTTCGTGTTTCAAATATATGCGTATATGTGCCTATCTAGCTCGGGCCCCTGACAAGTGCCATGGTTTCCCCCCCCCCCCAGGTGCGGACCTGATTTAAAGCTATCAGTAATAGATCGGCTAATTTGTTTAAATCTATTTCAAATTTTATTGTAATTCGGTGAAAGTTTTATTTCTAAACAGCGTGTATTCCTAATGAAAGGAAGTTTTCATAATTGTGTATGTACTTGATTGAATTGTTTGTTTATCTTTACGAGGGCTTGTAGTTGTTTGTTCAATATATCTGCTCAGTTTACTCTATCTACTCTCATACTCGAACCGGGCAATTATATCGAGGACGGTCATCTCTTAGATAACGAGTACCAAAAGGAAGTGGGTTGTAGTTATTATTATTATTATTATTATTATTATTATTATTATTATTATTATTATATTATTATTGTACAATACCCCTTGACAAAGTTTGAATTAACACTTACCCTTTGACAAGTGGGGCTTATACAATACTTACAATACTATAAACGGATAACGCACCAATCCCGCACCTTGACAGCTGACTAATTTAAAACTAACATTTTAAGATAGAGGAATCCTCAAAATTTAAGTTGTGCCTACATTGGAATATGGCATTGGATTAAAAAAAAAAAAAACAACATTTAAATATGGATTCAACGCAAAATATGTTAAACGTAAATACATCAACACATAAATTGCATAAAGAAACTGATACACTGGACTGGCCATCTTCTAATTCTAAAGAATACAGAATATGTCCTTTCATAACTTGTTCAAAGATGAATATCAATTTATCATTGCTTGTAAAATTATAGTCTGCTTCGAATGAATTAATAACGATTTTATGACAGTCCAAATATGTAGATTTATTAAATTAATAAACTTGCATCATAATGCTGAAGATAGTCGATGGGATTTAACTGTTTCAAGTTATTCTAGTATTTTGCATAGGTGACATTCATTATGTAATACGCCAAAAGGGTCTCTTGACCAAGCGAACCCAACCCTTGCATGAATTCAGCTAGAAGGTACTTGTTGTCCACTTATTTCCAAGGACTTCTCATCAACAATTTTGTCTACTTGAAATTGTAAAAACGCGCAAAGGTATAAATAGTTTTTCTTTAACAAATTAATGACCACACGCATAACAACTTCACAAATGCATGCCATACTACAACTGTGTGGTTTCTCCTAATTAACTTTTCGTATCGTAGCAACAGCACTTCAGGCCGTGAAAATATAAAACAACTCAAACATCAAAATATTGAATTATTTCCCTACTCTATCCCAAGGTCAGTCGAATCACTATTATAAACCTGGTTCATATGTATCAGTCCGACATATTTACCATCATAGCAACAATAATAGGCGTCGCCAGATAATGAAACAATCTCTTTTCAATTACTCCATTGTATAAAATATAAGTCCCTATCATAAATAGTTCACATGGAGATACACAATAAATCAATTATATTTTAAAAGAATTTGTTTGGCTTATGTGGCTCTGACCTGAAATCACTACAAAACTAAACCATGCCATCATGAAATCTCATCCGCATTGCAACCTGTGACGTTTCCCCTTGAAATTAGCTAATTACTGGGCTGAGGAATATTTCCCCAACACCAACATCCCATAATAAAACAAATATTCAAAATATCTAATATTTTTTTTAAAATAAAAATGGAGACATTAATACAAAGAGCACATCCTAGATTTATTACAATTAGAATCCATATTTCAAGAATGTTGCTGCTTCTGAAATATAAAACATACAAGGAGAAATTTACAGCGCACTCACCCCAAACCAATCTATGGACTCAAATCCTTTGTTTCTAAGATCAAGTTCTAGCCTATGTAGCAGAGAAAACTAACAAATGTTTATGTACGTAAATTAATTAAAGAGCTAGTTTCAGTTTTCAGTATAAGCTTTAGAAGTTGGAAATGTTCATGATATTAGAGACAAGACAGTAGAATAAGTAAATCTAATTAGCAACATTATCTTGTATGTAGTTTAAAATAAAATATAGATTTTATACTTAAACGTTGATAACCTTTGCCGGCCTCTGCAATAATGCATATCTATTTCACATTTATATTTTGCTATGGATGTTTTATGTGGAAGTCAGTATGATTAGAGATTTATAAATCATGTACATGTTAACAAATCAACGTCTAGACAACTTCCGAGAAATTGAATGGCTTCGTTTAACATAGAAAACAGATCTCCGTATCGGAAGCACACAAGACAGAGAAATGTGATATTAGGATGCCCGCTAGCTTCATATATATATATGGGAAGAATGTGGTCCAAACTTGCATTATAAGCAAAACGTTAAAGTCCGCACTACGTCTACGACCATCTTACATTGGGTTAAACGGGTATTTCATGTTAACAACAGCCATTTGCCAAAATGAGATGGCACTATAATGATAAATTAAGATAATATAATGATGGTAATCTGGTGGTTTTACGGGAATGTTTTGTCAATAGAAATATCCCAACATGCCTAATGCACAAGAGCATTATAAAGCTCTTTCAAAAATAGTGCATGTACAAAGAGATTTATTTTTAAAAAATCTAACATTTTTTTTACAATTTTGTTGTGCATTCTAAAATAAGATGTAGAGCATAAACAATGAAAACAGTAATATTAATTTTTAAATGGATTTTTTAATGATAGAAATGAACAATTAACACCACAAAAAAAATAATGCATTATTTTTAAATTTACTCATACATACACATGCATACAAATAAACACTAATAATAAACGAATAAACTCTAATAATGTGAATTTGGCAATATTGTATTATTTATGATGAGAATATCTTTTATTCGAGTAAATGATGATGAATATATATATATATATATATATATATATATATATATATATATATATATATATATATATATATATATATATATATATATTTCAATGCATAAATCATTATATCAATCAGAATAATGTTTGTTAATATGATAGAACATATTATTTCTTTTAAAATAATTTATTCAATGAGATGGTACAAAATAATTTTTTCAATTAATCTTGATATCAGAATACTTTTTATTTTTGGGCAGAAATTAAACAGACAGAATTTGAAACCAAAATAGTAAACAATAGCTGAAATAACTTTCTGAAACTTTTCTTACAACAAATTAGACTGGTTTGATTAAAACTGCGACGAGATCAAGCAGTTGCTGGATGAGAAATAACTCATCAACGAAGCACTGGATGGTGACCCTCCAACCTTGCTGGAGATACAGAAAACGATACGTCTGCTCTCCAGTGGCAAACCAACTGGTTCAGACTCCATCCCAGGTTAAATCTACAAGGAAGGGGGCACAGCCCTGATAGAAAGCTCGACCAACTGTTTTTACTGAAGTGGCAGCAAGAGACGATCCCCTAGGAATTAAAAGACGCTTCCATATTCAACCTATATAGGCGCATAGAGAACACCCAGGCCTACTACAAGGAAAGATACTCGCCAGAATCCTACTGAACCGCCTCACCACACATTGCAAGAAAGCCAATGTGGATTCCGAAACGAACGTGTGACCATCGACATGGTGCTTCCTGCGAGGAAGCTACAAGCGAAATGTCAAAAGCAAAACTCCGACCTTTTTTCTAAGTCGATTTGACAAATACTTTTGATACTGTCAGCAGAGAGGGCTTGTGGAAGGAAATGACCAAGTAAGGATGCCCAAGAAAATGTATATCCATGGTACAGCATTTTCACGATGGCATGCCGGCTCGAGTCCAGGACAGTGGAGAGACATATGAACCATTCCCAGTAACCAGTGGAGTCAAGCATGGTTGTGTTCTGGCACCGACACTGTTCTCCGCCATACAGACTAATGCTTTCAAAAGAGGATGAGCTGAAGTCGACTTCTGGTATCGTACAGATGGAAAACTATTCAATCCCAGGAGGTACAAGCGAAAACTAAGGTCATGACAGACACCATTCGGGATCTCTTATTTGCTGATGACTGCGCCCTCAGTGATGGCTCATAGGCTGACCTGCAATGTAGCGTTGACAAGTCCTGCAGCTCCTGCACAAGCCTTGGTCTCACAATCAGTACCAAAAAGACTGAAGTTCTGCATCAACCGGCTCCTGAAAAGCCCAATGTTGAGCCCAACGTCAACGGCCAAAAACTCAATGTAGTGAACTATGGACCCCGAGTGGCCGAGCGGTCTAAAGCGCTTTCCGTTACGGATCACTGCCATCTCACCTCTGTCTGCGTGGGTTCGAGTCTAAGATTCGGCTAATGTAGTTATGTGAGAAAGCTTGCCAGTAGCTTCTCGTGGGTCGGTGGTTCTTTCCGGGGGTTTTCTCGGGTTCTTAATCCACCAATAATACTGGTCGCCATGTATAGCCTATCGTGAACTGAAAAATGGCGTTAAACCCTACAACAACAACAACAACCACAACAACAACAACAACCACAACAACAACAACAACCTAGTAAACCGCTTCACCTACCTTGGCAGCACACTGTCACAGAGCATCACTATTAAAGACGTGGCCAGCGCAACTTTCGGCTAATTGTATTCCTATGTCTGGAATAGAAGAGGCATCATCATCCAAACAAAAGTAAAGGTCTCTAGGGCAGTAGTGCTCCCCAAAGAACGCATGCAAAAATGGACGGTGTACCAACGCCACGCCATGAAGCTGAACCACTTTCTCACCACAAGTCTCATAAAAAAATCCTCAACATCAAGTGGCAATACATTTAAGACATTAGGGTACTCGCCCAAGCAGATCTCCCTAGCATACATAACATCCTGATGCAGTGCCAGCTACACTGGGTAGGGCATATCGTACAAATGCTAGACCACCGGCTGCCTAAGAGACTCTTCTATGGTGAGCAACCGCAAGGACAGCGATCCCACAGTGGTCACAAGAAACGGTTCAAAGACAACCTGAAAGCTATATTGAAAGCATACAAAATAAACTCTGATTCCTGGGAGCAAACAGCAAGCGATGGATTCGCTTAGTGTTCCTCTGTGCACAAAAGCTCCAATTTGTGCGAATCTAGCAGGAAAGCAGCTGCAGAACTGAAGAGGCAAGCCAGAAACACACGTGCCATCAACCCTCCTGGCGATGCCCCACTCATCCCCTGTCCCTGATACAAACGAACATTCCGTGCAAGGTTGGCCTCATCAGCCACCTGCACACGCACAGAACAGAACCAGCCCCTCAACCCTCGGATGACTAGAGAGGTCCTCATCTAATTGACGGACGAAGTATGCCTGTATTTTTGTAGGTATGTATGTATGTATGTATGAATGTATGTATGTATGTATGTATGTATGCATGCATGCATGCATGCATGCATGCATGAATGTGTGTATGTATGTATGTATGTATGTATGTATGTATGTATGTATGTATGTATGTATGTATGTATGTATGTATGTATGTATGTATGTATGTATGTATGTATGTATGTATGTATGTATGTTTATCTGAATTATGATAAATAAAGAGTACCTCCCACTTCTATGGTTTGTTTTTGTATGAATGTGTATGTTAATAAGGATGTGTGGAATTTTCATTGTAATGATGTGTTTGCTTGTGCGTTAATAAGAATGTATGTTTCATTGTCCATAAATAGGTGTAAGTTAGCCTCATATATACAATTTCCTCTGTGTGTGTGTGTGTGTGTGTGTGTGTGTGTGTGTGTGTGTCCATAAGTATGTGCACGTGACCATCGGCTACTTCCTTTCATTTAATATTTTGTTTGCACGCGAGTCTTTGATTACAAGAATGTGTGATATAGTTTTTCAAAGTTAAGTGTGTGACCCTTTCCATTATTTTCTATAAGTACGCGTGAATTTTTGAGTTAAAGAATTTTTTTATTCAGAGCCTAGAAGGTTCCAGAAAAGAAATTGTCCATTATGTTGACCGTAATTCCATAAAATGGTAATTGCGACCCACGTCAAGTAGGGAAGATATAAAAATGTGTTTACTTAAGGATTGTTCATTCTTGCCTCAACATCCGAAGCGGAATCAATCTTACTGCTGAGTTTTTAATTTGAGTGGATTTATTTATTCAAAGTATTATTCACTGAAATTACAAAATGTTCAATAATATTCATTGACTAAAACATCCCATGACATTAGCACATCAGCAAATTCGAGACTACAAGGACATCAATACATTCAGTAACAGAGCTGGAAACCAATTATAACTTTATACATTTGGACTTTTGATAGAATTATTATGACTATTTAGGAACTCTTAAGACTATTTCAGATTTAATTCATAATACTGTAATTTGTAAATGTTCACTTTGCATTCTAGAGAAAAAAAATTTTTGTTGAATTTTACTACACGTTTGGTTTTCGCTCTTTTCTGATACTAGGTTTAAGACCATAGAGTCACAGCATCCGCTTACAATGTCTCACGACGTGTGCTGCTATTGTAAAAGCGAATTCTATTACAATAAATTTGCCATTATCACTAACTATGAAACTATTAAACTTATTTTTCAAACATTTGCAAGCAGACATTGATCGACTTTGGAAGGTGCTTAATAATTACAGTCTATAATAAACGTTTAGTACTTTACCGGTTTATTTTCTAATGAGTCCTAACAAATAACAAAAAACAAAAATAGTACTAAGTAACTCTTGAAAACTTTAAAATTGTGAACCAGTGATTTCTTGGAGTAAAACTAACGTCAGATTCGTGTGTAAGAACATTCACGTATACACGATAGAGAATAGTACATGGTTTTTTTTACAATGTGATGAGAAATAGTGAAAAGGCTGTCAAAATGACGGAGCGTTGAAATACGCATTTCAAAATGTAAGCATGGCGTTAACTTGGTGAAATCAAGCCCGTTAGTGTCATGGAGAAATACGAAGAGCAGAGAAAACAGGAAAGAATTACTAGAGAGTGTGTAAATACTGTACAAAGAGGCCCAATAGAAAGCAACAATATACTAAATCTTTTGAAGATTAAAATATTTAACTAGAACATTTTATACCTTAAAATATGGTTTGGAATTTGCTTGACTCGAAAATACAAAATCAGAGAAAAAAGAATTACAGCCTCTTTACAAATGTCATCCAAGGAGAAGAACAATCAGACTTACAGGTAAACGACAACTAAAATTATCACAAGAAGTCTCAGGACGAATTTAATATGCAATTAAAGGAGTACAAACACGAATCGATAGATGATTAAATTAGATCGTGAAATGACCAATAAATATTTCGATTTGCTTGTGCTTTTTAAGACGTTGAATTATACTTAAGAAACATAAATTCAAAGCACACTGTGATTTATTAAATTTCAGTGTAATGGATGAGAAAAGACCATGTCTGACTGTCCATGAATGGAAAAAAACCATGTCTGGCTGTCCATGAATGGAAAAATACCAACTGTGGATGTTCATGAGACAATTCGCTGTATTATTATATTAAGTTATCATTTCTTTGGCTTCCCTGAGAAATAGTTATAATTGATAATCAATACTTATAACTTTCATTAGTAATTAAGACTTTATTAAAACCTTTCTATAAATTTTCTAAATTACACAGATTTCCACTTTAAGCAAAAACGCATAATTCATTTATTATCTTAACTAATTTTTATTCAGATGCAATTGGTCAATCGTTCTAGCCAGAGTGTGTGGTATGGAATTGTGTTGTGTTTGATATAGAATAGTCAGTTAAGTGAATGTATTGAATGCATAAAACAGTGATAATAAATAAAAGTATTTGAGAGCTGTTTTACAAACGTATAATTATAGAACAAATGACTCAAAGTGTGTTTATTTGAAATGTGGTGTGATATTGTTTGCATTGTGGAAGACTTTTATGCACCAGTGTAATATGTGTTCTATGACTGGAGTCTAAAACTGGCTTCACAATATGGGAAAATCAGGGATGACGCCATCATCAAAATTGCTTATTGTAACATGCAGACCATGTCTAAGGTAAACAGAAAGATACTGTATCCAACTACTGCATGACTTTTCCATTCATTATAATTTTAGTTTTCTGAAGAAATAGTGGCAATTAGGTGACACTGCCTATCCATGCAGGTGTAATAACAATTAACTGCTAGCGACTTCAAACAATGGAACCTGATTACGGCTGTTTCATGTGCACAATGGTTTTATATTTTGGATCCATGCTGTAAGAGTGGATATTGGATGGTTAGATGGAGACATTTTTTTTAGGGCATGTCGTTAGTGTGTAGATCTGGGCAAAACATCTCATGGCCAGCCTGACTAATAACAATGAGACTAGTAATAGTGAGACTAGTAACAATGAGACTAATAATATTGAGACTAGTAACAATGAGACTAGAAATAGTGAGACTAGTAACAATGAGACTAGAAATAGTGAGACTAGTAACAATGAGACTAATACTATTAAGACTAGTAACAATGAGACTAGTAATAGTGAGACTAGTAACAATGATACTAATAATATTAAGACTAGTAATAGTGAGACTAGTAACAACGAGACTAATACTATTAAGACTAGTAACAACGAGACTAGTAATAGTGAGACTAGTAACAACGAGACTAGTAATAGTGAGACCAGTAACAATGAGACTAATAATATTAAGACTAGTAACAATGAGACTAGTAATAGTGAGACTAGTAGCAACGAGACTAGTAACAGTGAGGCCAGTAACAATGAGACTAATAATATTGAGACTAGTAGCAATGAGACTAATAATATTGAGACTAGTAACAATGAAACTAGTAATGGTGAGACTAGTAACAATGAGACTAATAATACTGAGACAAGTAATAATGAGACTAGTAATAGTGAGACTAATAACAATGAACTAGTAATCGTGAGGCTAGTAACAATGAGACTAATAATATTGACACTAGTAACAATGGGACTAGTAACAACAAGACTAGAAATAATGAGACTAGTAGCAATGAGACTAGTAATGGTGAGACTAGTAACAAAGAGACTAGTAATAGTGAGACTAATAAAAATGAGACTAGTAATGATAAACTAGTAATAGTGAGACTAGTAACAATGAAACAAGTACTGGTGTGACTAGTAACAATGAGACATGTAATAGTGAGACTAATAATAATGAGACTAGTAGCAATGATACTAATAATAATGAGACTAGTAACAATGAGACTAGTAATAGTGAGAATTGTAAAACTAAGACTCATAATATTGAGACTAGTAACAATGAGACTAATAATAGTGAAACTAGTAACAGCGGCACTACTAATAATGAGACTCATAACAATGAGACTAACAATATTGAAAATTGTAAAGCTGAGACTAGTTTGTTTTTGTTTTTTATATGGTTTAACGCCATTTTTCAGCACAATATAGGCCATACATGGCGGCCAGTATTAATGGTGGAGAAGGAACCCGGAAAATCCCCGGAAAGAACCACCGACCCTTGAGAAGCTACAGGCAAGCTTTCTCACAAAACTACAAATGCCGAATCTTAGACTCGAACCCACGCAGACAGAGGTGAGATGGCAGTGATCCTTAACAGACAGTGCTCGGACACTTGGGGCCCCACTGAGACTAGTAATAGTGAGACTAGTAACAATGAGACTAACAATAGTGAGACTAGTAACAATGAGACTAGTAATAGTGAGACTAGTAACAATGAGATTAATAATATTGAGACTAGTAACAATGAGACTAGAAATAGTGAGACTAGTAACAATGAGACTAGAAATAGTGGGACTAGTAACAATGAGATTAATAATATTGAGACTAGTAACAATGAGACTAGAAATAGTGAGACTAGTAACAATGAGACTAACAATAGTGAGACTAGTAACAATGAGACTAGTAATAGTGAGACTAGTAACAATGAGATTAATAATATTGAGACTAGTAACAATGAGACTAGAAATAGTGAGACTAGTAACAATGAGACTAACAATAGTGAGACTAGTAACAATGAGACTAGTAATAGTGAGACTAGTAACAATGAGATTAATAATATTGAGACTAGTAACAATGAGACTAGAAATAGTGAGACTAGTAACAATGAGACTAACAATAGTGAGACTAGTAACAATGAGACTAGTAATAGTGAGACTAGTAATCCTGATGGACAACAATTGATCCCATTATTTCTTAGAATACCATGAGAAATCTCACATTTGGCCTAAACTCAACAATAAGGTAATCAATTAACAACTTTTTGTATAGACATTGAGCAGCAGAGAGGGTGAACCCTACAACGTTTTTAGACAAAATTTGATTGAAATCCTAAAACGAGCCGTCCTATAATCTCATTTCAACCAAAAAGGGGGCGAATCCTACAACGTTTTCAGACAAAAAAAATTGATTGAATCCTTAAAACGATCCGTAGGATTTCGTTGAAATCTACGAAATCTCATTTTAACTAAAAAAATGAAAACGAAGATTTTTACGATTTTTTAATTAATTTTGGTCGCAACTTGTTGTCATCCACCCTCTCTGCTGCTTAGTGATTTCATCACTGGGTTAACAAAAAATAATAAATGATTTGATCCAGTCTTTATGATGAAAGTCCTTAGGACGAAAATCATTTAGGATCTCACAAACAAACTAATCACTAACACCTCTTCTTGTAAATCAATCAGATTATTTGACTGGTCGGTGAGTTTGAAATTAATTCTGGTTAATGAATTATTATGGCATCGCATGTAGACAGGATTAATTGGGTTTTCAATAATTAGGTATCCTGGAGGAGCTGTTGGTGCAAATGAATAGAGAATATATCCTTGCTGAGCTTGATTTGATTGCTCTAGATTAATTTGATAGCTTCCTTCGATAACATCACATACTAAATTGAGCGCAATCACCGATGAAATATTCACGTTGAACGGAGCGATATGCCTGCCGCCACCATCTGGGTCATTATTGTGTTTGAGGATTTTTATTTCCCCTGATGCTGTTTTTTTCCATGCATCATGAATTATTTTAAAACCAACATCGATGGTGTCACTGAGAAGTTTTTTTAGTTCTGGTACGTTATATCCTGGTAGTTTGAATGTGGGGATATCTTCAACGCGGATTTTATAGTCTAATGCAAATTCTGTTCTCGATTTTGGGTTATCTTCATCTAATATATCCTGAATAATTTTTAGGTTAAATGTTTCCATATCGTCGATAATTTTATTGCATGTTTCTACGACGCTGATAAATTCATCTCGGGTGAGAGAACCGGATTTAAGAGATATTAACAACAGTGAAAAATCATTATTCATTGCTGTGAAATTTTTAACGATTTCAGGTTTTTTAGCAAAAGGATACTCTGACAATGATCTACCATCCGCCTTTTTTTCGAATATGAAACCAAAAAAATCTATAGTGAATTGGTGATCTTTATAACTCCTTATTGGATTATCAGGTTTTATTCTGTCGGTGATATAATCAGTTTTTTGTGGTTCTGGTAATTTAACGGTTTCTTCCCGGGGTGGTAATTCAGGCCATCCTAATACGGTTCTAATAGAACTCTGATAGATATCTACGACGTATCCTTCTGAGTTTATCTCAATTGCGGATGATAGCGTCGGTTCATGAACTGTTATAGCGATTTTTGACTCTACTCCAGTAATCGATTTTATTCTACGCGCGAATTCATCATTGATTTGTTCGATTTGGTATGACCCTGTTGGTATCGAAACAACTTTCCAGTCTGGGGTTCCGTCGGGTTTATTCTCATTTGCAAACACTAAAGAATTATTGGGTTGTTGACCACCAAATGATTTTGATCTGATATTAGGCCAACTGTGATACACTCGTAGTTTTGCTAGCGCTATCTCCTTCACTGGGACCGGAGAGGGGAAATTCACACTGAATTCTGGATTCGTTGATGTTATTGATATCATGCTTGTTTGTACTGGGTTCGTGTTCTCCACTATTCGTTGAAGTAATTCCTGCGGTGTCGTCATTGTTATTATACTCATGTTGTATTTCTAATTTTGGTATCGAGGAATCATAAATACTGACCATCACTGAGAACTCACAATCTGGTAATGTTGATATTATTGAGATCATTTTGTTTTTTGGGTTCGTGTTTTCTAATTCCATCGATGTTGTCATTGTTATTATATTCATGTTGTCGCTCTAATTTCGATATCGCGGAATCAAAAATACTGACCATCGCTGAGAATTCACTATCTGATATAATCGTATTATCGAGTGACGACGATATCATCAGGGATAACTGCGAGTATGCGGTTGATGCAATATGAAATTGAAGTAAGTAATTCTGCAGTTTACTCTGGCTGCATGATGATATCTTTTTTGCTATCCCGGTTGATATACCCCCGATTGTAGCCACCGCAGAAATGCAAATTGGAACTACGACCGGAGCAATCATTATAACCGATGCAAGTATTATTCCGGCGCCAGCGAGAACGCTTGACACCGAGTACATAATAACATCAATTGCGGTGATTCTTCGTCGGTATTTTTTTATTTTTATTTGATACTCCTCGGCGAGGGTTTTTAGTCTATTCTGAAATTCTCTGACCTGATCATAGCGACATTGCGTTGATGAAATCATTGTTATTTTAAAAAAGCTAGCGTTTTCAATTGTGAAATCCTTTCAATTTAGTTATTTACTTAAATCCGCTACGAATTCCACATACCATGTTACTGGAGCCTTACTCAAATCAATATCAGTAGCTGTTATAGTGAACTTTTCAGTTGTATCCTTGTCGATGATCGTTGAAATCGTATTATTAACCCCGGATGAACTCAACGATGAAATATTAAATTGAGCCGTTGTCACCAGTGTTAATCGATAAATACCTTTAACGGTTGCAGTGATATCTAATTTGTTGTCTGTAGGTGTCCACGCAAATGATCCGTGTTGGATTGTGTACACGACGTTGTTGGTTTTCTCATGAGGAATTTTTGTTTTTTCAATGATTGTTATCATCCTCGAAAAATCACCTTTGACGGCTTCGATGAAGTTTTTCGTCTCATCGATGGATTTTTTAATATCAGGGAGTTTTATTTCTATTTTATCCAACTGGGTTCCAATAAATTTATCAATGATATTTCTACGAAAAACTGAAAACTGTTTTCCGTTTTCTTCAATTTTAGATTCAAGTGTTGTTAGTACAAACAGAGAATTGTTTAACTCATCGTTGATAGTTTTTAATCGATCTGTAATCGTCGAAACGATTACACCCGGTTTGAGTTTACCCTGATCGGAAAAAAGCGCGATAGTATTTTCGATTGCGTTTCGTTGTTTAACTAAAATATCATCCAGAGAAATATTACTGGTTTTCAATTTACCCTGTTTGTCTTGAAATACAACTATTTCGTTCGGGTCAACACTTGTTAAGTTCAACGTCTCAGCGATTTCATCTTTGATTGTTTTTTTTATATCCTTGAGAGAATCAGGGGGTGCAGTGCCATCGGGTTTGGGTTTCAATGATCTCCCCCAAATATCAATCATGTTATTGTAAAACTCTTTCTCTCTCTAAAATCGTTTTTGACGACTTCGTTGAAAAATCTTCGATTTTCTCCAGCGATTACTAGTGTATTCATTCACGACAACATGTGGTGGTTTTCTGCTTGGGTTACTCAAGGAGTTAGAAATAGCGTCAAGGACATTTAATACTTCGCTGCCACATATTGGTGGGTCATTCATTTGTTGTGTTGGTAGCGTAGAATACCAAGTCTTCATTGGAAGGGTTTTTATATAACGCAAAAACTCTTTTGGTGGGGCTAATCCATATGAATCAAAATAGACAATCCCACGTGGATCAATAGCGTATGCAACCCAGTGAGTTCCGGGTCCGGTGCTGTTATCTAAATTAATGATTCCGGTTTCAACGCTGTTTGGTTGATGTGGTAATTGATCTTTCATAAAGACACCTCTGAAGTTTTTAATCGCTAGTTTTTTAGCAGCATCCATTAAATCAAAATTGGACATTGGAACCATCGAAGATTTCTGAATTAATAAATCGTTCCTGGTAGTCTTAGACCCTTTCCGCTGTACCACGAATACGGGGTTCCTGGTAGTCTTAGACCCAATCCGTGAACGGATCGTCCCTTTTTTTTATATCCTTTCCCAGTTGCCTTCTTTAGTGCCATTCCTGCTGCAGTACCAACGGCTCCTAACGCTGCCGCTTTAGCCACCGCTGGGGCAGCCGCTGCAATCAATGCTGGTATCGCAGCTAACAACGGGAATATACCGCCTGTTTTAATCATATTTTTGATAGCAGCCGCAGAGAGAGTAATCTGAACACCTTTTTTGGCTGCAAGTGCATCATTGAAATGTTTCACCTGACGAGTTGTCAGCGATAGTTTATTTGCACCACCAGTCATTTGGTTGGGTTTCAACGTGATTGTGGTTCCACATTTTTTAGCTGATTCCGATTGCAATTTTTTTAATTGACCGGGAGTTAACGCAACACTAATAACACTATATGACATTATACATAATAGATTGATTCTAAATCGTTTACGATTTCAATTACATGTTTTTGAAAATCAAAGATTTTCTACTGGGGCATCTACCACTCTCATTCTTCCTCCAACACCTTCAAGTAGCATTGATTTATCACTGAGAATGACAGCAACCGCTCTATAATCAGCAATAGCACCACGAGTCACATTAGCTCTAAAATGTATATCAACAACAGATTGTCTCATCAAATCGAGATGTTCCAGTGAGAAGTAATAGATCGGATACAGATTTTTAAAGTCGTATTGTGATATTTGCAAACCAGTATCCACATTTTGGTCGCGTGCCATAAATGACAACAGACGATGATAAACTCGTGCGATATGATTTTCTGTGTAATTAAGTTGTATATCCTCGGATGGTTCCTGTTGGCCGTTTATTCTCAGTGAGACGTCTTTCACACCTAATTGATCAAATATCATATGACTGAAACGTTGATCGCCAACTCGTGAGTTATCCTGTAACGCAATAAATATATGACGTGGCGCAGAAACACCTTGTTTTGATGCTAGATTCCACGTGAATAACCCGTTGATATTTGATTGCTTCACATCTGTACTCACGGTTAGCCAACTCAACAACGACTTTCCTCCTTGGTCCATAAATGATAGTAATCGTTCTTCTGCAGTGATTGCTGGAGTCAACACTGGCATCCACAATGATATTTTTGTTAAATTGACTTTACCGGCATCATCATTTATATGTGCTGCAGCTGGGTTTGCTGGAATCCTCCAGATTGCGTCATTATCATCACTCTTTCGTACAAGCGATACTGTATGCTTCGCTCCATAGATAACTTTTCGGACGTTTCTACAGAATCCAAATATATGATGCAGTGGAATCGCGCATGAAAATGATTTACGCCCTACTCCCAACATTGAGTTTCGTGTTGCAGCTCCTAGATTGAAATTAGCATCGTTGTTTATAATCATATCTTCGGCATCAATATTAGCGGTGCCAGCATTATTCTTTGGTCGTCTTACAACAAATGGATTTCCTCCAGCGGTATTCTTACCATCTTTTGCAAACATCATAGAAGGTCCTGCTGATCTTGTATAATCATCGGAATATCTCGCTAACCCGATTATTGTTGTAGCCACATCAACATCGCGATCTATCGACTCGATTTCTTTTCCATCAATGAGATATCTAGCACTCTCAAATAGCGCCATGATACCATTATTGACAAAACCGACTTGAGTACCAGCACCGTATCCAGCTGGTACTCAAGTCGGTTTTGTCAATAATGGTATCATGGCGCTATTTGAGAGTGCTAGATATCTCATTGATGGAAAAGAAATCGAGTCGATAGATCGCGATGTTGATGTGGCTACAACAATAATCGGGTTAGCGAGATATTCCGATGATTATACAAGATCAGCAGGACCTTCTATGATGTTTGCAAAAGATGGTAAGAATACCGCTGGAGGAAATCCATTTGTTGTAAGACGACCAAAGAATAATGCTGGCACCGCTAATATTGATGCCGAAGATATGATTATAAACAACGATGCTAATTTCAATCTAGGAGCTGCAACACGAAACTCAATGTTGGGAGTAGGGCGTAAATCATTTTCATGCGCGATTCCACTGCATCATATATTTGGATTCTGTAGAAACGTCCGAAAAGTTATCTATGGAGCGAAGCATACAGTATCGCTTGTACGAAAGAGTGATGATAATGACGCAATCTGGAGGATTCCAGCAAACCCAGCTGCAGCACATATAAATGATGATGCCGGTAAAGTCAATTTAACAAAAATATCATTGTGGATGCCAGTGTTGACTCCAGCAATCACTGCAGAAGAACGATTACTATCATTTATGGACCAAGGAGGAAAGTCGTTGTTGAGTTGGCTAACCGTGAGTACAGATGTGAAGCAATCAAATATCAACGGGTTATTCACGTGGAATCTAGCATCAAAACAAGGTGTTTCTGCGCCACGTCATATATTTATTGCGTTACAGGATAACTCACGAGTTGGCGATCAACGTTTCAGTCATATGATATTTGATCAATTAGGTGTGAAAGACGTCTCACTGAGAATAAACGGCCAACAGGAACCATCCGAGGATATACAACTTAATTACACAGAAAATCATATCGCACGAGTTTATCATCGTCTGTTGTCATTTATGGCACGCGACCAAAATGTGGATACTGGTTTGCAAATATCACAATACGACTTTAAAAATCTGTATCCGATCTATTACTTCTCACTGGAACATCTCGATTTGATGAGACAATCTGTTGTTGATATACATTTTAGAGCTAATGTGACTCGTGGTGCTATTGCTGATTATAGAGCGGTTGCTGTCATTCTCAGTGATAAATCAATGCTACTTGAAGGTGTTGGAGGAAGAATGAGAGTGGTAGATGCCCCAGTAGAAAATCTTTGATTTTCAAAAACATGTAATTGAAATCGTAAACGATTTAGAATCAATCTATTATGTATAATGTCATATAGTGTTATTAGTGTTGCGTTAACTCCCGGTCAATTAAAAAAATTGCAATCGGAATCAGCTAAAAAATGTGGAACCACAATCACGTTGAAACCCAACCAAATGACTGGTGGTGCAAATAAACTATCGCTGACAACTCGTCAGGTGAAACATTTCAATGATGCACTTGCAGCCAAAAAAGGTGTTCAGATTACTCTCTCTGCGGCTGCTATCAAAAATATGATTAAAACAGGCGGTATATTCCCGTTGTTAGCTGCGATACCAGCATTGATTGCAGCGGCTGCCCCAGCGGTGGCTAAAGCGGCAGCGTTAGGAGCCGTTGGTACTGCAGCAGGAATGGCACTAAAGAAGGCAACTGGGAAAGGATATAAAAAAAAGGGACGATCCGTTCACGGATTGGGTCTAAGACTACCAGGAACCCCGTATTCGTGGTACAGCGGAAAGGGTCTAAGACTACCAGGAACGATTTATTAATTCAGAAATCTTCGATGGTTCCAATGTCCAATTTTGATTTAATGGATGCTGCTAAAAAACTAGCGATTAAAAACTTCAGAGGTGTCTTTATGAAAGATCAATTACCACATCAACCAAACAGCGTTGAAACCGGAATCATTAATTTAGATAACAGCACCGGACCCGGAACTCACTGGGTTGCATACGCTATTGATCCACGTGGGATTGTCTATTTTGATTCATATGGATTAGCCCCACCAAAAGAGTTTTTGCGTTATATAAAAACCCTTCCAATGAAGACTTGGTATTCTACGCTACCAACACAACAAATGAATGACCCACCAATATGTGGCAGCGAAGTATTAAATGTCCTTGACGCTATTTCTAACTCCTTGAGTAACCCAAGCAGAAAACCACCACATGTTGTCGTGAATGAATACACTAGTAATCGCTGGAGAAAATCGAAGATTTTTCAACGAAGTCGTCAAAAACGATTTTAGAGAGAGAAAGAGTTTTACAATAACATGATTGATATTTGGGGGAGATCATTGAAACCCAAACCCGATGGCACTGCACCCCCTGATTCTCTCAAGGATATAAAAAAAACAATCAAAGATGAAATCGCTGAGACGTTGAACTTAACAAGTGTTGACCCGAACGAAATAGTTGTATTTCAAGACAAACAGGGTAAATTGAAAACCAGTAATATTTCTCTGGATGATATTTTAGTTAAACAACGAAACGCAATCGAAAATACTATCGCGCTTTTTTCCGATCAGGGTAAACTCAAACCGGGTGTAATCGTTTCGACGATTACAGATCGATTAAAAACTATCAACGATGAGTTAAACAATTCTCTGTTTGTACTAACAACACTTGAATCTAAAATTGAAGAAAACGGAAAACAGTTTTCAGTTTTTCGTAGAAATATCATTGATAAATTTATTGGAACCCAGTTGGATAAAATAGAAATAAAACTCCCTGATATTAAAAAATCCATTGATGAGACGAAAAACTTCATCGAAGCCGTCAAAGGTGATTTTTCGAGGATGATAACAATCATTGAAAAAACAAAAATTCCTCATGAGAAAACCAACAACGTCGTGTACACAATCCAACACGGATCATTTGCGTGGACACCTACAGACAACAAATTAGATATCATTGCAACCGTTAAAGGTATTTATCGATTAACACTGGTGACAACGGCTCAATTTAATATTTCATCGTTGAGTTCATCCGGGGTTAATAATACGATTTCAACGATCATCGACAAGGATACAACTGAAAAGTTCACTATAACAGCTACTGATATTGATTTGAGTAAGGCTCCAGTAACATGGTATGTGGAATTCGTAGCGGATTTAAGTAAATAACTAAATTGAAAGGATTTCACAATTGAAAACGCTAGCTTTTTTAAAATAACAATGATTTCATCAACGCAATGTCGCTATGATCAGGTCAGAGAATTTCAGAATAGACTAAAAACCCTCGCCGAGGAGTATCAAATAAAAATAAAAAAATACCGACGAAGAATCACCGCAATTGATGTTATTATGTACTCGGTGTCAAGCGTTCTCGCTGGCGCCGGAATAATACTTGCATCGGTTATAATGATTGCTCCGGTCGTAGTTCCAATTTGCATTTCTGCGGTGGCTACAATCGGGGGTATATCAACCGGGATAGCAAAAAAGATATCATCATGCAGCCAGAGTAAACTGCAGAATTACTTACTTCAATTTCATATTGCATCAACCGCATACTCGCAGTTATCCCTGATGATATCGTCGTCACTCGATAATACGATTATATCAGATAGTGAATTCTCAGCGATGGTCAGTATTTTTGATTCCGCGATATCGAAATTAGAGCGACAACATGAATATAATAACAATGACAACATCGATGGAATTAGAAAACACGAACCCAAAAAACAAAATGATCTCAATAATATCAACATTACCAGATTGTGAGTTCTCAGTGATGGTCAGTATTTATGATTCCTCGATACCAAAATTAGAAATACAACATGAGTATAATAACAATGACGACACCGCAGGAATTACTTCAACGAATAGTGGAGAACACGAACCCAGTACAAACAAGCATGATATCAATAACATCAACGAATCCAGAATTCAGTGTGAATTTCCCCTCTCCGGTCCCAGTGAAGGAGATAGCGCTAGCAAAACTACGAGTGTATCACAGTTGGCCTAATATCAGATCAAAATCATTTGGTGGTCAACAACCCAATAATTCTTTAGTGTTTGCAAATGAGAATAAACCCGACGGAACCCCAGACTGGAAAGTTGTTTCGATACCAACAGGGTCATACCAAATCGAACAAATCAATGATGAATTCGCGCGTAGAATAAAATCGATTACTGGAGTAGAGTCAAAAATCGCTATAACAGTTCATGAACCGACGCTATCATCCGCAATTGAGATAAACTCAGAAGGATACGTCGTAGATATCTATCAGAGTTCTATTAGAACCGTATTAGGATGGCCTGAATTACCACCCCGGGAAGAAACCGTTAAATTACCAGAACCACAAAAAACTGATTATATCACCGACAGAATAAAACCTGATAATCCAATAAGGAGTTATAAAGATCACCAATTCACTATAGATTTTTTTGGTTTCATATTCGAAAAAAAGGCGGATGGTAGATCATTGTCAGAGTATCCTTTTGCTAAAAAACCTGAAATCGTTAAAAATTTCACAGCAATGAATAATGATTTTTCACTGTTGTTAATATCTCTTAAATCCGGTTCTCTCACCCGAGATGAATTTATCAGCGTCGTAGAAACATGCAATAAAATTATCGACGATATGGAAACATTTAACCTAAAAATTATTCAGGATATATTAGATGAAGATAACCCAAAATCGAGAACAGAATTTGCATTAGACTATAAAATCCGCGTTGAAGATATCCCCACATTCAAACTACCAGGATATAACGTACCAGAACTAAAAAAACTTCTCAGTGACACCATCGATGTTGGTTTTAAAATAATTCATGATGCATGGAAAAAAACAGCATCAGGGGAAATAAAAATCCTCAAACACAATAATGACCCAGATGGTGGCGGCAGGCATATCGCTCCGTTCAACGTGAATATTTCATCGGTGATTGCGCTCAATTTAGTATGTGATGTTATCGAAGGAAGCTATCAAATTAATCTAGAGCAATCAAATCAAGCTCAGCAAGGATATATTCTCTATTCATTTGCACCAACAGCTCCTCCAGGATACCTAATTATTGAAAACCCAATTAATCCTGTCTACATGCGATGCCATAATAATTCATTAACCAGAATTAATTTCAAACTCACCGACCAGTCAAATAATCTGATTGATTTACAAGAAGAGGTGTTAGTGATTAGTTTGTTTGTGAGATCCTAAATGATTTTCGTCCTAAGGACTTTCATCATAAAGACTGGATCAAATCATTTATTATTTTTTGTTAACCCAGTGATGAAATCACTAAGCAGCAGAGAGGGTGGATGACAACAAGTTGCGACCAAAATTAATTAAAAAATCGTAAAAATCTTCGTTTTCATTTTTTTAGTTAAAATGAGATTTCGTAGATTTCAACGAAATCCTACGGATCGTTTTAAGGATTCAATCAATTTTTTTTGTCTGAAAACGTTGTAGGATTCGCCCCCTTTTTGGTTGAAATGAGATTATAGGACGGCTCGTTTTAGGATTTCAATCAAATTTTGTCTAAAAACGTTGTAGGGTTCACCCTCTCTGCTGCTCATTGTTAGATTTAATTCCATTATTCAGCTACACATCATTGCACAGGTTAAAGTGTCTACTGGAACAGTTCCAGTACCCAGTAGGCTGGTTATCGATAGTTTTTTTTTGCATGTATAGATTGCATGAAAATACCATAGGTCTTTTTTGTCAGTTTTGTATTTAAAAAGTATTCATTTTTAAAAGCGGTAGATTTTTAAATGTTGAGTAGATGGTCCTAAAACATTAATTTTGAATTTTTTTTAGCAGCATTTTTTGAAATCACATGTATGTTAAAACAAAGTGAGCACTAATTGTAGGTAATATGGCATACCTGTCAACTTTTCAAAAGCCATGTAGGGAGATTTGGACTTAAAATAAGGATTTTTTTTTACATGTCAATTTTTAAGTGCCGGTTTCAATAAATATTGACCAATTTTCCGGGTCCAATATGCATTAAATTCTCAAAAGACATGCCTGGGGCACCCACAGAAACTTTTAAAGATGAGGGGAGCCATTAAATGTATGGATGTAGACTTAAACATGTTGATAGGTTAAATTGGGAGAGAGTACTAGTGGGACTACCCCCCTCCCATTGAACCCAGTGTGTGACTGCTCGTGGGAGGCACCATTTCTCCCTGTGACTTGCCTTATTTTACCCAGGACATGCCCACTTTTTATATTTCAGGTCAGCTACACAATAGCTATAGGTTACACAATCAATAAAGCCAGTGTGACTAATTAATCCTTGTCTTTGCAAGAACTGCCCCTCTGACATACTTCAAAGAAACCTTGTTCTACAATATGTGCATGTAAGCACCAGTACTTGACAGACAAATAAATGATGCCCTATTTTGTTGTAATTTATGATGTCTATGACTTCATTTTAAGAGTTAAAATCTGCAGTCACAAATTAACATAATTAGCCATATTTACATATGGCTTCTGTTTTTCCTCTCATTTTATATCCGACCTTATTTCCTTAGGGTCAACTCGTAAGTCATATAACACTGTTTACTAAATAAAATATTTATTCAGAAATAGTTCTTTGGTGGCACATTGTACATTTTTTTAAAGTTCTTTTTTAATTTAATAATAGTAATTAAAGTTTATAAGATATGGTACATGGATGTGTTTACTGGTATACGTTTCTTAGGTGGGAATGGAGATGTGATTTTGCTTGTGAAGAAATGTACATGGCATTCAAAATGATCATTTAATTGATTGGCTCTAATTGGTGGCAATTTTATTGTTTATATGTTTACTATAGTATTGTTACAGGGTTTCTAAAAAAAATCAGAAATTTAAATGAATAATGTTTAAACTTAACATTATATTTACTGAAGGAAAAAACTTTGTAGTGTGATATTAATTATTTTGTCACAACAATTTTCACAGATTATAAAATAGAACATGCTTTCTGTGGAATGTATATGATAGACATAATGTAATAATCAGGAGTTCTCTGCAAAAAATCAAGAGATTATAATGAGGTCAGGAGGTAGGTGTGGAATGACCCAGCTTGCAAGCTGACAGGCATGAGACAGGCATGAGACAGGCATGAGAATGAGACAGGCATGAGACAGGCATGAGAA
Organism: Unio pictorum; assembly: GCA_030141615.1. Classification (NCBI taxonomy): domain Eukaryota; kingdom Metazoa; phylum Mollusca; class Bivalvia; order Unionida; family Unionidae; genus Unio; species Unio pictorum. The sequence goes on from JARLTB010000126.1 coordinate 13,123,162, forward strand.
TGAGACAGGCATGAGACAGGCAGTCTGTTCCCCATACACATGCTTCACTTTGTACACAATGCTTGGAACTTTCAAAAGAAGTAAAGTAAGTAGATGATCTTCAACAACTTGATAATAAAACGCCAAATTTGATGAGTGTGATCAAAATTTTCTAAGGCAAAATTACACTGACCACCATTGTTGATCTGGCTGCATCATGTCAGGTGATAAAAGCATTTATATTGAGCTGGCAGACACATAAATCATACCAACTAATTGTTGTAATACAGGAACATTATAACAAAGACATTGGTAGTTGAGAAGTCCAGTTATTCGTTTTTGTCCGAATCGCTTTTCAATCACAATCACGGATTATACAAGGATTATACAAAAGGATTTTTCCTCGAGTAAGATAGTGTCATTTTTGCTTTGTTTCTCTTCACATTGTATTCACTTATTTACTGTTAAATCTAGTTTTAGATTAAATTGTCACTGTCACTGCACTGTTGAATATTGTATCTAGCTCATTTGAAATATTTTGCAATTACCTTACTTAAACCAAAATCCCCTGTTACCCTTGGTAAATAGACCAATCCTCTGTCCTAAAATGGAAGAAGTAGAGCAAAAAGAGGTGGGGGGTATTACAAAGAACCCTAACGTAGCTTCAGCCATTCCTCAGGGGAACACCTACCCAGCGGAAATGCTAAAAGGAAGCAAATCGCGTTTGCATCTGTACTTTGAGGTTAGAGTTGAGGACAACGTGCTCTTTGCATGCCATAGGAGAGGTTGTCAACTCTTGGACTTTGGGGGTGATGACGTAGCACCCAAACAGATTGAGATTTTGGCAGCACTACAGGCTATAGGGGTTGATATGGACAAAATAGCAGCATTGCAAAATGCAGGCCCAAAAAAATTCATGCTTTACCCGATCAATCAAGACAAACCACTACTAGAGTGCGAGTCCTTCAATGTTAATGGGAAGACAGCACATGTACATGAAGCGCCCCCCTTTGAGAGGGAAATCGGCCCCAAAATGGTTGAGGTATATTTTCATGGACTACCCTACCAGATAGAAACACATGAACTGGAAGCCAAATTATTCAATAGATTTGAAGTAAGAAGTAATTGAAATAAGCCAGCTTATTATTAGGGTACAACTCAATTACATCAGGGGTAAGGATAGTTAAGGTGGATAAAGAAGATGCCAAGAAGGGGGAGGGGCATCTGTCTGGTGCTTCCAAAAAGAAAATTATAGCAAAGACATTGGAATACATATCAGTTAGGTATTTGGCCTGGGAATTTAAACTCAAACTTTAAAACAGAAGAAACATTGTACCCACAAGGCAATAAACAATTTTACTGTAATTTAAAAATTGTCCTACTATTCAAAATATTGTGATGAACCAGCTCTATACAAGTCAATGCCTCATTTTATCATTCTTAGATAACTTCCAAACCCACTTATTATTTTATAGTGATAGCAAGTGTGTATGACATTTGTCTCACAGAGAAAATGCAGGCTGCCATTTGCTTTACATTTTATAAAATGTCACTATAGGAATTGGTACTGGAATAATAAGCTCAGCATGATGTTTATTTTGTCACAAAATGGCAGTCAGTGCTAAAAATCATCATCTTAAAATTCACAAATTTCAATAAGAAATCATATTCTCAAGATCTTCAATAACAAAATATTTTTCTCAATAAATAACACAATATGAAACAGAAAAACGTTCAATGAAAACGAAAATGTTGGTAAATGCATACTGATGACAGCATTGTATGAAAATAAATACCATGAAATAAATACCAATTAAGGAAGCCATGACATTTGTTTCCTAATTTCACTTTTTAATGGAGTTTCAGGGCAATCCTCATGGCTGTGATATGTCTTTATCTATTGATACATGAAAAAGTCAGTAAGCTGTCACATTCATGCCAGCAAGCATTTACATGAGAGTCTAATTGGGTGTTTTTGTAGTTAATGATCTTGCTTTACTTTGAGAACTTGATGGTCCTTCAGCACCACAACACAAACAAATTAAGTGATTAAATGTATCCAGCCAAACAGTATGCATGAAAGGTTGCAAGATCACATTAACATCCATGATAACAGTATGTATGAAAGGTTTCAAGATCACATTAACATCCATGATAACAGTATGTATGAAAGGTTTCAAGATCACGTTAACATCCATGATAACAGTATGTATGAAAGGTCGCAAGATCACATTAACACGCATCACAGACATCTACCTTTTTGCCTGTGGCTAATCTGGATAGTTCATTAAACTTTGCAGCAATATATTCAAAAATGAATTGGGACATTATTATAAAATATACATATATTTTAGCATTCTCTTCTTGTTCATCCATATTTTTAATTTTAATTGTCACAGTCGGGATGTAGTGTTTCAGGAGAGTGCAGCTGCTGTATGCTATGTTTATAGAACACAGCAATGTATTCAGTCAATGAAGATATAAAATTCTTATCTTGTTTAAATAACTAGTGCATCCAGATTGATAGGTTTGGCTCCAGTGGTTTATGACTGTAATTCTGTTGTGAAGCTATGTGTTCATTTTGTGCTTGCTGCCCATAATATAATAGTTTAATATTGAGAGGGAGACAACTCAGACTTTACTGATGCATGGAAATTTTCATATATAACATGTCAGTTGGATTTATATCAATATACTAATTTTATTTGATTTAGGACCTAGCATCCATTAACATTTGTGTAGGACAGTGGAGATTATAATTGTCATGTATCAACAAATGCCCCCATCCCTGAATCAATGTAAACAGCTTAATTAAATTTGTCTTATTGCTAGAAAGTGTTCTTCTTATCATTGGAAAATGACATTGATCATTGGACAGTATGACACTTTTTAAAAGCCCAAAATATATCTACACTATTGAAGACTTCACTATATCAGTGGACAGTATGACACTTTTTAAAAGCCCAAAATATATCTACACTGTATTGAAGACTTCACTATATCAGTGGACAGTATGACACTTTTTAAAAGCCCAAAATATATCTACACTGTATTGAAGACTTCACTATATCAGTGGACAGTATGACACTTTTTAAAAGCCCAAAATATATCTACACTGTATTGAAGACTTCACTATATCAGTGGACAGTATGACACTTTTTAAAAGCCCAAAATATATCTACACTGTATTGAAGACTTCACTATATCAGTGGACAGTATGACACTTTTTAAAAGCCCAAAATATATCTACACTGTATTGAAGACTTCACAATATCATTGGACAGTATGACACTTTTTAAAAGCCCAAAATGTATCTACACTGTATTGAAGACTTCACTATATAAGTGAACAGTATGACACTTTTTAAAAGCCCAAAATATATCTACACTGTACTGAAGACTTCGGGGCCCCGAGTGGCTGAGTGGTCTAAAGCGCTGTCCGTTACGGACCACTGCCATCTCACCTCTGTCTGCGTGTGTTCGAGTCTAAGAATCGGCAAATGTAGTTATGTGAGAAAGCTTGCCAGTAGCTTCTCATGGGTTGGTGGTTCTTTCCGGGGTTTGTCCGGTTTCTTCCTCCACCATTAATACCGGCCCCCATGTATAGCCTATATTGTGCTGAAAAATGGCGTTAAACCATAAAAAAACAAACAAAACTGAAGACTTCACTATATCAGTGGACAGTATGACACTTTTTAAAAGCCCAAAATATATCTACACTTCTTTTGAAGACTTCACTATATCAGTGGACAGTATGACACTTTTTAAAGGCCCAATATATCTACACTGTATTGAAGACTTCACTATATCAGTGGACAGTATGACACTTTTTAAAAGCCCAAAATGTATCTACACTGTATTGAAGACTTCACTATATCAGTGGACAGTATGACACTTTTAAAGGCCCAAAATATATCTACACTGTATTGAAGACTTCACTATATCAGTGGACAGTATGACACTTTTTAAAGGCCCAAAATATATCTACACTGTATTCAAGACTTCACTATATCAGCGGCTGTTCATGTCATCAACAAGGTGATTATTATCAAAAAAGGTTACTTTGTCACTTTTTCTGTGAATCTATCATCAAGCACCAGTTAATTAAGAGTGACCTTTTTTGCTTTTGAAGTCAGATGCAATGCTTGTTACATTTGGTCAGTCAGACATGTTGTTTGAAGTCAGATGATATGGTTGTTTCCTTTGGTTCATCAGACATGTTGTTTGTAATCAGATGTTATGCTTGTTACCTTTGGTCAGTCAGACATGTTGTTTGAAGTCAGATGCTATGCTTGTTACCTTTGGTTAGTCAGACATGTTATTTGTAGTCAGATGATATGCTTGTTACCTTTGGTCAGTCAGACATGTTGTTTGAAGTCAGATGCTATTATTGTTTCCTTTGGTCAGTCACACAATTTGTTTGAAGTCAGATGCTATGCTTGATACCTTTGGTCAGTCAGACATGTTGTTTGAAGTCAGATGCTATACTTGTTTCCTTTGGTCAGTCAGACATGTTGTTTGAAGTCAGATGCTATGATTGTTTCCTTTGGTCGGTTAGACAATTTGTTTGAAGTCAGATGCTATGCTTGTTTCCTTTGGTCAGTCAGACATGTTGTTTGAAGTCAGATGCAATACTTGTTTTCTTTGGTCAGTCAGACATGTTGAGATTCAATATCATACTTAGAACTGATATTTGAAATGAAACATTAACTTCTGAATGAAAATGTTTCTTCTTGTCACAAAAATCAAACACAAAACTAATATGATATTTGTTTATGAAAAACAAGTTTTTGATTTGAAATATAGACTGAGAAATGCAACAAGGTTAAACTGTGATATTTTTATACAAAATGGATTCCTAGCAGTATGCAAAACAAACTGTTTATATTCCCATTATTGCATAACTCATGACATCTGTAATTAAAGTTATGTGATGCTGCTATCTTTCTTTATATTTTGGGATCAAATCAGTGATAAAGTTCAGCATGTCAGAATAATGAACAATGGTGTGTGCACAAAAACCTTGGTTTTCAATCATCTACTAACATCAAAGTTTTTGAATGGTTTATTCTTTTTAATAAGAAAGAAATCTAGTGATCATAAGGTCAAAGATTAGGCTATGATAACAGAAAGAAGAAAAATTGTTTTCATGTAATTCCTTTGGTTGGTACACCATGTAGCTTGGTCATAGTTTTGGATGGGCTTGCATACAAGATAAAGAAGAGGCCTGTTGTCTGAAGTCATAGTTCTTAAGTTTATGTGTGTCAGAAATGGGTTTTGCTGAGTAAATGTTATTCTAGATTTATTTTGTTTCCATGAACAATCTTTATTACACTTAGTGTAAGACAGAAACCTAAAGATTTTGGGATCAAAGTGTTGCATCTCAAGGTCATTGTAAGTTTATTGATAAATTATGGTTTCTAAAGTTTCAGCATGGTATGTTTAGTTCAAAACCATATAATACAGTATGGAATTAAACAAAACTCAAGGTCACTGAGACCCTTGGTCAGTAATCTCCCGAGTTAACTGTGCCCTCCTTTTCCTTACATGGATGTGAGTTAAACATATATGGTACTGTACTGTTCATGATGTTCTTGTTTAGAAATAGTTAGTGTGAGATTTCTTAAATAGAAAAGGTTTTGTATTGAATGCAGTTCTAATGTGTCTGTTTTTACAGGTCATGATCAGAACCCATATATGGGGTAAATATTTACAGAATATTGCACAAGTTTTCATTGATGTGTGGCATATTGAATTTAGCACAATGTTATATATTTTATTACTCAACACTATGGCAAAATAAAATTAGCAGAAATTGTATAAGAGATGTTCATTGTATAAGAGGGTAATAAAAGAAGCAGATTTTGTATGACAGATGTTCAGTGAATGGGAGGGTAAATAAGAATAGCAGATTTTATATGACACATGTTCAGTGGATAGGAGGGTAAATAAGAATAGCAGATTTCATATAATATGGTCATTGTTTAAGAGGGTACATAAACATATCATATTTTGTATGACAGATTTCAGTATATAACAGTAAATAAAAGTAGCTTGTATGACAGTTATAGAGTATGGGAGGGCAAATAAAAGAAACAGATTAAATATGACCATGATAAGTGTAAAGAAGGGTAACTAAATGTAGCTAATTCTATATCACAGATATTCAGTCTATGAGAGGGTAGATAAAAATAGCAGATTTTATAAGACAAATATTCAGTGTATAGAATTGTAAATAAAAGCATATTTAAATGACAGATAGTTATTGTATAGAAGGGAAAATAAAAGTAACATATTCTGTATGACAATTTTTTTATGACAGTAAATAAAAGTAGCAGTTCAAATGACAGATTTTCATTGTGTAGGAAGGTAAATAAAAAGTAGTGGTTTGTATTGCAGATGTTCATTGTATTGGAGTGTAAATAAAAGTAGCAGTTTGTACAACAGATTTTCAGTATATAGTACAGTAAATAAAACTAGCAGAGTTTGTATGATAGATATTCATTGTTAAATAAAAATAGCCAGTTATATGACAGATGTTCATTGTATTCGAGGGTAAATAAAAAGTAACATATTTTGTATGACACATGTTCATTGTATTAGTGGGTAAATAAAAAGTAGCAGTTTGTATGACAGATGTTGATTGTATTAGAGGATAAATAAAAAATAGCAGATGTTGTATGACAGATGTCCATTGTATTAGAGAGAAGATAAAAGTATGAGTAATTATACAACATATAAATCTTAAGAAACTGAAATGCATATTCCCCTGTTTTCCAGGCCCCCCACCCCATATCCACACACTCAGAACTTATATCCACCCCATTCCAACAGCAGCCCAATAGCTTAATGCAAAACCCATCCTATATTGTATGTGTCTTCAGGCTATGGTTGCATATTGCAAACATGTTTAGCAAATATTTCAGCATGCAATTTGTTTATATTTAACCTTTGAACCCCTCACAGGGATCCCAAGGGTGGCAGCCAAGGATGTTTCATCTCACATATCGCTACAACATGGAGCAAACTAACTATAAAATGTTTTAAAATTTTAGTAGGAGGTGTGATAATAGTAAAATGGATGGACAGACAAATGGCAGGACAGATGTATGGTGCCATAGTATTACAGATGTGTTTGAGGAAAGTATTGGGACAAAATGATTAAAAAAAGAAATAACATAGCTGTGGCCATTGGTATATGAAGTTTGACTATGTCTTACTGTCATGTATCTGTGTTTATGAGGGATTGAAGGATGTATTCTCTAATTTCCTTGTACACTACAGATAGGTCTGGCATGGTGCATGCTAATGACAAACATATTTGTTTGGATGTTTTTTTATACGTTTGTAAAAATATTTTTAACTCAATGAATATGACATTGTTAAGATTAGGTTTTTTTTAGAGAAGAATAGTGAATGTTCTATGAAGGTCATTTTTATGCTGCGGTAATAGTTTCATTTAGCAAACAAAATGTGAATTATTAGTTCAGTCTGACTTCAATTTCAACAAGAAAGCTCTAATATGCATGAAAATAAGTTTCAAAATGGATGTTTTCTTTATTTGGTGCTATATAAATAGTCATGAAAGCAGGTCAGGGTCAGCAAACAGGTGTTACAATTGAGAATCAAGGTGATATTTTAATATAGAGTGTATGCTATCTACACCTCAGACCTTCTCAATGATCTTTTGATTCACAGTTCATTTTTTGACCAAAACTAGAGAAAGAAATGCATTTTAAGATGAGAAGAAACCTTTACAGGGAACAAACACAACAACTATTCTCTTGCTATCTTTGAGCAGCACTTATATCAAGACCAATTAGGTCTTTGCCTGTATTGGAGATATATTGAGATACAACATGTATCCCATGATAAGATCAATAAATTAGCCTAATTGCTTTATCAAATAGTATGCAGTGAGCTTATCATCAAACAAAAATATCTTTGGTAAGTATTTCCCACATTTTTACAAAAATCAGGGTAGTGGGCTCATCATTCCTAAAAGATGGTGTCAGTTTGCTTCTCAATAAAACTGTTAACACAGGCAATGATTGTTTTAAATTTAACCCATTATGATAGTTTTAAGTTTAACCCAGTATGATAGTTTTAAATTTAACCCAGTATGATAGTTTTAAATTTAACCCAGTATGATAGTTTTATATTTAACCCATTATGATAGTTTTAAATTTAACCCTGTATGATAGTTTTAAATTTAACCCTGTATGATAGTTTTAAATTTAACCCAGTACAATAGTTTTATATTTAACCCAGTATGATAGTTTTAAATTTAACCCACTATGATAGTTTTAAATTTAACCCTGTATGATAGTTTTAAATTTAACCCTGTATGATAGTTTTAAATTTAACCCCATATGATAGTTTTAAATTTAACCCAGTATGATAGTTTTAAATTTAACCCCATATGATAGTTTTAAATTTAACCCAGTATGATAGTTTTAAATTTAACCCTGTATGATAGTTTTAAATTTAACCCCATATGATAGTTTTAAATTTAACCCAGTATGATAGTTTTAAATTTAACCCCATATGATAGTTTTAAATTTAACCCCATATGATAGTTTTAAATTTAACCCTGTATGATAGTTTTAAATTTAACCCAGTATGATAGTTTTAAATTTAACCCTGTATGATAGTTTTAAATTTAACCCCATATGATAGTTTTAAATTTAACCCAGTATGATAGTTTTAAATTTAACCCTGTATGATAGTTTTAAATTTAACCCAGTATGATAGTTTTAAATTTAACCCAGTATGATAGTTTTTGATAACCATGACTTACCTTGAAGTACTATATATATTTGCTTATAAGTTAACTCCAGCTGCAATAAACATAGTTCCTGGTCTGCCATCAATAGTGTGCCAGCAGATCAGGGACTATATAATTTAAATTGTAGTACTTAATTTAACATGTATTTGGAATGCTTTAGCTTTAGCTTCATATAGTTTGTTTTATAATGTTTTCTGAATAAAATATTTTATTCCTAATTTGCATTTTGATTGTCATGCTTTTGTACTAGAACTCTTTCTTATTTTCTATGGTAAAGAAAATTTGATATAGTTTTCTTTTATAAAATTATGCTACAAATGTCTTGCTTCATATGAAGAAAAAGAAGGAAGGAAATTCAAATATAAACAATGTCTCAAAGTTTTATTAACATACTGTACTAAATGTTTACTGTACTAAATGTTTACTGTACTAAATGTTTACAGCATAAATGGTAAAACTAATATCCATGATAATGATTAACACTAATATCCATGATAATGATTAACACTAATATCCATGATAACATTTAATACTAAGATCCATGATAACATTTAACATTAACATCCATGATAACATTTAACATTAACATCCATGATAACATTTAACACTAACATCCATGATAATATTTCACACTAACATCCATGATAATATTTCACACTAACATCCATGATAACATTTAACACTAACATCCATGATAATGATTAACACTAACATCCATGATAACATTTAATACTAAGATCCATGATAACATTTAATACTAACATCCATGATAACATTTAACACTAACATCCATGATAACACTAACATATATTACTTCACCATCTCCAGCATGTATTTGGCATTCAGAATATAGCTTTACAGTGGTTCAAGTCCTACTTAGTCAACAGGACACAAATTATATCTGCAAATGGAATACACTCCAGCCCAGTTGACGTATGTTGTGGTGTTCCACAAGGATCTGTTCTTGGACTGTTCTCTTCATTCTGTATACTCAGCCGCTCTCAAGTGTCATAGATCATCACCCAGTGTCACACCAATTGTACGCTGATGACACCCAAATATACAAGTCTAGCCACCCAACTGAAGTTGATGCTACCATCCATGGAGTAGAGAAGTGCATTTCTGATGTGAAATCATGGATGACATGTAACAAGCTGCAGATGAATGATGAAAAAACTGAGACTATTCTGATCACAACACAAAGACTTTCTCATTCACATCCTTTACCTCAGACAATAAGTATCAGCAACACCAACATTAAATTCTCACAGTCAGTATGGAACCTAGGCATTACTCTAGACAGTACTCTCACATTGCACCAACATATCATGAACATATGCAAGGCTGCATATCTTGAATTGAGACACATCAGTTCCATTCTTAAATATCTTTCAGTTGATGCCACTAAAATACTTGTGAGTTCATTAGTACTTTCAAGACTGGACTATTGTAACTCAATTCTGTCTGGTTCATCACAATATTTACTCCAGAAACTTCAAAAAGTTCAAAACACAGCTAGATCCTTACGCTCTTCTTCTGATAATCGTATACTCATTGTTCCCAAGGTGAAAACAAATTCATATGGACAACGTTCATTTGCACACCAGGGCCCCGTGACGTGGAACGAATTGCCCATTGAAATTAGACACAAAGACACGGTGGTCCCTTTTAAGAGTGCTGTTAAGACTCACCTGTTCAACTGCAGGGACAAACTTAGTGACCTAGTCATGTTTTGTATCTTATATGTTTTCAGCATGATTTTATGTTTTCCAATTTCATTGTTTTTGTCATTTGTTGTTCTGTAGTGTAGTCATGTTATTAATGATGGTGTAAAGCGCTTAGAGCTTCGAAAGATTAGGCGCTATACAAAGTCCTCATTATTATTATTATTATTATTATTATTATAAACATTTAACACTAACATCCATGATAACATTTAATACTAACATCCATGTTAATGATTAGCCAGGTATATTTTATATTATTTTTTACTGAAAATGTTAAACCTGCAAATCATTTACGTATAATATCTTTAAAAATACAATTCAGCAATTGCCTTTACCAGTCACTGCCATCTCACCTCTGTCCACATGGCTTCAAGTCTTAGGACATTATGGGTATGTGAGAAAGCTTGCAGTAGATTCCTGTGGATCAGCGGTTCTTACCAAATTTTTTCAGGTTCTTCCTCTGCCAGTTATATTGGCTGCCATGTATATCCTATCTTATGCTGAGAAATGGCATTAAATCCCAAACAACAACAGCACATACATACATACATGCATACATGCATACATACATACATACATACATACATACATACATACATACATACATACATACATACATACATACATAGACCTTGCCTTAATTCTTTATTATGATTTGAATTCTTTGTAAATGCAGTCGTGAATAGTTCCAATGAAGCATTTTTTTTTAAAAAGAAAGAGAATCAAATCTGAAAAATAATGTTGATAACTGCAAAAATCAATTATTCTGTGAATAACAAACAGCACAAAATGTATATAAAATTACTGGAAAATAATCATTCTGTGAATAACAAACAGCACAAAATGTATATAAAATTACTGGAAAATAATCAAATCACAAGAAGTCCTTTGTGATTTAAAATTTAAAGTGCAGTATGATTCAAGATAATCCAAATAATATCAACTGATAGACTAATGAATTATGACTCTTGTAGTAGATTTATATTTTGACAGTGTGAGATTAAAGCTAATTAATGACAAAAAGATATTGCACTATGCTAAAATTGCACTGACTAAAACTAATTTAAGAAAATATATAATACACTATAGAAAAGTTACACAGAAAATATTATCAAAGTCAGTGACTCAGTTCTAATTAGATTTTAAATGCACATATTCATATTTGTCAGAGATTTTTCACCAAGATTACACTGCCAATATTATAAAAGTCAGTGACTCAGTTCTAATTAAATTTTAAGTGCATGTATTCATATTGTTTTACAAGATTTTCCACCTATTATGCCTTTTTCCCAAAATGCATCAAACGTTTTCACCAAATTGCCATTGATTTGAATGGAAAAAATTGAAATAAGAAAGAAAAAAGAAATGTTCTATTAATATTGTCCTGGATGACATTTTTTTTTACGAAACCCACAAAGTAGATATTTGATGACTGTATTTGTTTTCCAGCCCCAGCGGTAATCCTCAACATGCAAGGCCGAGCGTTTATTAGTACTAATATTTTGTGAATGATGTAAGCAGACTTGCAAACGCAACAAGGAAAGACTCGAAAAAAAATTGTTGACGATTGTAGATTGATAGCTGAAATATGGTTTTTGAATAGCTTAGTATGATTTTGTACTATATTACATTTTTATATATAGAATATAGCGAGGCCTAGTTTATTTATAAATTGTAAATTATCCAATTTTATTTTTAGATTTATCAAGGTGAATTTACTTTCGGTTTTGGTTTGCTACATGGTAATAACTTGAGTTAAGGTGGATGATATAAGGTAAATAAAAATTATACTCATTTAGGATGCCTTATTTTCTTCTAGTTTTGTTCTTTCTGCATGGACTCCAGTCCACAAGGGCTCATATATTTATTCTATCAGCGTCCGCTTTTAGTTGTGGGTGGGAGTACTGTTAGACTTGTGCTCCTCGGAGCTTTTTTTGTCATATAACTTTCTAGAAAGGGGGGGGGGGGGAGGGAGCAGCGCTAAAATTGGTACAGCATTTCCCGACTGTTACAATGCTTGAAATAAATATTTGGGCTGCTGTGTCCATTATAATAGACCAACACGTAGTTCACAAGTTTTTTTGTTTTTTTTCTTCTGACATTACACCATCAGTAATGCTAGAAACAAAAATACAGAGATAAGACATTACACCACTACTGTCAGATAGAAAAAAGGCAGAGATCTACTTGTTGGTCAACCATTGTGGTAGGTGAAAAAGTAATGTATCTTGAGGTAAAAGATAAAGAAAAAGCTATTGAGAAAATCCCAGGCCCACCCCCCTGAAAATTATATGGTTTGTCTCTCAGGAGTTTGTTGCACATGTAAATTTTGCTTTCAGCAATCAGTATTAAATGTGATTGTACTGTGCATCTTCTGTCCTTACCAAAATTGATAATGAACTGCTTCACTTTTATTTTGTTTTCACTATTGTTCAATATGTTAGGTCTGTGGCCCATAATATATATTCAACAGTGCCATAACATTGGATTAGACAGCATACAAACAACCAGTAATATAAACTGCATATACATTAGATCATTGTATCTTAAACTTTCTTGTGATGAAATGTAGCTTGACTGTTCAAAGTACTAGGGTTAATATCAAACATAACATTAACAAATGATCTAATAAGACATTTTTTTTGTAAATACTCTTCTCTAAAATCTTCATATAAATCAAAAGAAATGATGTTCATCAATTAATTTCTCTGACAGTTTGTACATTTTCTAACATAACTCGGGTGACAGCGGAGAATAACTGTGCAGTGGCAAATTCAGTGATGGACAGTCTATGTCATAGAAATTTAGGATTTTGGGCACAATATATGAATTTAATAATTTGGGCTAACCTTTGTACCCAGATAGAAAATTGAATCCCCTCTAGTGATATCCTGCATTGAATCCCAAAACTCTGTTTAATCATACGTATCAAAATTAACTTATTATTAGTTAAGCAGATGTCAACTACAGTACCATGCAAACTTTGGCATGTGTATAGACCATCCACTGTTGAATTGCATTTGTGTAGTTCTTCATTGCCATGGCTAGTAATGTTCGAAATAATAAGTGGCAGTGAAGTGCTTGTTGGTCAACATATTTGTAAGTATTATTTTCCATGCATTCATTACTGATTAGAGAATTTATTATCTCTTCATTTTCAAGTCCCATAATTGATTCAAAATTTTTTGTGGAAGTTACGCTTAGTATATCAGTGATATGATGCATATCAGTTTTAGCAAATGAACAGTTCATTCAAGAAGTAGAATGATAGAAAACCAGGCTTTGCTTTAATAACATTTCTTGTCTGTATTTTTTTTCAGATATAATGGCAACAGCAATGTCAGATTCGTTTGACCACATTCACTTTGTCGGAAGAATAGACTATTTATCAGCACTTGAAAAAGCATGGGGGAAGAAGCAGTTGTTTGGTGTCTATGGTTTGAGAGCTGTGGGAAAATCTAGAACTGTTGTAGAGTTCCTGAAACAGAAAGGATGCCGATTCCATGACAAAGGATGCAGAATCCATGACAAAGGCCATGGAAGAAATCTTTGTGAAAACAACCCTGAAAATGTCTTAAATGTGCTGACTATTGATATGAGAGAGATAAAACTGAAACAAAAGTTGTATGCTGATCTTTTATCAGAGATTTCATATCTCAGTGGCAAGATAAGAGATGTAAATATCTCAGATTCAGACATAAGAGATGGAGATATCTCAAATTCAGACAAAAGAGATGAAGTCATATCCATTCTGACAGAGACTTCTTTTCTAACTGGACCTGTTATTATATTTGACAATGCAGAGGACGCTATGGAAGACCAACTTAAAGATGATTTTTTGACTCTATGCACAACTTTAGTAAGAAAAAGTGAATCCATTAAAATTTTCATAACATCGACAACCAATGCATTATTTGCTCAGTTAGGACCTATTTTCTTTACACGAGAGCTTTCACCAATGACAATGCAAGAGGCATCCTTGCTCATGAGAAATGTTTTGGCTGACACTGACTTGGGTGATTATTTTGATCAGATAACTGAGATGTGCTGTGGCTTGCCATTAGCCATTTTGATGGTCGGATCTACAATGCAAGATAATATCAATCCCAGAGTTATGCTGGCCAGTCTATCAGAATGCAGACTGAAAGCTCTTAACTTTGTTGGTCATAAGAAGAAATTTGATCCAGGTATTTAGTTGCAATAAAGTCAGATGCCTGTATGTCTATTCCCATTACAAACTTGTTACAAGGGTAGAAAGTTTTGGAAAATCCATGCTTGTTCCCAGCTTTGAAAATATAGTTGCCCAGCAGATGTTTCTGGTTGCCCAGGAAATTACTGCATATAATAATACCAAAACAAATATGTGTTTCATATTGCACTGGTTTTTAAATTAGAGTTAGCTTGTCATTTTTTGGTAAACATTATATATATATATATATTTATTAAACCACCATTAATACTGGCCTCCATGTATAGCCAATCTTGTGCTGAAAAATGGCATTAAACCCTACAACAATAACAATAACAATATATTTATTTAAGTGATTTTGTAAGGAGGAGGGGGTACCATGGGGGAAAAAGTGCTAAGGTCAGCATTGAGAAACAGGGACAGTAGGCCGACTGAAAAAACACACATGCTTTTTTTGCCTAATGGAAAGTGTCACACAAGTTTAAACATATATACACTAAATGAGATCAGCAAATTCAAAAAATTATCAAACAATGTCTTTATTTTATTATGAACAATATGTAACATGTTTCTCTTGTATAGCAGACCTTTCCAGGTTGGTAATTACCCTCATCCATGTGATAAGAATTCATCCACTCATAGGGTGACTTTTGTAAAGTGTTCAGAAGCCTACCCTATGATAGAATGCATGCTCAGTAGTCTTCATCTTTGTTTCAAGGTGTCAGCATTTTATTGGTTGGAAAATACATGCACTATTAAAATTTGCTTTCATTTCACATCTTTTAGTAAACAAATTTATGCTGTTTATGTATTATAGTTATTGATTGTATTTACCCACAGTCCAAATGTTTGCATAAGTGAAATTAAGCTCTCAAGAGTTCTTGACATTTTGTAGTCATGGGTTTCACTTAACTATACCATTAGGTTACTCCCCTGCCTCCAAAGTGTGTTAGGGTAAGTTTTTGTCATGTCTTATTGCAGTTTATTTTTGTCTTCCATTTGTCAGTTAGGTATTAGTCTCCCTATTCCTGTTGGTCTGGTTTGATTCATACCATGTTATAAATTTGTTGAGTTATGAATTTCCAAAATTTACATTATATTCTGTACACACATTGGCTATAGGGCAGCCCTTTCCAACACACAGATTCAACCAACAAGGGTTATAGGGTGACACTTTCCAACACACACATTTTACCAACAAGGGCTATAGGGAATCCCTTTCCAACACACAAATTATACCATCAAGGGCTATATGGTGACCGTTTTCAACACACACATTCTACCAACAAAGGCTGTAGGGTGACTTTTTCCAACACACAAATTCTACCAACAAGTGCTATAGGGTGACCCTTTACAACGCACACATTCTATCAACAAGGGCTAAGGGGTGAACCTTTTCAACACACACAATCTACCAATAAGGACCATAGGGTGACCCTTTTTAACACACATTCTACCAACAAGGTCTGTAGGGTGACCCTTTTCATCACAAATTCTACCAACAAGGATTATAGAGTGACCCTTTCCATCACACCAATTCTACCAACAAGGCTTATAGAGTGACCCTTTCCATCACACAAATTCTACCAACAAGGCTTATAGAGTGACCCTTTCCATCACACATTCTACCAACAAGGATTATAGAGTGACCCTTTTCATCACACAAATTGTAGCAACAAGGATTATTGAGTGACCCTTTCCATCACACAAATTCTACCAACAAGGATTATAGGGTGACCCTTTTCATCACATAAATTCTACCAACAAGGATTATAGGGTGACCCTTTTCATCACACAAATTCTACCAACAAGGATTACAGGGTGACCCTTTTCATCACACAAATTCTACCAACAAGGATTACAGGGTGACCCTTTTCATCACACAAATTCTACCAATAAGGATTATAGAGTGACCCTTTCCATCACACAAATTCTACCAACAAGGATTATAGGGTGACCCTTTCCATCACACAAATTCTATCTACCAATACTTGCGATATTAGTAACATTTTATGTCTAATGTACTTCATTATAGTGTATTCTCACTGCATTAGTAAAGTTTTATGTCTAATGTATTTCATTATAGGGTATTCTCACTGCATTAGTAAAGTTTTATGTCTAATGTACTTCATTATAGTTTATTCTCACTGCATTAGTAAAGTTTTATGTATAATGTACTTCATTATAGGGTGGTTTCACTGTAATAATAAAATTATATGTGTAATGTACTTCATTATAGTGTATTCTCACTGCATTAGTAAAGTTTTATGTATAATGTACTTCATTATAGGGTGGTTTCACTGTAATAATAAAATTATATGTGTAATGTACTTCATTATAGGGTGGTTTCACTGTAATAATAAAATTATATGTGTAATGTACTTCATTATAGGGTGACCCTTTCCATCACACCAATTCTACCAACAAGGCTTATAGAGTGACCCTTTCCATCACACAAATTCTACCAACAAGGCTTATAGAGTGACCCTTTCCATCACACATTCTACCAACAAGGATTATAGAGTGACCCTTTTCATCACACAAATTGTAGCAACAAGGATTATTGAGTGACCCTTTCCATCACACAAATTCTACCAACAAGGATTATAGGGTGACCCTTTTCATCACATAAATTCTACCAACAAGGATTATAGGGTGACCCTTTTCATCACACAAATTCTACCAACAAGGATTACAGGGTGACCCTTTTCATCACACAAATTCTACCAACAAGGATTACAGGGTGACCCTTTTCATCACACAAATTCTACCAATAAGGATTATAGAGTGACCCTTTCCATCACACAAATTCTACCAACAAGGATTATAGGGTGACCCTTTCCATCACACAAATTCTATCTACCAATACTTGCGATATTAGTAACATTTTATGTCTAATGTACTTCATTATAGTGTATTCTCACTGCATTAGTAAAGTTTTATGTCTAATGTATTTCATTATAGGGTATTCTCACTGCATTAGTAAAGTTTTATGTCTAATGTACTTCATTATAGTTTATTCTCACTGCATTAGTAAAGTTTTATGTATAATGTACTTCATTATAGGGTGGTTTCACTGTAATAATAAAATTATATGTGTAATGTACTTCATTATAGGGTGGTTTCACTGTAATAATAAAATTATATGTGTAATGTACTTCATTATAGGGTGGTTTCACTGTAATAATAAAATTATGTGTAATGTACTTCATTATAGGGTGGTTTCACTGTAATAATAAAATTATATGTGTAATGTACTTCATTATAGGGTGGTTTCACTGTAATAATAAAATTATATGTGTAATGTACTTCATTATAGGGTGGTTTCACTGTAATAATAAAATTATGTGTAATGTACTTCATTATAGGGTGGTTTCACTGTAATAATAAAATTATATGTGTAATGTACTTCATTATAGGGTGGTTTCACTGTAATAATAAAATTATATGTGTAATGTACTTCATTATAGGGTGGTTTAATAATAAAATTATATGTGTAATGTACTTCATTATAGGGTGGTTTCACTGTAATAATAAAATTATATGTGTAATGTACTTCATTATAGTGTATTCTCACTGCATTAGTAAAGTTTTATGTATAATGTACTTCATTATAGGGTGGTTTCACTGTAATAATAAAATTATATGTGTAATGTACTTCATTATAGGGTGGTTTCACTGTAATAATAAAATTATATGTGTAATGTACTTCATTATAGGGTGGTTTCACTGTAATAATAAAATTATGTGTAATGTACTTCATTATAGGGTGGTTTCACTGTAATAATAAAATTATATGTGTAATGTACTTCATTATAGGGTGGTTTCACTGTAATAATAAAATTATATGTGTAATGTACTTCATTATAGGGTGGTTTAATAATAAAATTATATGTGTAATGTACTTCATTATAGGGTGGTTTCACTGTAATAATAAAATTATATGTGTAATGTACTTCATTATTGGGTGGTTTCACTGTAATAATAAAATTATATGTGTAATGTACTTCATTATAGGGTGGTTTCACTGTAATAATAAAATTATATGTGTAATGTACTTCATTATAGGGTGGTTTCACTGTAATAATAAAATTATATGTGTAATGTACTTCATTATAGGGTGGTTTCACTGTAATAATAAAATTATATGTGTAATGTACTTCATTATAGGGTGGTTTCACTGTAATAATAAAATTATATGTGTAATATTGTATGATAGTCTTTATATAAGGTGGTGTACTCATTGGCGCCATTTTGCATCAGTTAGATTCAGTTAAGTTACATCCCACATTGGACTGTATAGAAACTGACTTTCTTCAGTTAAATATATACATAACGTATTATTTAAAAAAAAATTTTTGGTCTTTACATCAGAGGATGACAATGCATACAAGAGATTTATACACCGACTGACAGAGATGTTTCAGCAGCGACTGGCTGTACTGGGATATATCCCTGGATCTTTCAGAGCAGAACAAGCTGCAAAAATTCTGTCGGGTAATAATGTAGTCTCCTTCTTTCACAAAAGATTATAATATCTCTCTTTCTTTGCTACTCTTTTTGAGGTATTTGCAGAATATTTAAGAGTGTAAATGCTATTTTTTCTGAGTTAATTGTAGTATATACAGTCAGTTGCTGAATCTCACATCAAATAATACCTGAAGGACATTTTGTAAACTGTGTGAGTCGGCTACTGACCGTTTATACCATTTGATTTAATTATAAAGCTGTAAGTTGTAATTGAGTATCAGAGGTTTTGTTATATGCCAGTGTTTGCCAATAAAATTTGCATCGGTACCTAAAAAAGATTTGGCTGTCAGTCGTCCTGTAATAGCAAACTATAAAACATGGTTTAAGTCTTGAAAGTTAACTGTCTTAGCATTAAAGTCTCTAAGAAGCCAACTTATTCTATTCATACATTTGTAGTTTCATATCTCTGCTGACTTTGATCAGTGATTATTGGCAACAACACAACCCCAGAAGGAGAGTTGACTTATCTCTTTGATGGATTGCAAAGGTTTGATATTGGATTCAAGAAAAAACACTACAAATTAAGCTATTTCATACACATTAATCCAAGCAGACACATTCTGTTTGCATTAAAGAATCAGTAGTCATAGCTTAGTGATTATGTTTGTTTTTCTTCCACAAAGTACTGAGCATTATGGAGTTTATTTCTTGTATACCATTGGTGTTTTTATTTACTTTTGTTCAAAACAAATTACTAACTACATGTGTAAATATTTGTTTTCATGGGGACCTGCTTGGGTTGGATTTTGATCGTTTCTATTTACAGTTAAATGTAATTCATGTGATCTAGCCATGCTGATGTTAAAGGCCTTCACTCATACCAAGTCACAATAACTATTTTAAATGGTTAAACACATTAACTATACGTAAACTCTGAACCAAAGTTGTTAATTGTATGTGAATTAAGTTGGTGACTGACAATGATGATGGGATTACACTATAGTTTGTTCCACATACCTTTGCAAATGTTATCCTATCTATGAATTTCAGGTCAGCATCATTAAATGGAACTGAAAATACTTAATTCATTTAGAAAACTAAGTGTGAAAAAAATGATATACTTTTAGCTACATTCAATGCGTTACAGATGAGATTTAAATCACGATTCTGTATGGAAGGAACTGTATTGTCATGATGTTGGCTTGTAATGCTGTCCATTATGAACACTGCTCCTGTCAAGTTCAGCAATGCATTCTTTTCACTTTCATTCTCTAGACTATTGTCTTTCATCTTTCAAAGTCATAAACAATACATAGTTGATAGTTGATGTTTAGTATTTGTACCTGTAGAATTTGGTCTCGTACTGACTTTTTCCATCCTTGCTAAGACAAAGTACCAGTAGAAGCGCAACCCAAGCAGAAATATTGAATTTGGCAGTCAATTATATTATGTTGTCATTCTCAAATCAGTATTTTCCTAACTTCAAGAACAAAATTAACATCTGCTGGGTAATTTATCCGATTATTTATGTGCTATATATTGTGAGACAAAATTGGTGACATGGAACTTTTTGTTTACGGTATTTGAGATTGCAGATTTTTTTTTACCACAGCCCATATGGATATAAATTACTTTTTTATATTACTATTTTCACATTTTTGAAAACCATTTTCACACTTTTATATTACTATTCTAAAAACATGTTATATTACCATTTTCACATTTTTTATATTACCATTTTCACATTTTTTTATATTACCATTTTGACATTTTTTTATATTACCATATTCACATTTTTTATATACATATTACACTTTTCACATAGTGACAGAACATTTATGCAACAAATTACCTAATGAGACTATTTCTTTTATAACCTTTATTGTTATTTGTAAAAAATTTTATCATGCATGATATTATAGGAATATTGTACACATTCGTAAGTTTCAAACTAATATTACAACCAATGCCTCCAAATTAAGTCTCATCATTTTACTTATTGGAAGTCTAATGTTTCAGATGATGAATCTGTTGCCATAGCAAAAGTTGATGTCTTGTTGCCGCTTATGCGGAGGAACATGATCATGTACAGCAGTGTTACAGAGAGGCTTGACATTCATGGTATGGTGAGAGAATGCTTGAAGGTCTACTTGGAAATAAAGAGTCTGCCAGGTAAAATTTCTTAACATACCCAAGAAGTAATAAACCTGAACTTATCCATACCATTGCTTTATTTCTTCCATGATAAACCCAAGTGCTTGCAAGTTTAGTTGTTTGTTTTTGTTTTTTACAGTAAAGGGTAAGCTTATGATTGTTAAAACAATATTTATTGTTTGTCATCTGATAAATAATAATATAGCAAGGATGTAGAAAACAGAAAGCATGTTATATATTGAGCTTTTTTATATTGGTAATGGCCTTCTTTATTAAACATTTGCCAGAACTATTCAGAAACAGTGATAAGCTTCATTACCATACACGGGCTTATGATGGAAGAGTTATCCTTTCAGTTCTCAGTTCCCAACAAACACAGCTTTTTAGAGCTTGATATTTATATATGTCAGTTATGTGAACTTTTTGCAGTTTTTGGTTGCCAAAGTAACAATTTTGAAGACCTGTGAAAATCCTGCAATATTTAACATGAATCTGTATTTTTGTCTTGCTTAAGACATCTGTCAACATGAATCTGTATTTTTGTCTTGCTTAAGACATCTGTCAACATGAATCTGTATTTTTGTCTTGCTTAAGACAACTGTCAAGGTGGACAAGAAATAATAGTCACAATAGATATTCTTTTAATACTGTCTATGCTGGTAAGTCAGATCAACTGCAAACTATATAGACTAAGATCTGCCAATGCATAATGTACCTGTAGATTTATGACATAATGTACCTGTAGATTTATGACATAATGTACCTGTAGATTTATGACAAAATGTACCTGTAGATTTATGACATAATGTACCTGTAGATTTATGACATAATGTACCTGTAGATTTATGACAAAATGTACCTGTAGATTTATGACATAATGTACCTGTAGATTTATGACAAAATGTACCTGTAGATTTATGACATAATGTACCTGTAGATTTATGACATAATGTACCTGTAGATTTATGACATAATGTACCTGTAGATTTATGACATAATGTACCTGTAGATTTATGACAAAATGTACCTGTAGATTTATGACATAATGTACCTGTAGATTTATGACATAATGTACCTGTAGATTTATGACATAATGTACCTGTAGATTTATGACATAATGTACCTGTAGATTTATGACATAATGTACCTGTAGATTTATGACATAATGTACCTGTAGATTTATGACATAATGTACCTGTAGATTTGTATTTACCTGTAGATTTGTATTTATGCAAGTTTTCTATTTATGCAAGTTAGTTTGAAATGATCAGTAGAACAAACAACTTAATCTCTGATTGTCAGTACATAATGCGATGGCAAATCAGGGTCTCTGATTGTCAGTACACCATGCAATGGCAAATTAAGGTATGTTTTCTTTGCAGTTGGACCCAACTTACAAGCTTGTGGTTCAGAGCTTTAATTTCCAGATTTGCAGCACTTGTGATAAATGATTAATTATGTCAGCCTTTTCTTTTATAATCATCACAGTCTGTAGCAAAAAATAAAATAGTCTTAGACTAAAATCTTTTTATCATGACATTACATACTTATTATCATGACATTACATACTTTTTATAATGACATTACATACTTTTTATCATGACATTACATACTTTTTATAATGACATTACATACTTTTTATAATGACATTACATACTTTTTATCAAAACATTACATACTTTTTATCATGACATTACATACTTTGTATCATGACATTACATACATTTTATCATGACATTACATACTTTTTATCTTGACATTACATACTTTTTATAATGACATTACATACTTTTTATAATAACATTACATACCTTTTATAATGACATTACATACTTTTTATAATAACATTACATACTTTTTATCATGACATTACATACATTTTATCATGACATTACATAATTTTTATAATGACATTACATACTTTTTATCATGACATTACATACTTTTTATCATGACATTACATACTTATTATCATGACATTACATACTTTTTATCATGACATAATGACATTACATACTTTTTATCATGACATTACATACTTTTTATCATGACATTACATACTTTTTATAATAACATTACATACTTTTTATAATAACATTACATACTTTTTATAATGACATCACATACTTTTTATAATGATATTACATACTTTTTATAATAACATTACATACTTTTTATAATAACATTACATACTTTTTATCATGACATTACATACTTTTTATAATAACATTACATACTTTTTATAATAACATTACATACTTTTTATCATGACATTACATACTTTTTATAATAACATTACATACTTTTTATAATGATATTACATACTTTTTATAATAACATTACATACTTTTTTACATTAGAGCCCCAAATATAATCCACCAAAAGAAGTAAATCAGCTTTGACGTATCAAATAATTCCATTTTGTTTGGTTATGATACAGTTCTGTAGCGTTTTTGGTTCAAAATATTAAAATTTAGCTGATAATTTAATATTTTCAAAGAATTGAAAACATATTCATCTCAAATGGCATTAAAGTTTCAATGTAAACTTAGTAACTTTACATTTTAAAAAGATTTATGCATTTATTTCAGAACATTAAATGCCAAAATGTCTCTTCCTCTTATTGCTCTCATTTTTTTTAATGTTGTATATGGATGTGATGATAACTCAATATCAATTAATAATTATAGTGGTATAAGGAAATGAATGAATATCTGATATGTCCGATAATAAGGATTGGAAAATATAATGCAGAATCGAGTTTTACTCTGAATTCCCCAACCCTTATGATATTTGGATAACATATCCAGATGTTGCTAAATACCCCATTGATATTTTGGATATCATAACCAGATGTTACTAAATACCCCTATGATATTTTGATATCATAACTAGATGTTACTCAAAACCCCTATGATAATTGGATATCAGAACCAGATGATACTAAATACCCCATTGATAGTTGGATATCATAACCAGATGTTACTAAATACTCCTATGATAATTGGATATCAGAACCAGATCTTACTAAATACCCCATCTATTTTGGATATCATAACCAGATGATATTAAATACCCATTGATAATTGGATATCTTAACCAGATGATGCTAAGTAACCCATTAAATATTTGGATATCATGTTCAGATATAAAGTTCATTAGGTCTGGGAATAAAAGGAAAGATGTCTGGGCAAGCACAAAATAATATAAATAGTTTAATTTTCCAAATATTTGTATAATTGTACATTTTCTTTAGAGTTGTGTTCCAAATTAAGGCATATTTTAACATTTCCCTTATTCTTTGCATGTAAGACAAACACCAGATAAAAGCAAGATTTAGTTTGTATTATCTAAAGATCATATTAAATGAAATCCAAATGATATATAAGAAAATATGTGAATATCAAGCTATCACACACAGACATGTGAATTATCATATTTGATGTGATGCCTACATTATGTCCCTCAGAAATGTTGTTTGGAAACTTACTTTATGTTAAAGCAAATTTTAATAAGTGCACACCTCCAATATCCCATCATGTGTATGCATGTACTAGAAGAGTTACCTCTCTTTGTCTTCATTGAAAGCAGTCTAGTTTCAGGAATTATTTTTTTCTCAAATACGGTAATGACAAATAAAAGAACATGTAGGCTCTCTTTTGAAGACTGACCAAACCCAAAAGTTTAAGTGGTAACAAGAGGTTTCTAAAAAAAAATTTTCAAGGAAAATTTAAGTTGCTATAACCCACCTACAAGGCATGGTTAGGTCTGATAATACATGCGCTCCAAAATTTATAATTTGTATGCAGGTTTTAGTGAATAGATGGTTGTGTGCACCTTAAGACATGTGCAAGTATTATATAGAACAGGGGTGAGCAACCTATTTTACATAGCATGCCATACTTTTCCTGATTAATTAAAAAAAAAATTAACAAGTGTATGCCACCAGTAAGAGAGTAACACTGTTAAAATCAAGATTTTTTGTCTGCCCTTTGCATGCCACACAAAACCTCTCGACATGTCACAAGTGGCATAGTTGTCTGACCCCTGACATAGAATATGATGCATACATACATATGTACAAAAATACATGCATACATACATAATTATGTATATACAGCTCTCCCTCGTTATAACTACGCAAGTTCCATAACCCCAACCATGTTATGTGCCAAACCATATTATATAGAGAACCATGATATGTATGGGTATATTGAGAATAGTGTAATATATAGACCTTGATATAGTGAGTACTATCAATTTTGTTAAATAAGGGTGTTTTGAAAAGGAAATTAAGATATGAAGCTAAGTTTCACCATATTTTCTTTCACCCCATATAGTTATAAATTGGTCATGGGATTACAGCAGTTCCAAGTTTTATCCAGATATAAATTATAACGAGTTTTATCCAGATATAAATTATAACGAGTTTTATCCAGATATAAATTATAACGAGTTTTATCCAGATATAAATTATAACGAGGCATATTTCAAATGAGGGAGAGACATACACACACATATGCTGAACAGCAGCATTTACAATTTTAGTCTTTTTCTGTTGTTTATCACTTTCCAAAATTAATAAGGCAATGAGTGAATATTGGAAAAATTTCTAGTATGATGTTGAAACTAGGTCTTCAATTAGATAATATAAAGAAGTGAAACCAACAATTTAGGTAAAATCAAGTAAATATATTTGTCAAAGTTACAAAAGGAAAATTTAAGAGACACATCCTTGTGATTAAATTCTAATTAATCCTAAATGTCCTATCACAGGTCTAAAAATATAGAATGTTCCAAATTAGTGTACTACGACAACATTTACAATAAATTTCAATTTAGGCACTTAACACATCAAACACATCACATTATGTACATGTATGTACTGTACATACATTCATTATGTCAAGAAATCTGTAACCTTTGTTTGCCTGGAATGATTAGTGATAGTGTCCATAGATTCTCAAGGGCTTCACTATTGTGTTTTTTGTCATCACTGATGTATATTGCTGACATCTGCTCAAAATATCTCACAGTTATATGCAGTATGGCAAACTAATAAAATGCAGTCATTTTTTATAAATCATATTTTACAACTGTTATAGCTGCTAATGAGCTGATAATTGACGTTCACATTTTATTCTAAAATGAAGCCCTGTACTGTCCACAGCTTAAATCAATCAACTGTATTTGTACAGCCATCAGTAAATGGTGATCGTTACATACAATTGGTAAACAACAAAGAGGCTTAATGGCACACTTTATTTGCCATATGTTATGTCAAAAAACTTGGACATTTGATCCCAGTGTGTTTATTTAATTATTAACACCCCCGTTGGCAACTAGCTTAAACTGACATTGTTTATACAATCGCTGGTTACAGTATGGTCACACTACTTAGTTTTCCAAAACACATTATCACGTAATCAGTTGATAACTTTAACACACCACTAGAATTTTATCAGATATTGATACATTGACATACCTCCAGATTTGCAAAGGTGAATCTGTATTATCCAACTGACTGTATTTTCATATATAATATTTTGAATTTTCTTATTTTTGAACAGATTATTTCCAGATTATCGAGACAAGTTTTAAAGTAATTTTACACTTTGGTCCAAAATTTTTATTTCCGGATCCTGAATGTGGATTTCTTGATTAACAGCAAACTAACCTTTAGTAATTCCTCTCCCATTGAGTTATGTCCACATTGCAAAGTTTCCAGAATAAGTGTCCGGACTAATGAGGCTCCACTGTAAACAGATTTAGGCAAAGACGTGCAATTTACATTATGGATTTTGAGTTGCAAATCCCATGAACACAGGGGTAATTAAGGTTGTGTCACTGGGGGTATAGTATAAGGTCTAAGAATGTTTCTTTCTTTTAATATGTGAAAAGAGTACTTGGGATAGGAAAAAGTCAGTTTATCTTGACTCAAATGAGTTAATAATTGTCCCTATTTCTTTGATACTAATTGTTTCTCTGTGCTTACCAAATTTTCACCCTTTTAAGTCCACCATGAGAGGAAGTATATGTTATGAAGTTTACCCATCATGCAATTGTTAACAATTGTGTGAAACAGCTTGAGTTCTCAATCATCTACATGAACTAATAAAACCTGGTTGATAGCTTGCACGTTTGGGTTAGAATTAAGCCAATCAATTTTTGGATAAAAGATAAAAGAATAAAGGCACTATGAGTGTTTACACTATGCCATTTTGTCTAAATCATATAACTCAAGAAGAAGTCTATTGATTTTGGGTCTAAGGACAAGGTCAGTGAAAGATGAAAAATGGTTCCCACACAAAATGTTTTGTTCTCAGCCATGTACCTTTCCAATGTTTGCAGATGACTTATATACTGGGTAAGAAACTTTTGATTTTGGAATCAAAATGTCAAAGGTCAAAATGTCAAAGGTCAGTGTCAGTATGACTGTAATAAGAATTTTACTTCTAGACTATATATCTTGACCAAATTTGTGGATGCCCATAATTCATGTATGGAAAGGCATACAAATATTTGGGGTTGACAGATATATGATCAAGATCACCAAAGAGAAATGAATTTGGAAAAGTACTTTTATCCGGGGAGTAAGTTCCTTGATCAAACTTTGTTGATGATTTGCACTTATGCCATAAAAGAAGCCTAGCAATTCTGTGCTCTGTAGGTTAAAGGTCATGGTCATAGCAAGTTTAGTTTAACACTTCATATCATGTAATAAAGACTCAGTTCATAGAGACATATTAGTCAATAATATCTGATCAACCATTAATATTCACGATACTCTTATTATTTACAGTTTTATTAGCTTTCTAGTTTACAGATTAATATACACCAGCTGATGCTACCCTCACTGCTATTGCTCCTGAAGGCAATAAATAACGACAAGGAGGATCCAGGATTTCTTTCCACAGGTGGTTCAGTCATGAAAGGTCTGCTTTGTTACAAGTGGCCACATTTCTCGGTGTTTTTTTCTGAAATGTCTATAGTATTGGAAAATAAAGAGTTTGTAGCTCTGGTCCAGAATTATGTAACAGAAAGAAGCAAAACAAGCAAGTTCAATCAGTAAAATCAACAATAGTTTCATTGTCTAAGTTCCAAAGTGAAAATTTATGAGAGACTTACTGCATTGTGAATGTAATCCCATACAATCCTTAATGTTCCGTTTCAAGTCCGAAAGTACAGAATCTTTCGAATTAATTCCATTAGTCTTGAACATCAGTGAAAATTATATATACCAAAATATCTTTTAAGGAGTCCTCAATAATCCCAAATTAGTGCTTTAGTTCAAAACTCAATGGCTAATTTTTAATTCCAATGAATAATTTAAATAAATAATTCATCTCAGACTATAACTGGACACAGCTAGAACTTTGATAATAAATTTTCCAAAACTAATATTAAAACAGGAATTAAGACTTAGTTTAATATTTAATAAACTTCTATTTCTATACCGATTGTCACCTTACCTATGATGCAACAGCATTTCCTGAAATGCACTAAATGTGGGTCATTTCTGGTGGAAAGTTCCATCAAATTGTCAATAAGTTCACTTTCAGGACTATTTACGATCACAAAGCTATGTCAACCTGTTGTTTGCAAATGAGCATTATGTTAAAGTAAATCATGGATAGACATTAGCTATGTAATGTGATAATGTTATGTTTGCAGATAACCCTTATCATAAAGTACAATTTACAATCAAGGAAAAAAATTGAAGTACAGAGCATACTTATTCATAACAAGAGAGGTTGACTGACGGTATCAAATATTTTTAATGTGGAGTCATATAATCCACAGGACAAGTGATTCATCACAAGCCTCTTGTTCTGCACAAGCCCTCACAAAATTTGTTCTATGTACTACGTTTCACTGATGGACTCCAGTCCAACATAACTGTCTGGCCTCACCCATGTTTTCACACAAGCAAGATATTTACGCTTCTCTTCTGACAATCGTATACTCACATCCACTTTGAAAATAAAGTCATGTAGACAACGTTCTTTTGCATACCAGGGCCCAGCAATATGGAACGAATTGCCCATTGATACAGAGACACAGTGATCCCTTCAAGAGTGCTCTTAAAACTCACCTTTTTCAAACTGCAAGAACAAACTTAAAGACCTAATAATGTTTCCAACCTTAAATATTTTCAGCAATTTTTTATGTTTTCTAATTTTATGTTTGCTTCTGGATCGAATGGATAGCCAATGTAGAGTACAGAGCAACGGGGAGATGCGCTCTGATTGAGGTACTCTAAAGATGATCTGATCAGCTTTGAACTTCTTGAAGTTTCTGGAGTAGATATTGAGACAAACCAGACAGAATTAAGTTACAATAGTCCGGTCTTGAAAGTACTAATGAACACACAAGTGTTTTAGTGGCATCAGTTGAAAGATATTTGCAAATGGAGCTGACTCATCTCAGCTTTGTTCATGAAATGGTGCAATGTGAGAGTACTGTCTAGAGTAACATCTAGGTTTAGTTCATTATTACTACTACTATTATTATTTCTCACTTCTGTCTGCGTGGGTTCGAGTCTAAGATTTGGCTAATGTAGTTATGTGAGAAAGCTTGCCAGTAGCTTCTTGTGGGTTGGTGGTTTTTTCCAGGGTTTTTCCTGGGTTCTTCCTCCACCAATATTACTGGCCGCTATTTATAGCCTATCGTGTGCTGAAAAATGGCGTCAAACCCTAAAAAAATAATATAAAAAAAATTATTATTATTATTATTATTATTATTATTATTATTATTATTATTATTATTATTATTATTATTAACTATATTCTGTTATTCCTGTCATAAACAAGATGACCATTTTATAGCATGACAGTGTTCACTCAATATAAGACACATCAATGCAACATGGTCCCACAGCTTATCAATATAATATGGTCTCTATACAAGTATAACATGGTCCCACAGCTTATCAATATAATATGGTCTCTCATACAAGTATAACATGGTCCATCAGTATTTTAAAATGACCACTCAGTATAAAACACATTAATATAGCATGGTCTCTATACAAGTATAAATTGGTTCCTCAGAATTTTAGTAAAATCCCTCTGTATAAGACACATCAATATAGCATGGTCCCACAGCATATTAATATAGCATGGTCTCTCAGTATATCAGTAAAACAAGGTCTCTTATTATACCAGCATGATTCCTCAGAAATTTAGTGTGATCCTTCTCTGTAAGATACATCAGATTAACATGGTCCCTCAATATATCAGTATAACATTGTCTCTCATACCATTACAATTGGTTCATCATTATTTTAGTAATATCCCTCTCTGTAAGCCACAGTTTAACATGGTCTTTCAGTATATTTGATCTAGATGGATGTGATTAACAAATATGGATTTTAAAATATTTGTATTTGTAAACTTCTGTTTGCATGATTGAATGATATAAGGTAATGTATAAATGTAAATGAGGCAAATATGCCAAACTTGTTCACAGTTGAACTATGATGTGATCTACTTTCAGAAGTTGTAATTGATGCATTGTTTGTATTGTATGGATTGAAAATCATTATTATTTGAAACGATGACAAGTTGAAACCTATTGATATTAAGCAGAATTTCACTGTTAGCTGTTCATTTCATGCAGTGTTATTTTCATGGAGGTTTAATGGGGGGTATGTTAATGTGCTCATAATAAGAGGAAATTTGTATCAGTTATGTTCATATGAAAATGGAGTACATTGTAGCTCCTTAATTAACAGAAAGTAAAAGAAACCTGCAACTCTCCTGCCAAGATTGCACAATTTCCATTTTCTTTTTTGCTTGTTACTATCCCAGTACCTAAATTACTATTTATGCTTGTTTATTTTATAAGCACACTAGACATTTCCCATAGTTACTTCAAATCATGTCCTGCATTCAGTTAGCATAGTTATAATTTTCCATTATCTTTTTAAGATGTATTCACTTTACACTAAGCGCAAAAGACATGCATGCTAGGTCTGTGATGCAGTGTACTCACCAATCTGAATTAAATCATGTTCAATGCTTCCTGAAGTTATTAGATTATGTTCAATATTTCCTGAAGTAATTAGATCATGTTCAATGATTCCTGAAGTGATTAGATCCTATTCAATGCTTCCTGAAGTGATTAGATCATGTTCAACACTTTGTGAAGTGATTAGATCAAGTTCAATGCTTCCTGAAGTAATTAGATCATGTTCAACACTTTGTGAAGTAATTAGATCATGTTCAATGCTTTGTGAAGTGATTAGATCATGTTCAACACTTTGTGAAGTGATTAGATCATGTTCAATGCTTCGTGAAGTGATTAGATCATGTTCAACACTTTGTGAAGTGATTAGATCAAGTTCAATGCTTCCTGAAGTAATTAGATCATGTTCAATGCTTCCTGAAATAATTAGATCATGTTCAATGCTCCCTGAAGTAATTAGATCATGTTCAATGCTTCCTGAAGTAATTAGATCATATTCATTAGATCAAGTACAATGTTTCCTGAAGTGATTAGATCAAGTTCAATGCTTCCTGAAGTGATTAGATCATGTTCAATGCTTACTGAAGTAATTAGATCATGTTCAATGCTTCCTGAAGTTATTAGATCATCTACAATGCTTACTGAAGTAATTAGATCTTATTCAATGCTCCCTGAAATAATTAGATCATATTCAATACTTTCTGAAGTAATTAGATCATATTCAATGTTTTCTGAAGTAATTAGATCATGTACAATGCTTCCTGAAGTGATTAGATCATGTTGAATGTTTCATGAAGTGATTAGTTCATGTTCAATGCTTCCTGAAGTAATTAGATCATGTTCAACACTTTGTGAAGTGATTAGATCATGTTCAATGCTTTGTGAAGTGATTAGATCATGTTCACTGCTTTGTGAAGTGATTAGATCATGTTCAATGCTTTCTGAAGTAATTAGATCAAGTACAATGTTTCCTGACGTAATTAGATCATGTTCAATGCTTCCTGAAGTGATTAGATCATGTTCAATGCTTCCTGAAGTAATTAAATCATGTTCAATGCTTTCTGAAGTAATTAGATCATGTTCAATGCTTCCTGAAGTAATTAAATCATGTTCAATGCTTTCTGAAGTAATTAGATCATATTCAATGCTTCCTGAAGTAATTAGATCATATTCAATGCTTCCTGAAGTAATTAGATCATATTCAATGCTTTCTGAAGTAATTAGATCATGTACAATGCTTCCTGAAGTGATTAGATCATGTTGAATGTTTCATGAAGTGATTAGTTCATGTTCAATGCTTCCTGAAGTGATTAGATCATGTTCAATGCTTCCTGAAGTGATTAGATCATGTTCAATGCTTCCTGAAGTAATTAGATCATGTTCAATGCTTCGTGAAGTGATTAGATCAAGTTCAACACTTTGTGAAGTGATTAGATCATGTTCAATGCTTCCTGAAGTGATTAGATCATGTTCAATGCTTTCTGAAGTGATTAGATCATGTTCAATGCTTCCTGAAGTGATTAGATCATGTTCAATGCTTTCTGAAGTGATTAGATCATGTTCAATGCTTCCTGAAGTGATTAGTTCATGTTCAGTGCTTTCTGAAGTAATTAGATCATATTCAATGCTTTCTGAAGTAATTAGATCATGTTCAATGCTTTCTGAAGTAATTAGATCATGTTCAACACTTTGTGAAGTGATTAGATCATGTTCAATGCCTCCTGAAGTGATTAGTTCATGTTCAATGCTTTCTGAAGTAATTAGATCATGTTCAATGCTTTCTGAAGTAATTAGATCATGTTCAATGCTTTCTGAAGTAATTAGATCATGTTCAATGCTTTCTGAAGTAATTAGATCATGTTCAACACTTTGTGAAGTGATTAGATCATGTTCATTGCTTTCTGAAGTGATCAGATCATGTTCAATGCTTCCTGAAGTGATTAGTTCATGTTCAATGATTCCTGAAGTGATTAGATCATATTCAATGCTTCCTGATGTGATTAGATCATGTTCAACACTTTGTGAAGTGATTAGATCAAGTTCAATGCTTCCTGAAGTAATTAGATCATGTTCAACACTTTGTGAAGTGATTAGATCATGTTCAATGCTTCGTGAAGTGATTAGATCATGTTCAACACTTTGTGAAGTGATTAGATCAAGTTCAATGCTTCCTGAAGTAATTAGATCATGTTCAATGCTCCCTGAAGTAATTAGATCAAGTTCAATGCTTCCTGAAGTAATTAGATCATATTCATTAGATCAAGTACAATGTTTCCTGAAGTGATTAGATCATGTTCAATGCTTCCTGAAGTGATTCGATCATGTTCAATGCTTACTGAAGTAATTAGATCATGTTCAATGCTTCCTGAAGTTATTAGATCATCTACAATGCTTACTGAAGTAATTAGATCTTATTCAATGCTCCCTGAAATAATTAGATCATATTCAATGCTTTCTGAAGTAATTAGATCTTATTCAATGCTCCCTGAAATAATTAGATCATATTCAATGTTTTCTGAAGTAATTAGATCATGTGCAATGCTTCCTGAAGTGATTAGATCATGTTGAATGTTTCATGAAGTGATTAGTTCATGTTCAATGCTTCCTGAAGTAATTAGATCATGTTCAACACTTTGTGAAGTGATTAGATCATGTTCAATGCTTTGTGAAGTGATTAGATCATGTTCAATGCTTTGTGAAGTGATTAGATCATGTTCAATGCTTTGTGAAGTAATTAGATCAAGTACGATGTTTCCTGAAGTAATTAGATCATGTTCAATGCTTCCTGAAGTGATTAGATCATGTTCAATGCTTCCTGAAGTAATTAAATCATGTTCAATGCTTTCTGAAATAATTAGATCATGTTCAATGCTTCCTGAAGTAATTAAATCATGTTCAATGCTTTCTGAAGTAATTAGATCATATTCAATGCTTCCTGAAGTAATTAGATCATATTCAATGTTTTCTGAAGTAATTAGATCATGTACAATGCTTCCTGAAGTGATTAGATCATGTTGAATGTTTCATGAAGTGATTAGTTCATGTTCAATGCTTCCTGAAGTGATTAGATCATGTTCAATGCTTCCTGAAGTGATTAGATCATGTTCAATGCTTCCTGAAGTGATTAGATCATGTTCAATGCTTCCTGAAGTAATTAGATCATGTTCAATGCTTCGTGAAGTGATTAGATCATGTTCAATGCTTCCTGAAGTGATTAGATCATGTTCAATGCTTTCTGAAGTGATTAGATCATGTTCAATGCTTCCTGAAGTAATTAGATCATGTTCAATGCTTTCTGAAGTGATTAGATCATGTTCAATGCTTCCTGAAGTGATTAGTTCATGTTCAATGCTTTCTGAAGTAATTAGATCATGTTCAATGCTTTCTGAAGTAATTAGATCATGTTCAATGCTTTCTGAAGTAATTAGATCATGTTCAACACTTTGTGAAGTGATTAGATCATGTTCAATGCTTCCTGAAGTGATTAGTTCATGTTCAATGCTTTCTGAAGTAATTAGATCATGTTCAATGCTTTCTGAAGTAATTAGATCATGTTCAATGCTTTCTGAAGTAATTAGATCATGTTCAATGCTTTCTGAAGTGATTAGATCATGTTCAATGCCTCCTGAAGTGATTAGATCAAGTTCAATGCTTCCTGAAGTGATTAGATCATGTTCAATGCTTTCTGAAGTGATTAGTTCATGTTCAATGCTTTCTGAAGTGATTAGATCATGTTCAATGCTTCCTGAAGTGATTAGATCATGTTCAATGCTTTCTGAAGTGATTAGATCATGTTCAATGCTTCCTGAAGTGATTAGATCATGTTCAATGCTTCCTGAAGTGATTAGTTCATGTTCAATGCTTTCTGAAGTAATTAGATCATGTTCAATGCTTTCTGAAGTAATTAGATCATGTTCAATGCTTTCTGAAGTAATTAGATCATGTTCAACACTTTGTGAAGTGATTAGATCATGTTCATTGCTTTCTGAAGTGATTAGATCATGTTCAATGCTTCCTGAAGTGATTAGTTCATGTTCAATGCTTTCTGAAGTAATTAGATCATGTTCAATGCTTTCTGAAGTAATTAGATCATGTTCAATGCTTTCTGAAGTAATTAGATCATGTTCAATGCTTTCTGAAGTGTGCTGCAAGGATTTGATGATTTAAAATTGATGACAAAAATGGCAATACCTCCAAGAGAAAAAACATTATTGCTGTAGGGCTCTTGTAGCTCAATCAGTGACCCAGAAACAAAACTCATGTATGTATAAAAAAATAAGTTTTGCTCAGAAGTTAACTGTTACTGTTAATCCATTTTTCTTGTTCTGATTATGCCTTTTCCTTCAATCTGTTTTTGCTTTATTTCTTCAAGGACCTTTATGTTAGCTGTTAAATCTTGTTCACATTAAGCATAAAATTAAAAGTACAGATATTTGTGTCATTATGCATTTTATTCGCTATCAGGATGCAAATAATTGTATCATACATTTACTTGCTGTTAAACTATAAATAGTTGTATCATCTATTTCACTTATCAAACTATAAATAATTGTATCATATATTTTACTTGATATGAAACTATAAATAATTGTATCATATATTTTACTTGATATGAAACTATAAATAATTGTATCATATATTTTACTTGATATGAAACTATAAATAATTGTATCATATATTTTACTAGATATGAAACTATAAATAATTGTATCATATATTTTACTAGATATGAAACTATAAATACAGATGTATGTGCCCTTCACTGATTTCAGAAATATGTTATTGGTTGATTGATTGGTTGTTTTTTTTTAATGGCACACCAGCACTTTTAGGCTATTTAGCAGCATACAATAGGATGCATGTATACATGTTTACAATATGTTATTGGTATTAAAACTTAAAATGAAACTTTTGTTTAGCAGCCACTCAGAGAACCATTTACAAGTGATCTTTATGACTAAGTGGTCTTTATAAAGAATTATATTTCTGTTTATTTCTATATAAATTGGATCTTTGAAATATGAGTTTTGTATATGGGCAGTCCTTACAATGATTGGATGGCTAAGAGAGATTAGTCTTTATTAGCAGGTCAAATTGCATACAAGTAAATGTGTAATAACTACATGCTGTGCAGATGGCCCTTATATGCAGGGGTCACTGTTAAGGTTTATTGTACATGAAAACCATCTGGAAGCATGTGACTTTAGTGGAAAAAAAGAGCAGTAAAAGAAATTCAGAATTTTGTGGTGGTTCCTTATTTACCATGTCATGATTGTTAAATGCCTGGAGGTTCACATTTAACCATTTTTTTGGCATCACATAATTTGTCTTTTCTTTTGCTTCCACAGAGATTGCCAGAAGATACTGTCAGAATTTGATAGCAGAGATGCAGACATTGGAAAGAAGGTTAAATTGCTTTATCTTCACCAATGCTCTGCATCAGCTCAGTGTATTTTTTCCTACAGAGGTACGTCGGAGATATGTCAAAACGTTTGTTGAAGAAATGAAAAAATTGGAAGAGAGGCTTAACACACGCATGTACACAAAAGCTCTTGAATCATTGAGTCAGGAGTATCCGAACTTCCAGAAGCTGCTGACAGAGATTGAGCAAACAACGGAGGAAACATATCCATTTTTTGTGACAGTCACAGTGTCGTGCTCTTCAATGATAGAGAAATTTTTTTCAGGTGCCTATTTATATCCTCACATTTGTAGTTACAGCTAAATGTCAGTCATTCCAGGAGTTTTGAAGGTATTTATTTAGCCAGAGACCTTGAAACTGAAAATTAATGCAGATTTAAACTTTTTTCTGAATTCTTTAATTGTAATATAACCATGCTATAACTTAAATCTTAATTGCAGATACAGGTCAAAACATTACCCAAGATGACAAACATCCCAGACACTAAAAATATCACCCAAGCTGATAAACACCCATGACCACCTAAAACATTAGTTTCTGACAAACACCTCCAACACTATTCAGAACACCAGCCAAGGATAAAAAAAATAAAAAAATAATTAAGTATCCAAAACATTGATCAGCTTACAGGTCATAAGTATTTTTCAAATACAACAATGATTAATTTTCATTAAACATGGGCTGTCTTAAATCTGATTGGCAGGTAGTCAAAATAATACTATATGCTCAACTGGTGTCCCCTTCCACCCCAAACACTCATCAAATTTTCTAATCTGACTAGACTGTGATTCAGTCCATACCATGGTTAACATTCATGGCTGCCATCTATGACATTACAGAAGATGTCTTAGCAGTGTTGAACTTCAGAAAATAAAAATGTTAGGGTCCCCATTTTACACTAATTTGGAGTTCTCCAGGTTACAGACATGATCCGTAATAGAGAGTGCTTTGGACCACTCTGCCACTCAAGGCCTCCACCATTGTTTTTGTATTAAGATGGTATAAAACCTTATGATGTTGAGAATATGGGTATCAGTATAGAAAATCTAATTATTTTTTATGTTTTCAGTTTAATTGAGGATAACTTAGTGCTGAAGTTTAATTGAGGATAACTTAGTGCTGAACAGTGACCTTGGACTTTAGTATTTGGACATTCATTATCAATACTGAATAATGACTTTGAACTTCTTTATTAGACATTCAGCAGTAGTGCTGAAAAATGACATTCGACTCCTTTCTTTTGGACATTCAGCTTTAGTACTGAACAGTGACCTTGGACTTTAGTATTTAGACATTCATTATCAATACTGAACAATGACCTTGAACTTCTTTATTTAAACATTCAGCAGTAGTGCTGAACAATGACCTTGGACTCCTTTCTTTTGGACATTCAGCTTTAATACTGGACAGTGACCTTGCTCTTTATTTATTTGGTCATCATCATTATTACTGAACAATGACCTTGGATTTTTTGGGGGGACAGTCAGTATAAGTACTGAAAAGTGACATTTGGCTTTTATTTTTGGACATTCAGCATTATTACTGAGCATTGACTTAAGCTTTTTGGTGGGACAGTCAGCATTACTGCTAATGTCCATGCCATTTTAAATTCTCAAAGGAGTCCTTAATCTCATAGATCTCTTATATGTTTGGGTCCTTAACATAAAACATACTGCCAGGATTCCATAATCTCTTAGATCTCTGACTTGCATCCTTAACATAAAACATTCTGCCAGGATTCCATGACCTCTCAGATCTCTGATTTGGGTCCTTAACATAAAGCATTCTGCCAGGATTCCATGATCTCTCAGATCTCTGACTTGGGTCCTTAACATAAAACATACTGCCAGGATTCCATGATCTCTCAGATCTCTGACTTGGGTCCTTAACATAAAACATACTGCCAGGATTCCATAATCTCTTAGATCTCTGACTTGGGTCCTTAACATAAAACATACTGCCAGGATTCCATGATCTCTCAGATCTCTGACTTGGGTCCTTAACATAAAACATCACTGGGAAAGTTCAAGAGTAGGTTCTCCTATCATCATCATGACACATTTGTCAATTATAGAGGCATAAGTGTCAAGTTTATTTATCTTGCAAAATTTTGAATAAACAAATACAAAATATTGTAGGCAAAATAATTAAAGTTTGATGTGTCAGTTTATTAAGCTGCTGCCATGCAATTATCAAGACACCTTTGTGCCTTTAATATCCTAAGAATTGCTTTGGTGAAAGCTTAACTGTGTAGTAATATTATTCCTATTTTACTCGTTTTCTAGTTTTTACTTTTCAACCACATACACATGCAATATAGAGAAAGCTAACCTGCATCTTCATCCTCATGCTACGGAATTCGTCAGCAGACTGGTTTAGTCTCTACTGACTGTTAATATCACTCAGTGGAATAGTGAGCAATTGTTACAGATTCCTTAACACTCACCCCACCCCTCAAATCAGGCTTGTTCTTGATCTAGGATTTTTACTGAGTTCCAAGTTACAGTTGTGAGTATACAAGGTTCGGGTTAGCTTTTTATATTGTTTGTGTATGTGGTTGAAATTTTAAAAAATACTATTGAATATGCTAAGAAATGTTTAAAGAAATTGACTGAAGTTTTGTGGTGATACAGACTGTGTTACTTTAACCATTTGGTCCTCTCAAAAACATCCAAACCTGAGTGATTAAATAAATCTGTAAGATTGTATAATCCTTGGACCACAGCACTTATGCCAAACATCCAAATCCAGAAATATCAGCACTAATGTCAAGCATCCAATTCTAGTAATATGAACTTTATGCCAGACATTGAAATGCAGAAAGATCAGTACAAATGCCAGCATCCAAATCCAGAAAGATCAGTACAAATGCCAACATCCAAATCCAGAATGATCGATACAAATGCCAAACATCCAAATCCAGAAAGATCATTACAAATGTGAAACTTCCAAATCCAGAATGATCTGTACAAATGCCAAAATCCTAATCCAGAAACATCAATACAAATGCCAAACATACAAATCCAGAAACATTAATACAAATGCCAAACATCCAAATCCAGAAACATCAATACCAATGTCAAACATCCAAATCCAGAAACATCAATACAAATGCCAAACATCCAAATTCAGAATATCAGTACAAATGCCAAACATCCAAGTCCAGAAACATCAATACCAATTCCAAACATCCAAATCCATAAACATCAGCATTATGACTTTATAGTCATCCTCAGCTTACATATAGTTTTGGATTATGCTTAACATTGTGTCATAAATATATAGTCTACAGTTCAAGAGCCATATTACATTACAATGAGGTACATTCCAAGAAAAACTAAACTTCATCCATTGTAATTTTATTCCTGATTATAGCTAGATTAGGGACTGTTACACCGATAGACCTTAAAGTTGCAAATCAGGATTTTAATATTTATGGCTGTAGTCTCTAAATATGCACCACTGAAAATACATCAGCTAAAAACTTCAACCAAATTGGCTTACTACTTAAATCTCGGATGCCATGAAAACACGAGACCAATTCAAGGCTATGGGAAATCATGCACTATATAATTTTTAGTATGGAGAAATAAAGCATCAACATTTACATAAAGCTAAAAAGACATTATCAACCAATGCTTAAAATCAAAAAGTTCAACTCAAATTCTGTTTTTAAAGTTTTCATTGAATTCATTCGGGAACACACAAAGGTCAGACCAATAAAATTCACTCACTTCTGGTAAATGACCCATTATCGTTGATGGCACTGACTTTGCAAATGTTCTGTGATTTTCTTTTCTCAACATTACCACAAAATTAAAGGACCAAGTGTTAGATTACAACTCTAATGAACTGAAAAAGTTCTACGTGAGCAAATTTCCTAGGGAGGTAAGTTTTTATTTCTCACCAGTATATTTTAAAAACAACTTGTTGAAAACTGTCTCGTAGAACTTGATACTAAGAAAGCTACTGGACTTGTTCAGGTTGGTACACAACTCATTAAAAACATTTGCCTCAGCAATATCAGATTGCATATTATTCATAATCAATATCAGATTGCATATTATTCATAATCAATATCAGATTGCATATTATTCATAATCAATATCAGATTGCATATTATTCATAATCAATATCAGGTTGCATATTATTCATAATCAATATCAGATTGCATATTATTCATAATCAATATCAGGTTGCATATTATTCATAATCAATATCAGATTGCATATTATTCATAATCAATATCAGATTGCATATTATTCATAATCAATATCAGATTGCATATTATTCATAATCAATATCAGATTGCATATTATTCATAATCAATTTGAGTATTGCAACCTTATCTGTTCCTAAATTACGGAAAACTGCAAAAGTAATTCCTATTCACAAATCTGATTCTTAGGATGATGCTGATAACTACCGGCCAATCTTAATACATGTACTACCAACTACCGGCCAATTTTAATACATGTACTACCAACTACCGGCCAATCTTAATACATGTACTACCAACTACCGGCCAATCTTAATACATGTACTACCAACTACCGGACAATCTTAATACATGTACTACCAACTACCGGACAATCTTAATACATGTACTACCAACTACCGGACAATCTTAATACATGTACTACCAACTACCGGACAATCTTAATACATGTACTACCAACTACCGGCCAATCTCAATACATGTACTACCAACTACCGGACAATCTTAATACATGTACTACCAACTACCGGACAATCTTAATACATGTACTACCAACTACCGGACAATCTTAATACATGTACTACCAACTACCGGACAATCTTAATACATGTACTACCAACTACCGGCCAATCTTAATACATGTACTACCAACTACCGGCCAATCTCAATACATGTACTACCAACTACCGGACAATCTTAATACATGTACTACCAACTACCGGCCAATCTTAATACATGTACTACCAACTACCGGACAATCTTAATACATGTACTACCAACTACCGGCCAATCTTAATACATGTACTACCAACTACCGGCCAATCTCAATACATGTACTACCAACTACCGGACAATCTTAATACATGTACTACCAACTACCGGACAATCTTAATACATGTACTACCAACTACCGGACAATCTTAATACATGTACTACCAACTACCGGACAATCTTAATACATGTACTACCAACTACCGGACAATCTTAATACATGTACTACCAACTACCGGCCAATCTCAATACTACCAAACTTGTCAAAATTGATTGAAAAGCATGTCCATGACTTGTGCATGTCATATTGAACCAAACACTTGCTCTTACACCCAAACCAATCAGGTTTTAGACAGAAACAGTCATGTGAGACTGCCCTGATCTCCCTAACTGATAAATGGCTTCAAGCACTTGATCAATGTAGAATAATAGGATCTGTACATGTATTTGTGTATATTAGGAAAGCTTCTGACAAGTTGGATTATGACATCCTTTGAGGAAACTGAAAATTGAACAATGTAATGACAGCACAGATGGTTTACTTCATACTTAAATAGAGACCAAAACATGTTTATGTAAACAATTAGATATGGAGTCCCACAATGTTCAATCCTTGTTCCATTGTTATTTATATTTATTTATTAATGACCTACCACTTTTACCAGGGAACTCAGTTTCATCTGCAGATCTCTATGCAGAGAACACAACATTTATATACATCCAGAACACAGACCATTTTCATTTTCAGGATGTCCAATACAAACTAGATGACTGGTGCACATGCATGGTAGTTAATACTGGTACAATGAAAACATTACTTATCTCAACATGGCAAAGCAGATCAAAAAAATGAATTTGCAAATGATTTCTTATGATTGACTACTTGGTGATTTTGTAGATAATAAACTCTCATGGACTGAACATGTAAAATATATCAGTAAAAAAGTTAATTCCAGTTCATGGCTTCTAACCAGGATAAGACATTTTCTCTCATGGAGGCACAAAAAAAACCTAGAAAACTATTTTATAATAGTTAAATACACCCAATTTAGATTACTGTAATACAATATGAGGTAATTCAAATCATCATCATCATCATCATCATCATCATCATCATCCATTTTGATTATCCAGGCCTTTTATTAATCCTCTAACGAGGGTAGGCCTGTCTGTTTCGTCGTGAGAGTATTCAAAGCTTTCTTCCAGGCTTTACGGTCCTGTGGATTGATTCCGCTCAGCCCCAACGTCTTTCTGTCTCTTTTTGTCAACTCTTCCCATGTTAGATTTAGATTACTCTAATGCAGTATGAGGTAATTCAAATGAGATTTAGATTACTCTAATACAGTATAAGGTAATTCAAATGAGAAAGACGGCAAAGCTAGCGTGGTCTTCAGAAAGAACATTTAATGAAAGAGCAGGGAAAACTTAGCTGTTAAGTTGAAAATGTTACCTATTAAAGACAAAATCGGGTTGAGAAAAGCTAACATAATGTACTAGATATCGAATAACAGTGCTCCACTATATATTTACAATCACTATTTCAGTATAGACTACCTGTTAATAAGTCCAACCTGCAATCTCTGTCTACCAAACAACATAAAATTCCCAAACCAAATAAGTAGTTATTCAAAGTAAGTTTCCAGTGCTCTGAAACTTTGCTCTGGAATTGTATTCCCTTTGAGATTAGAAATGCCCACTCTGTTTCCTTCTTCCAAACCCAATATATCCAGTGGCTGCAGAGATGTAGTTAAAATGAGAATGAAAATAACTATATTTGTATACATTAATGTCTCTGGGCATCATTAGATATACTATTTGTATACATGAATGTCTCTGGGCATCATTAGATATACTATTTGTCACTAATTGCATATTGCATGTACATTGACTATGTGGCTTCAATACATGTATCTATGGATGAGTATCCATATGCTGAGAGAAGGGAAAGAAAGTAAATATATTGTTGTATGTGCATGTTCATGCTACAGTGTATATGTATGCATATATCTGTATATGTGTGTATATGTATGCATTTTATATGTATGCATATGTGTTGCAGATGTGTGTATATGTGTGCATTTTATATGTATGCATATGTGTTGCAGATGTGTGTATATGTGTGCATTTTATATGTATGCATATATCTGTATATGTGTGTATATGTATGCATTGTATATGTATGCATATGTGTTGCAGATGTGTGTATATGTATGCATTGTATATGTATGCAGATGTGTGTATATGTGTGCATTGTATATGTATGCATATGTGTTGCAGATGTGTGTATATGTATGCATTGTATATGTATGCATATGTGTTGCAGATGTGTGTATATGTATGCATTGTATATGTATGCATATGTGTTGCAGATGTGTGTATATGTATGCATTGTATATGTATG
Organism: Unio pictorum; assembly: GCA_030141615.1. Classification (NCBI taxonomy): domain Eukaryota; kingdom Metazoa; phylum Mollusca; class Bivalvia; order Unionida; family Unionidae; genus Unio; species Unio pictorum. The sequence goes on from JARLTB010000126.1 coordinate 13,167,250, forward strand.
CATATGTGTTGCAGATGTGTGGATATGTGTGCATTTGTATATGTATGCATATGTGTTGCAGATGTGTGGATATGTGTGCATTTGTATATGTATGCATTGTATATGTATGCATTGTATATGTATGCATTGTATATGTATGCATATGTGTTGCAGATGTGTGGATATGTGTGCATTTGTATATAAATAAGTTCCTTTGTATATGGGCCTCAAGGTATATTAGTTCATCAGCTGATTGTCTTACTCTCTTTAATAACTTATTTTTATTATTATTATCATCATCATTATTATACATATTATTATTATTATACTTATTATTATTATACATATTATTATTATTATTTTTATTATTATTATTATTATTATTATTATTATTATTATTATTATTATTATTATTATTATTATTATATGTTTCACTTTATCATTTACAGTAGTGTTTTATCTTTTCCAGTTCAAAGTGAAACCTTCTATGAGGGCATGCTAATGAAAACACAGGAATATGGGCAGGGTAAGGATGAGGCAAATGTCAGAGTGGCTTATGGCAGCATGTTTACAAACACCAAGGTACAGTGCCTTTCCCATTAAACTGCCTTTCACATTAAACTTTGACAAAATACCTGACCGGTAATCGTTAGAGTAGCTGATTTAATTGATGGATTTGTATGATGACCTCCTGTTGAGTCCATTGCACTGACAGAAGTTCAGTGGTGCTCTGATTGTCACTCAGTTTCCATCCATCATCATTTTGTGTTATGAAAACAAAACTAGTGTTTGAAGTATTATTCTTTGTAGTTAAAATGCCTTATTTATTACAAAAGGCTGAGTTTGTTCCAATTACACCCTCGGGCTGATACCAAAATATGTTTTAATTTAATATGCAAGACATCAGATGATGAAACAACTGTGACTTCTGCTAAGTTACTGAGGAAAAATTGTTCATTCTTAGGTACAAACTCAGGACCCACAAAAATAAATGAATTTGCAGGAACATTGCTACAGTACGACTGGCTATCCAATATTAGTGTTACATTTATTATTATTATTATTATTATTATTATTATTATTATTATTATTATTATTATTATTTTTTTTTTTTTTTTTTACTGAGGCTTGTAAGTAATGTAGTTTGTTCTTCTCAATTCAGGGTGACTTTCCATCAGGTGAGGCAAATTACAAGAGGGCTTTGAAGGTTTACCTGGATGATAAAACCCCTTCACTTGAACTGGCTCTTGTATATCAGAAACTTGGTTGGAACCTTTACTTACAATGGAAGGGACATGAGGCACACAAGTGAGATGTGTCTTTATTATTGTATACAGCTACATGCCAATTATCCACACTTTTCAGGAATCAGTAATTCTATTCAGTGAGATGTATCTTTATCATTGTATACAGTTAAATCCCAATTATCCACACTTTTCAAGAATCAGAAATTCTATTTAAAACATTAGTCATCTGGATAATTGGGGAAGGGATGGAGATTTAGATTTCGGACAGATATGACACAAGTTGAACAGGAATTTTTAGCACTTTACTGAATATTTTGTTCTTCCTACATCATTCTCATTTATCTGCACTCTGTTAATTCAGGCCTTGAGATCATACAATTCTCAAATCGAGTTTCCAGTTAGTCAGGTTTGAGTTTACAAAGGTTTTAACTGGTTGAAAGAAAACCTTAAAATCATGATCAGCAGTTTATAATATCCTTGCCAGATCTCTGGATACCCAATCAGCAAGATGGATTTCCTTCTTAACTTCTTTGGGAAGATTTGTTAATTCAAATTCCATGTTTATCCAAGCAAAAGTGATGGAAAACGAATGTATTGAATTAATGGGGTTTAGTTGTACTGTATTGATCAACAATCAGCCTGCTTAGAGATCAAATGTGTTGAGCAATCTGGCCCCAATTTCATAAGCAAATCTCAATTTGTTTTCTGAAAAAGGAGATTTTTCAGTAATTTTCACATTGCTTTGTTTGAAATTATGAGTTATATAAGAAGGTCTATATATATATATATATATATATATATATATATATATATATATATATATATATATGGCATAATCATGAACTTTTTGTGGAATTCAATAGTGTACTGAAATTTAAATTCTTTTCCAGCAGATAAAACTTATTTTTATTAAGAGTCAGAATAGAAGCTCAGTATCAACAGGGCTGGATATGGTCAAGTGTTGGTGGGTTTTTTTTCCTCAAAATTTCAAAAGAACCCTAACTTTCCTCAAAAGGATACCAAAGCAAAATTATATGTGCTATTTACTAAAAGTGTGCATATTACCCAATAAATGTTTTTTTTAAAAACGATGAATAAGTCAATTTTCTTCTTAGAATCGTTTGGCAACGATGGAATTACTTCAGCCTTCACATAGCAATGCAAGCACTCCAGCGAAATTGTGTGATATGCAACTGAGCGCACATGTCTGTCTTCACAAAAATACTTTAGTCTTTAACTGTTTCCTTACATTCGTCATTTTACAATCAAAAGTTCTTGAATTGTTCATTACAAGATAATTGTACAATATTCTGTTCAGAACAACGACAAATGAGTCAAATCACTATCCCATAAGCCATTTAAAGTCCATTTATTCGAAATATTTTCTCCCTGACACATGTGCACCTCCATCTCTTAAAAAAACCTTCAATGCACGAACTGATAGCTTGTCAAAAGAGCATGGGTTAGCGATTCCTTTATTAGATGTCATTTCATCGGAATTTTTGCTCACCGGAAGTAGATTTAACAAATAACAATAACTCATGCAAGGGAGATAACAACCCTTATTAAACAGGCCTATAGGTGTCACACCTGAGTAATGTTTATTTGCATAAGCAATCACTCATATTTAAGGGCACTTAGTCACTTGCACAGGTAGCCTATCCAAGTTGGGTTTGGGCTACAATATTTTTATATGTGTATATGTCCTTATGACAAGAGCTTAACAAACTGTCAAGTTCTCTCTCACTCAGCAGACACATGGACTGGTTATATTGATCAAACATTTAATAACCCATCATCCCTGATGACTCAATCCTGACACAGATGGTATGTTTCCATTTCAACGAGCCTAAGCCATATACTAGAGATCAAAACAACAACTAATAGAGGCTCAGTCAAACCTGACCTATGCATTCATTTATGGGGACCAGACTAATCCATATTTAATTTCTCAGCGGTCTGCAATGAGACTAATTAATCAATTACTGCTTGGAAGTCTCAATTTTTCATTTAACAAATAACAATAACTCATGCAAGGGAGATAACAACCCTTATTAAACAGGCCTATAGGTGTCACACCTGAGTAATGTTTATTTGCATAAGCAATCACTCATATTTAAGGGCACTTAGTCACTTGCACAGGTAGCCTATCCAAGTTGGGTTTGGGCTACAATATTTTTATATGTGTATATGTCCTTATGACAAGAGCTTAACAAACTGTCAAGTTCTCTCTCACTCATCAGACACATGGACTGGTTATATTGATCAAACATTTAATAACCCATCATCCCTGATGACTCAATCCTGACACAGATGGTATGTTTCCATTTCAACGAGCCTAAGCCATATACTAGAGATCAAAACAACAACTAATAGAGGCTCAGTCAAACCTGACCTATGCATTCATTTATGGGGACCAGACTAATCCATATTTAATTTCTCAGCGGTCTGCAATGAGACTAATTAATCAATTACTGCTTGGAAGTCTCAATTTTTCATTCAGTGATGTCACCAATTCTAGACTATCCAATGTCATGGGAAGATTAAGCTTTCAGAATCTCCATTGAGGAAGTTTTCCACCTCTGACCTCAGGAATTCTGTCTGCCTCTTCCCGCTCCATCAAAAATCTGAACAATAGCTCCAGCAGCTGTTGAGTCCAGGTGAAAGTACTTCTGAGAGAGTTACCAATATTTTTACCTGCCTTTATTACCTGTTACTAGATCCAAGCATACAATTTTTTCTCAGTGGTTCTAACTGGGCCATACACATTATTTTGTTTGGAAACCCCAGCAGTCGACACTGATATCACTGCTTTGAAGATAACAAAGCCACACTCCATATGTATTGATTAGATAGTCTTTGTTAACACTTGAAATTAGCATGCAATATCATAGCCATGTTGGACTTCATCTCTATGGCTAACTTCCAACACACGGAGCACAGCTTATCCTCTTCCACTTCTCAGGGCATGCAAGTGAGTCGGCCTCAGAATAGCTTGAGAACTGAACAGGCCACTCAACTCACTTTGGACAGTGGTGTAACCTCAGCTACAACTTACAATTAGTGGAATGTGACTCAGTGCTATCTACCTTCACTTTCCTTAATAATCACTTAGAAATAAGACTAAAATATGAGCACTGCCTTTATCCTTTAACCTTCTTTTTCTTTGGCCAGATTGAAAGTCAGCACACAAGCCACCAAGGACATCAATTTCTCTCCCTTGCAAAACAGTATTAATACAGGGATATTGCAGGAAATCAACAAAAGGACCCAAGGACCAAAAATAGGACACAAACCTCTGATAAACCATCCCATCACAGCTCCACCCAGCAGAAACAACAGTTTTCTCATATAAAATAAGATAAAACTCAGAGAGAGTCCTATAATTTGGTCCAAAATTTCTCCTCCCAACAGCCTAATCCCCTAAAAAAACAATGTCATCTCGATTCTGCCCTTTCACACATTCCAGTCGAAGGAAGGCTCCATTTCTTCACTGCCAAATGGGACATGATTTGCCACTATGTATGGATTCAAGAAGAAATTTCTGGGGGACTCTGCATCACTTTCTGCACTCCTCCACTGTTCAGAGTCCCAACTGTTACAAACATCCCAATGGACCCATTCAAAGCCACCACCTTGCACCAAGAAAGAAATTAACTTCTCCAGGAAAGGTTCATAGAACTCATTAGAAGTACAAACTCTCCAGGGTTTTATTCCTGACTTTTCTTTGTCCCAAAGGGAACCAGAACTCTCAGTCTGGTCATCAACCAAAGCATCCTCAATCATTTCAATCCTTGGTTCTCAACAGAAACACTATGATGTATTTTGAATGCCATCCAAAAGGGAGATTTTTCAGCCAGTGTGGACTTAAAAGACTCATACCTTCATGTCCTTATCACACGACTTACAAGACATTCATGTGATTCAGCTACAACAAAATCATATACCAATTTCAGAGCACTCCCATTTTGACTAACAATCAGCTCCTGGGACTTCACTTGTCTCTGAACTGAGTAATGTGCATGTCTGGACCATTTCTACAGTGCAACATGACATTAGCTAGACAACATCCTGCAGAAACATAGGTGAGTTATATCTTAAAACACTACATGATAACCCTTGTTACACTTCTTACCAATCTGGGCTTTCTCTTCAGCAGGGAAAAATCTGACCTAGTGCCATTCCAACAATTTCTTCACCTAGGTATTGGAGTTCAGGTAAAATAGTTCCCTCATGATTTGAAACTGAAAATTTGATCCATGGTAGCTTTGTTTCTATCAAGAAAAACTCTATCCACATGAGAATTCCTTCACCTACTAGTTGGTCAAGCATGGAATGATGGACAGCCAATCTACTAGTAACTATCTTTTCAGGAAGCCAGTGGTCATTGTTTCCTTCTCTGCATATCAATATGTTGAAGATGACAGCCATTGTGAATCCTTTTACTGGTGGAAGGACTATTTAAATGGCAAGGAAGTCCTCATTTTGTCTGTCAAACTTACAGTGGTGACTTATCTCAAAGAATAAGAAGGAACTAAGTCACCTTTGTATCCTGATGTGGGACTTTCTAAAGCGGTGTTGTCAACAACAAATTCAATGTATAAGTTCACCATATCTTGGGACACCTAAATGTATTAGCTGGTTTATTGTCCCAGAACAATCAACTAATACAGACAGAATAGTCACTTCATCCCTCAGTTTTCACTCAGATATGTACCTGATGGAACTGACCATTGGTGGACGCATTTGTGACAAGAAGGAATACCTAACCTCCAACCTTTGTCTCTCCAGTGCTAATCACATAAGCCTGGACAATTGATGCTCTATTGTTAGATTAGAATAGCCCAGATGCATTTGCCTACCCTCCAACACCTCTGATTCCAAAAGTGATATAGAAAACAAGAGAATCAGAGTGTCACCTTATCCTCTTTGCACCACTCAGATGGGAAAAGTCGTGGATTACTTTTTCATTGGAAACTGCTGGAAAATTCAGATTTTCTCTCATCTACTCAAACGACCATAATGGCAGCTATTTCATCCCTACACAGAGCTACTGAACCACCATGTCTGGATCATATTTGACATCTTCCTCCTTGTGCTCTTCAAAGAGAGAAAGTTAGCACTGAGTCTGAGTACAATAAAAGGTTGCTGACACATTTCATCATCATGGAAGAGAGAATATCAGACAAACAAGGACTTATCAGCCTTCTCTCCCAATTTGTCTCTACATAGCCAAAAACATAACCATGGGCCCAAAGTGGAACCTATTTGGGTAATAACCTAGCTGAACAAAATAATTTTTTAACCACTTTCAAGGACATCTGTGGCACACTTTTCATACAAGACCTTTTTCCTCATGGCATTAGTGATGGAAGGCAGGATTAGCTAAATAAATACCCTATCAGCAGACCTGAACTACATGCCCTATCAGCAGACCTGAATTACATGCAGTTTCAACAAGATGGGTCAGTCTTAACTCATAATGGCATCCTCTTTCATCACCAAGAACCATCTGCCTTCCACAACTAACCCGACTTTCATCAGGAAGCCACTGTCTAGTCTGGATACATCAGCTGAAGATCACCTACAGGATCCAGTTATATATTTGAATTGATATATAACATTCGACTGGAACTGTTCTCAAGCTGATATCATTCAAGCCATGGATATTGGAGTCCTTATTTTCTAGCTTTATGTACGAGATCACAGTCCTTATTTGCTAGCTTTATGTACAAGATCAGACTCCTTATTTGCTAGCTTTATGTATGAGATTGGAGTCCTTATTGCTAGCTTTATGTACAAGATTGGAGTCCTTATTTTCTAGCTTTATGTATGAGATCGGAGTCCTTATTTGCTAGCTTTATGTACGAGATCAGACTCCTTATTTGCTAGCTTTATGTATGAGATCAGACTCCTTATTTGCTAGCTTTATGTATGAGATCAGACTCCTTATTTGCTAGCTTTATGTATGAGATCAGACTCCTTATTTGCTAGCTTTATGTATGAGATCGGAGTCCTTATTTGCTAGCTTTATGTACAAGATTGGAGTCCTTATTTGCTAGCTTTATGTACGAGATCAGACTCCTTATTTTCTAGCTTTATGTATGAGATCAGACTCCTTATTTGCTAGCTTTATGTACAAGATTGGAGTCCTTATTGCTAGCTTTATGTACATGTTTGGAGTCCTTATTTGCTAGCTTTATGTACAAGATTGGAGTCCTTATTTTCTAGCTTTATGTACGAGATCGGAGTCCTTATTTGCTAGCTTTATGTACGAGATCCGACTCCTTATTTGCTAGCTTTATGTATGAGACCAGACTCCTTATTTGCTAGCTTTATGTACAAGATTGGAGTCCTTATTGCTAGCTTTATGTACATGTTTGGAGTCCTTATTTGCTAGCTTTATGTACAAGATTGGAGTCCTTATTTTCTAGCTTTATATACAAGATCTATCATTCCAAAGGGCCCATTTCAATCTGCTGGGATCTATATCCACAGCTCAACAGGTCACCTTCCAGTTGATCAAGAGCTTCTTAAAAGATGGCTCCATGACTTTTGTTGCATTTATGGGGGAATCGTTTTCACCTATTGAAGCGGCTCCCCAACAGATGGAGTCCCCTCCAGTCAGGTTACCTAGAAGAACCTGGCTCGCATACCTTAGGGGACCAGGTATGGTATCTCCAGGGTAAGGGGATCTACCTACCTTCACTTCTTACCTATTCAGGTATCATAGTTGGGTAATATATTAAAGAAGAAATCAATTTTTCTGAGTAAAATATATTTCTTCAAGATTAATTACCCAATCATAATCCACATACACATTCCCAATTCCAATCAATTTACATCCATAGAGGGCATGCCTTATGCTCCAATAGTGACTGATATTGTTGGATTTTGCTGCTAATTCTTGATTGTCCAACTGCCACCTAGGTCAGCTGACAACTTCTAGCTCCCTTTAGCTAAAGTAGTATCTTAGAGGACTGTATTTGCGAGGTAGTAGTATTTACTGGAAAATAAGTAATGACAGTAATTTTTGTTGACAGTAACATTATTGTATATACATGTATGTTATTGTTTATATTTTAAGATAATTCATGATTTCTTTTTTAGAATTTTAATGATGGACAGAGTATAAATACAGTAGAAGGGGTTTTAGAATTGGAATTTAAAAGTGGGTTAATAAATTTTAAGAAAGACTGGAAAAAAATTATAAGAAGCCCTTAAGAAATCCTTAAATTCTGGTCCTCATTTTCTTTGTATAGTGACTGTCCCATATTTGTTTAGTTAGTCATTAAATTGATACCAAGTATCAAAGATTTACTGTATTTTCTTAGCTTTTCAATAGTCATTGTGATCCTAATTGTATAGCACTACATTAACACTATTCATGGGGAGACAACCAAATTGTACTGTTATAAGTAAGCTTGCCATCTGTTGAGCCTTTACATTATGAAAACCACATATATCCCAGAATAGATATGTGATGATGTTAAATCAATGATGGCACTATACTGAAGGCATTATCTAATGTGGGACCACTGTATATGCATGTACATTAGTGCAGGGGTTTGTGGTGCAATCGGCCATGCATTGAGAATGTTTATTTATTTATTTGCAGGTACTTGGAAAAGTCCTTAGAACTTTGTGCCCACCTGGGTCAACAGGCATCTGACATTTCCCTGTCAGTCCTAAATGTATTAGGCATTGTCTGTACACTAATAGGTGGGTAAATATTCACATGATTGCTGTTTAATTACCGCACAATTCATTAGGTTGGTAAATATTCACATGATTGCTGTTTAATTACTGCAAAATTCATTAGGTTGGTAAATATTCACTAGATTGCTGTGTAATTACTGCAAAATTTATTAGGTTGGTAAATATTCACTAGATTGCTGTGTAATTACTTCAAAATTCATTAGGTTGGTAAATATTTACCTGATTGCTGTGTAATTACTGCAAAATTCATTAGGTTGATAAATATTTACCTGATTGCTGTGTAATTACTGCAAAATTCATTAGGTTGATAAATATTTACCTGATTGCTGTGTAATTACTGCAAAATTCATTAGGTTGATAAATATTCATATATATATTTTATATCAAAGCTACTACACCTCCTTAAATAATGCATGCCTTGATAATTCACAAACCTGCTTTTGGATTCCATTTTTTTCTAGAAAATACCCCAGACATTGGCCATTATTTTATGACTGGAGAAAGAAAAACAAGATCAAAACTGTTATATGAAACTTTGACATATTACTCGTTTATCAGCAGAAATGGTAATTAGTACCTGGAAATCTGAATCAACATTTTGAAGTTTTCAACTTTTAATAATAAATCTGATATTTTGTTAAATTTTCTTTGAAAAAAGTTTTCATTATACTGTAAACATCAATATTTGGCAAATTTTTTAATCCAGGAAAATGTTAATGCCTGATTGTGACAGCACTTAATAAATAAATGCCAGTTAAATAAGTTTGGACAAGTGATGTTAAATAAAAATCATGTCACAAACATGGGACATGAAGAAATATCACATATTCATGTGGTCCCATCTACTGAAAAACCACCTCTCCCATGAATCATGTCATAATTGCTAATACAGAATCGAACAGAAAGATATTGTTTTATAATATATATTTGATATCCTTGATATGTTCTGTATATACTCACATATAAGCCCACTACTCAAACTTTATAAAACTTTAAAAAGTGTATGACCAGCACATAACCTGACCCATATGTCCAGCCATATTGAAGAATCTTGTTATTGATTTGGAAAAAGTGAGAGAACAAATTAAAGTGTCTTGAAAAAAATCTAAACTTTTCCTTATGACAACCATTTTGGTCAGAAACTGCTGGCATGACTATTTTTTGGATTTGGGAGAAATCTTAGTTTACAGATTCAGACCTCTTCAGGAGTTACTGCTGGGTCTGGAAATTTTCATTTTCTGGGGTCTGGAAAAGGTTTGAAAAAAGTTCTTTTCTAAGTACGTTGATTACAGCAGTTCCTATTATTTCATGTTCACTGCATTTGTTTTGAACATGTCGGACATGTCTCCATAGTCCATCAGTGACTATTATTTCATGTTCACTGCATTTGTTTTGGACATGTCTGAATATCTCCATTGTCTACCAGTGACTGTTATTCCATGTTCACTGCATTTGTTTTGGATAAGTATGAAAGTCTTATTGAAGTTGAAAATCAAAATCTTTGACAGATCTTTATTTGCATGATCCCCACATTGGCAATTAAATATCAAAGAGAAAATGTTGTGATATGATCGGTGCTCAAACTTGTGACCTTAAATCTTGACTAGTGCCCATCCACTTGAGCTGTTCAAGCTGAGACACTTGACACATTCCTGTCACAAGAAAATGCTCTTTGAAAAAAGATAGATCTCACATTGGCTCCCATATTGTGTCAGATCTGGCATTGACTCCCATTTCATGTTAGATCAAAATCTTGCAAGGATACCATATATACTCACTTATAAATCCAATCCAATTGTCTAGACCCAGATCTGGCATTGTACAATGCACCAGCAGATCTGGGTCTGTGTAGTTTGTTATGAGTAACAAATAAAACAAACAACATAGACACTGATCTGCTGGCACACTATGCAGTGGTAGATTAGGGTCTATGTTGTTTGCAGTTAGATTCAACTTGTAAGAGAAAGTCTGATTTTTTATGGTAGGTGGCATTTTGGATTACTCTTTTTCTTTCCTTTCTTCCAATGGTCCATCACATCAATGGTTTCTTTTTGTGTAATCAACTTACATGGTTTTTTAGTTCATTGCCTTTAAACTCTCAACATTTGTAGGAAAAGATTAATGGCAAAATGCATTGCCTTGAAACTTTTCACACATGTTGAAATAGGATAATGGCAAAATGCATTGCCTTGAAACTTTTCACACATGTTGAAATAGGATAATGGCAAAATGCATTGCCTTGAAACTTTTCACACATGTTGAAATAGGATAATGGCAAAATGCATTGCCTTGAAACTTTTCACACATGTTGAAAAAGGATAATGGCAAAATGCATTGCCTTGAAACTTTTCACACATGTTGAAATAGGATAATGGCAAAATGCATTGCCTTGAAACTTTTCACACATGTTGAAATAGGATAATGGCAAAATGCATTGCCTTGAAACTTTTCACACATGTTGAAATAGGATAATGGCAAAATGCATTGCCTTGAAACTTTTCACACATGTTGAAATAGGATAATGGCAAAATGCATTGCCTTGAAACTTTTCACACATGTTGAAATAGGATAATGGCAAAATGCATTGCCTTGAAACTTTTCACACATGTTGAAAAAGGATAATGGCAAAATGCATTGCCTTGAAACTTTTCACACATGTTGAAATAGGATAATGGCAAAATGCATTGCCTTCAAACTTTTCACACATGTTGAAATAGGATAATGGCAAAATGCATTGCCTTGAAACTTTTCACACATGTTGAAAAAGGATAATGGCAAAATGCATTGCCTTGAAGCTTTTCATACATGTTGAACAGGTTTATGGCAAAATGCATGAAGTTTTATATGATGTATTTAATGAATTTATTCCCTGCCAGTTATTTCCCCTTTCTACTAACACCATTTCTTAGGTATTATGGGCATTTGTTTCCAGTGACATATTTCCAGTTGGATACTGTTGTATTGGGTGAAGCCCTTTTTATATCCCAGTCATATTGAGAAGATAATACCTTTATCCATGCCCTACAAAGATGTTATATGTGTGTGTGATTGGATTTTCAATGTAGCTTTAACAATTTTTCCATTATTTGGCTACGATGTCTACAGTGTGACAGTTTATAGTGATGTCTAGTACTGGATCAGACAGGTAGCATGATGTCCCACCCAATCACATTATCCTGACATCAGACCAACCAACCAATCCTAAGACTAACCTCTTTGTGCAGAGTGCCAAGTGAAGCAGCTGCTGCTACTTTTTTTGTAAGTCTTTGGTATGACTCAGCCGGGGAGCAAACCCATGATGTCCCACATCCGAGGTCGACAATCTAACCACTAGGCCACCAGATTAGTCAAGATGTTATATAACAGTATATACATCTTTTATCTGAGAAATTTATTTCTGCTCCGCAACATTTGAAAATTCCAATTGAAACTAAATTTAGGTAGAATCAAGAAGATCTTTGTTTGAATCAATTTTTGCAATTTCTCATTTAAATTTACTGAGTTAATGTCCATTTGTTTTTTACTTAGAAGTTTACCCTTGTTTCACAAATTATGTTTTCACTCATTAACTTGAAGGATTACATTAATTGAAATTAAATTTGTTGCATGAAACAATGTCAAGAAAATGCTAAGTCCAGTTCAGTTGTCATTGTTTTAACTTTATATTTTAATTACAATTTTGAGTTATGTCTAAAGTTTGATGTATAAAATTTCACTTGTATCTTTTGAACCAAAGTTTCTGCAAATATATTTTACTGATGGAAACATCCAAATTATTACGGCACATTTTAAGTTTTATCACATCTCAATTTCATGATCATGTAACATTATCATAAAGGACCCTTTCTATTTCCCATGAACAGTTGATGGACAGATGTAACAGGATTCGTATTGATCAACTCTTTACCTTTGCAGGTAATTATGCAGCTGGAAAGAAATACCACTTTCAAGCCCTAAACAGGAGACAGGAAAAATTTGGTGGAGATCATCCTTCAGTTGGTGCAAATTTCAATAATATTGGCATCTATTATGATGTATTAGGTGACCACGAGAATGCACGCTTTTATTTTGAAAAGGGATTGGAAAACAAGAGAAAAAACAAAGCTCCGTATGGCTCACTCTGTGCATCTCTAACCAATACTGCCCTCCAGTATGGAAAATTGAGACAGTTTGATAAAGCATTTGAACTTTTAGATGAAATTCAAAGAATCTATGAGAAAAATATGCCCAACAAAGCTTCATTGGGAGCACTGTATGACAATTATGGCCAATTATACATGAAGCAGAATCACTTGTCTGAAGCACTGACAAACATAAAGGAGGGTTTACAAAATCGTGAACAGGCAGCACCAAATGGACCTTCTTATGCGGAGAGCTTGACAAATTTGTCAAAAGTTTACATACTCCTTGAAGATAATGAATCAGCTATTCCACCTGCCAAAAAAGTAATTAGCATCAAGGATAAGTTAATTGAACGCCTTCCACAGGTAAAGTATATTTACAGGGCATGGAAGTACTTAATCTTGGCATATACTGCACTAAGGGATGAACAAAATCTGCAAATGGCCTATCATGAAATTGATTTAGAATTACAAAGACTTATCAGGGTGTGTGAGGATCAGTTCAACATAAATCGAGCACAGGAATTCCAAGACAAATTACACAGTTATAGAAAGAGGAGCCAAAGCATTATGGTGCAGCATGGAAACTGAGGAGCCATTGTCAGTAGCATAGACATTTGATGAACTGTGATCAGTAATATACATTTGATGAACTGTGATCAGTAATAGACATATGATGAACTGTGATCAGCAATAGACATATGATGAACTGTGATCAGTAATAGACATATGAACTGTGATCACTACTAGACATTTGATGAGCTATAATCTGTAATAATAGACATTTGATGAACTGTGATCAGTAATAGACATTTGATGAACTGTAATCAGTAATAGACATTTGATGAACTGTGATCAGTAATAGACATTTGATGAACTGTGATCAGTAATAGACATTTGATGAGCTATGATCAGTAATAATAGACATTTGATGAACTGTGATCAGTAATAGACATTTGATGAACTGTGATCAGTAATAGACATGATGAGCTATGATCAGTAATAGACATATGATGAACTGTGATCAGTAATAGACATATGATGAACTGTGACCAGCAATAGACATATGATGAACTGTGATCAGTAATAGACATATGAACTGTGATCACTACTAGACATTTGATGAGCTATATATAATCTGTAATAATAGACATTTGATGAACTGTGATCAGTAATATACATTTGATGAACTGTGATCAGTAATAGACATTTGATGAACTGTGATCAGTAATAATAGACATTTGATGAACTGTGATCAGTAATAGACATTTGATGAACTGTGATCAGTAATAGACATTTGATGAACTGTGATCAGTAATAGACATTTGATGAGCTATGATCAGTAATAATAGACATATGATGAACTGTGATCAGTAATAGACACATGATGAACTGTGATCAGTAATAGACACATGATGAACTGTGATCAGTAATAGACATTTGATAAACTGTGATCAGATTTTTTACTTTTGAGGAGCTATGATCAAATAATAGATATTTGATGAGCTGTGGTCGATAATAGACATTTGATGAGCTTTGGTCGATAATAGACATTTGATGAGCTGTTATCAGTAATAGACATTTGATGAACTGTGATCAGATGTTTTACTTTTGAGGAGCTATGATCAAATAATAGACATTTGGTGAGCTGTGTTTGATGAGCTATGATCGATAATAGATGTTTGATGAGCTGTGGTCAACATTAGACTTTTGATGAGCTGTGGTCGACATTAGACTTTTGATGAGCCATGGTCGACATTAGACTTTTGATGAACCATGGTCGACATTAGACTTTTGATGAGCCATGGTCGATAATAGACATTTGATGAGCTGTGGTCAATAATAGACATTTGATGAGCTGTGGTCGATAATTTGATTAGCTGTGATAATAGATATTTCATAAGCCATGATTAGTAATAGGCATTTGATGAGCTATGATCAATAATTAACATTGATGATCTATTATCGGTAATTGACATTTCATGAGGTATGATAATATATATTTCATGAGCCATGATCAGTAATAGACATTTCTTGAGACATGATTAGTAATAGACATTTCTTGAGACATGATTAGTAATAGACATTTCATGAGCCATGATCAGTAATAGACATTTCATGAGCCATGATCAGTAATAGACTTTTGATGAGCCATGATCAGTAATATAAATTTCATGAGCCATGATTAGTAATAGAACTGTAATGATCTATGATCAGTAATAGACATTTCATGAGCCATGATCAGTAATAGACATTTCATGAGCCATGATCAGTAATAGACTTTTGATGAGCCATGATCAGTAATAGACATTTCTTGAGACATGATTAGTAATAGACATTTCTTGAGACATGAAAAGTATTAGACATTACTTGAGACATGATTAGTAATAGACATTTCATGAGCCATGATCAGTAATAGAAATTTCATGAGCCATGATTAGTAACAGACATACAATGAGCCATGATTAGTAATAGACGTTTGATGAGCCATGATTAGTAATAGACATTTCATGAGCCATGATTAGTAATAGACATTTCATGAGACATGATTAGTAAATGACTGTAGATGAGCCATGATCAGTAAAAGACTTTTGATAAGCCATGATCAGTAATAGACATTTCATGAGCCATGATTAGTAATAGACATTTCATGAGCCATGATTAGTAATAGACTTTTGATGAGCCCTGATCAGTAATAGACTTTTGATGAGTCATGATCAGTAATAGCCCAACTTTAAAGAGAATAGTGGTCCATTCCAGATATTATTACACAATTAATTACACATAGATCAGCTTGAAAGTGAACAGCAGTTCATTCCAGATACTATTGCACAATAAATCACATGGTTTGAAAATAAACAGGATACATTCCAGATATTATTACAAAATAAATCACATATAGCCTGGCTTGAAAGTGAACAGTGATCATTCCAGATTTAATTACACAGTAAATTACACATAATTCAGCTTGAAAGTGAACATTGGTCCATTCCAGATTTAATGACAGTAAATTACACATAATTCAGCTTGAAAGTGAACATTGGTCCATTCCAGATTTAATGACAGTAAATTACACATAATTCAGCTTGAAAGTGAACATTGGTCCATTCATGTCAGTATTATGCAGTAAACCATATAGCCTGGCTTTGAAAATGAACAGTGATCCTTTCTAGATAATATTGCCTAATAAATCACACGATACCCAGCTTGAAAGGTCTGTTGGGATATTTTTAAAAACCGGGATTGACTTGCAGCCTATTGCACCATTATAATTGTCAACGGATTGTGGATGTATACTTTAAAAAACTAAATGCTGGACAACTGTTGAAATTTTTTTAAAACCATTTCTTGATCTTATTGATAAAAGTTTAGTATATTCTGACTTGTTTGACAACTGAAGTGAATTGCTGTAAAGCATATTATCTGTGATAAATTGTTTAAAGTGAAATCTGTTTGTTGCATGATACATATTTTGCAAACAAATCTCATTAAAACCTCATTTTATATTGCAAATAAAATAAGTTTCAACTTAACTGACTTGTCTTGTGTCCATATCATTCATTGCTTTACTTTTGTATGTATGTATGTATGTATGTATGTGTTTGCTTGTGTGCGTCCATGCATGCATGCATGTCTGACTGACTGACTGACTGACTCTTTTCCTCATCAACAGAGGTTACATCAGATTAATCAAATTCAAGATATTACAAAATCGTAAAATACAACAAAAAAATGACAAAAATACAATAGTAATACTGTGTCAGCTAACAAAACATCTCAATACATGCCATGGTGCAAATCTGTAGTCAGAGATAACCAGCATTTGGCTTCATATGGAACTGACCATTTAACAATTGCTTAATGATTATAATAAATGTATTTCAAAAATGGTAATATGTTTAAATTGTTATATAAATGTACTTAGAAAGCTTTACATCTCAGTATGTATGCTTATATATTAACAAAATTGACATTTTATGATCAGATTTCTATAACCTTACTGTCATTGTCAAAGAGCTATTCCCAGTTTGTCAGGCCTGATGATGCTTTCAAGGTGAAAGAGCTATACCCAGTTTGTCAGGCTTGACCTTGCCTTTAGATGTAAGAAGGGTCAAAGAGCTATACCCAGTTTGTCAGGCCTGACATTGCTTTCAAGATCAAAGAGATATACTCAGTTCGTCAGGCCTGACCTTACTTTTTCGTGTCAGAAGGGTCAAAGAGCTATACCCTGTTTGTCAGGCTTGCATTTAGCAGATGTCAAATTATCAATAGGTATCACTTTTTGGGTAGCATCTTTTGCATTAAGTGTTATGTGTTGAAGTTCTCAAAAAAAACCCAGCTTTTTTATCAATTGTGGTATTCAACTGAAATATGTATCAATTCTATTCTCTAAAAGTTTGTTACTTGCATACAGTAAAAACTCTATTCTCTAAAAGTTTGTTACTTGCATACAGAAGAAACTCTATTCTCTAAGTTTATCTTGATTACATACAGTAGAAACTCGATTCATAAAAGATTATCTTGCTTGCATACAGAAGAAACTCTATTCTCTAAATGTTTGTTACTTGCATACAGTAAAAACTGTATTCTCTAAAAGTTTATATTGATTACATACAGTAGAAGCTATTCTCTAAAAGTTTATATTTATTACATTCAGTAGAAACTCTATTCTCTAAAAGTTTATATTGCTGACATCATTACTGAAGAAATTGTATTCTCTAATGCCTATATTGATTGCACAATGACAAGACTAAAGTTGCTCAAATGTTATTGTTATGTATACTTAATTTGCATTGTTTGTTAGTTTTTTAATTCATTATATGCTATTGATTTTAAAAAGAATGGACTTGACCTTGTCCAAAAGCAAGTTCATTTTCCACCTGACCTAAATCTTGAATTTTGGTTTTGTAAACAACATTTGTATCTCAATCCAAGTCTAGAATATTGGTAATTCACCATGAAATACTGTGTCTACCTATCGTTTACCACATTTTATATTACTAGTAACAGACCTATCTAATACAAAGATTTTATTTTGTAAACATTCGGAAGCTTAAAAAGTAAACTTTTCCATTTGGTAATAGTTTATTTTAGAAAATTCTAATTGTTACCTGAGCATCAGTAAAGGACTATATAATCTTGTTTATCTAGAAATTATTAATTTGTGTTGTAGGATCTGAGCAGAACCAGTTGTATTAATGTTTTGTCGAGTATTTCATTTCGACTGGAGTTTATTTATTTAAAATATTTGATTTAAGTTATTCTTCTCTGGAAATATAATGTGCTTAGAAATAATGTTCTTGGAAATATAGACTTGGATTTATAGTGAAATACAAAAACAGATATATTCTTTGATTCTATTATTGTGATTGAACAAAGGCTTAGCATATCACTGTGACAACATCCATCACTGGCACATCAACATTTCCAGCACTGAATTTAGTCTGGAATACAGCTAAAGCTTTTTGAAAACTTGAAACATTAGTTCTTTTACACTGTTCACATTATTTTCTTAGAAAATTAATTATTTCTTGAATTTGTCAAAGCCTGTCACATCTCTTTTCTGTTACTTTGTTTAAGACCATATAGAAATGTGACAGTTATGATTAAATAATAATAATACAAATAATGTGGAATGGATTTAGTACAGGGTCTAACATATAGAAGCTCCAAGTGCTTTACAATATTAGATAACAATAAAAACATACAATGACAAGTTGGCAAAAAAGACACCATGAAATGAATTGTTATTAATTATAGTGGTGTAATAGATGGTCTATACTATGTAATCTTAGTACTAGCTATTCAGTGTCACGGTGATTATACATGCCACATATCTTAGTACTAGCTATTCAGTGTCACAATGTTTATACATGCCACATATCTTAGTACTAGCTATTCAGTGTCACAGTGATTATACATGCCACATATTTTAGTACTAGCTATTCAGTGTCACAGTGATTATACATACCACATATCTTAGTACTAGCTATTCAGTGTCACGGTGATTATACATACCACATATCTTAGTACTAGCTATTCAGTGTCACAATGTTTATACATGCCACATATCTTAGTACTAGCTATTCAGTGTCACAGTGATTATACATGCCACATATTTTAGTACTAGCTATTCAGTGTCACAGTGATTATACATACCACATATCTTAGTACTAGCTATTCAGTGTCACGGTGATTATACATACCACATATCTTAGTACTAGCTATTCAGTGTCACGGTGATTATACATACCACATATCTTAGTACTAGCTATTCAGTGTCATAGTGATTATACATACCACATATCTTAGTACTAGCTATTCAGTGTCACGGTGATTATACATACCACATATCTTAGTACTAGCTATTCAGTGTCACGGTGACTATACATGCCACATATCTTAGTACTAGCTATTCAGTGTCACGGTGATTATACATACCACATATCTTAGTACTAACTATTCAGTGTCACGGTGATTATACATACCACATATCTTAGTACTAGCTATTCAGTGTCACGGTGATTATACATACCACATATCTTAGTACTAGCTATTCAGTGTCACAGTGATTATACATGCCACATATCTTAGTACTAGCTATTCAGTGTCACGGTGATTATACATACCACATATCTTAGTACTAGCTATTCAGTGTCACGGTGATTATACATGCCACATATCTTAGTACTAGCTATTCAGTGTCACAGTGATTATACATGCCACATATCTTAGTACTAGCTATTCAGTGTCATATATCTATTTGTTCTACATGTACTTTATATCACAATATTTTAACATCTTTAAATTTTAGAAAATCTTAAATTATTGCATATGAGCAACATGCAGATTTAGCTAACTTTCAGTCGTTAAAATTATATAATTTTTGGTGGTGGTTTCAGCTTGCTTGAGGAAACTGATGTGCTTCATGCCACACTATTTCAACTCATAGTCTGTTCTTCTTTTTCTAACACAAGGTATAGGTGATATTTTGTTACACAGTCAACCTTGAGGACTGCAATCAAACTTTGCTTGTTATCTCCCCTAAAGGACTGCAGGAATTGCATTGCAATTAGTATTTCTAATTCAGTACCCAAGAATGTAGTTCTAGCCTATTCTTAGAACATTTTTTCCTCTCTCATTCTGGTGGTGATAGAAGAGTTATGTTAATGTGTTTTTGGTAGGGATTTAAAGATAATTGTTTATTCTTGAGATTATGAGCTCAGAGAGTGGTTGTCTATATGTATTTTGGTGACAGTGCACAGTGAGTAATACGGCCCTGGTGATGATCCAGAAATGAAATCTGTGTTCTGTTTATATGCTGCTCTATTTACAGTGCAACCTCCCCAAAAAATGCCAGTAAACATTTGACAAGAACTTCACTGTGAAGTCATCTTTGAAGGTATATTAGATTAACATATGATTCGTATTGATCACACATGGAAAGGTCTCTACTTAGAAATAAATGTAGAGAGCATATATTAAAATTAATTATGATATATCTCCTGCAGTTAACCTGTGTTTGTCGTCTCCCCTAAGGACTGCAATCAACCTTTATTTGTTATCTCCCCTAAAAGGACTGCAATCAACCTTTTATTTGTTATCTCCCATAAAAGGACTGCAATCAACATTTACTTGTTATCTCCCCTAAAAGGACTGTCTCATTCTATGCAGTAGATGATTAATTTGTTTATCCACAAATAAAATTCAAGTCACTGTACTGAAAAAAAATCTACTGAAATGTGTTAATTTGTTTGAAGAAAAAACATATTTTTGTAAGAACATTACTTAAGCACATATATACAGTAAATACTAATGTAAAATTTTGAAAATCAGTCATATCGCTATGCTGTTTGCAGTGAGGCAGTTTATAGTGATATCTTGCACTGGGGCATCATGCCGCAGACATGTAGCATGATGTCCCACCCAGTCACATTATCCTGACACCAGGTCGACCAGTCCTAACACTCTTAATGTGAGGCAGCTGTTAGTACCATTTGTGTAAGTCTTTAGTATGACTCTGTTGGGGATCGAACCCACAACCTCTTGCTTCGTCTGCAGACGCTCTAACCACTAGGCCACTGGAGTGGTGTAAAATTTTGAAAGGAATAATTTCATAAAGAAGAAAGGCAGAGTTTTTACCTTTCTTATTTTAATTTTGCTTAATTTGTATGTTCACTAAAATGTTATTTTGCTTAATTTCTATGTTCACTAAAATATGTTATTTATTTTTAAATATTTTAAAATAGATATGTATGTGTATGTATGCATGTACTTGTACATATATGTTTATAATGATATGTCTTATGTTCCACTAATTTTTATACCCACCTAGGTATGTCCAACATTATACATGGAGATCTCATATATAATGGCTTTAAATCTTTCAGCAAGAAAATGAAGGAGGAAAAGCTGTTTTTATGGAGGTTTTTTGTTAGCTACACCACTAATGTTTAATTGAATAACTACATGTACCAACAGTCCAGTGCTGAATAGACCTCATGTGTCTCTACTTTGGGCAATATGGTAATGTATATGTATCCAGTGGTGCATGACATTGGAACACAAAATCACTTTTTTAATCTGGTTGTAAGAGAGTTTATCCTCAGGTATATGTGAGTACTTATTATGATATTGGTTGTGTCATGTATAGTTATATAAGCTCTTTAAAAATAGCACTCAAAAACAAAATTATTGTGTGTGTGTGTGTGTGTGTGTGTGTGTGTGTGTGTGTGATTGTATATACATGTATTTCACATTTTAAAGGACCGTTTACTAAATGTCCAGCAGTTATGCATTGGAATGTTGTCATATAGGTTTCTTATTATAATTCTCCTCTTACATTCATTAAAATTTAAGATTCTCAACAGGTGTATATTGAAGTAAGCTGTAGACATTTGCATGCACTCAGAAGGAAGTGAATGAAAATACTACAATTGTTATACTTTTTGTTGTTGCTTTATACAGGAAATAACCATAGAATAGATGTACTCACATTCTGATAAATCAGATCTGCACACACCTACATTACATAGCATAGGTATGTGTACATGGAGATCTGATTTCAACCTGTATGAGATTATACCATGATGCAGTGAAACATACAGGTACAAATAACATTGATAAGGTAATATAATAAAGACATATCTAATCTGCATGGACAACCTCCTCAAAACTTGTGTTGTTAGTTTCAAACATTCCTTGTAATTATGTTGTTCCTGATCACAAATATTTATTAAATGCATATCCATCCCACTGGTCACATTAAATTTGACTAAACTTTGTGATCACCTGTAGCTAAGATGTTTAGAGACTTGTTCTCTTAAAACAGAAGTTGTTCAAATCCACTCTTAATTAATGTGAGTTTTTATCACCATACTTTTTCATAATTTGAAAACAAGAAAAGAGCAACTTTTGATTCTCATTAATCTGTGAGTCTGCAAGAAAAAATTAATTACATGGCAATAATTTGGATATAATTTGGAGGTAATGTTATGAGAACTTCTATATTTTCTGTAACTTTTTGTATCTTATATTTTCAATACATCACCAATCCATTATGATGTTATCAAATTATTTTGTAAAGGAAAATCTTTATAAACGTTTGCAAAATTTAGATGCTTGGGCAAATTTTTGAACCTATCTGTATTTGTGCAAACTATTTCACAAAAGTACACAGCAATATATCAGTACACAGCAATATCAGTACATATCAGTACACAGCAATAGCAGTACACAGCAATATCAGTACACAGCAATAGCAGTACACAGCAATATCGGTAATATCGTACATGCCGTTGCATTTATCCACCATTTCAACTTCATCTTTTATTTTGAGGAAATGCTTGATTGAATCCTGACTCAAATTGAGATTTATAAACATCGTCTTGCAGATTTCAACACCATTTGAATTAATGATATGTAATGATATAAACACATAGTCTAAATATCTAAGTAATCAGTTATATATATTTTTTTTAATTCTGGGGGGTGAATGAGTACATGTAGGTGTAAATGAGTCTAAGGAACATTTATTTTGCTCAGTAATATTTGTGGTAATGGTGTGAGGGTCTGAGCTTAGTTTATATACTTTTTCATTGTATAGAAAATTGAAACGGCTGTCATTTGGCTGTATTTTGTATTACAAATATTTAGTTGTGTGTGCTTAATTTTTGTCCATTGTTGTAAGTTGTACTTTTAGATTAAATAAACAAAATGTTCGCATAGCCAACTTCTGTCAAATAGAATGTTAACATAGTATTTCAGTTCAGAACATTATAGGCCCAGTCTTTTTTACAGCCAGATTTAAATTTTCCATTGGAACTATTCACATCTAGAAAATGTGTAAATGTGTATATAAATAGTACCGGTAATTTGATAAACAAATAATTTATTCCTGTTTTAAATCAGTCAGTTGGAAGCCATTTTGATCAGAGTTTACAGTTGTGTTCATATATAATTTAGGACAAACTATTTATTTAAAATATTCATTGGAATTACTAAAGTGCTCATTCACTTTTTGGATTTACCCACTACTTGTTGTGAACTCATTCAAAGACATTCTGGACTTAATAATTGTGTTATATAAGGTCAGACAAGACTTTTGGAATTCAATCTGAACATTCCATATTTTTGGATGTGTTACAGGTTATTAAAAAATATTAGAGATTTAATTCACAATACAGTAAGTGTCTCCTGAATTTTCATTTGACGTTTGAAGCAAATATACTATTACAAGCAAAGTAGATAACTGCTTGCTGATTTAAATTGTTGGTTTTACTTTATTCTTTACATAATTTAAGACCTGGAGTCTTAACTTTCATTACAAATGTATTTTTATTAATGAAACTCATCTTTTTATTGAATGCTGGAGTGATGAGGAAATGGGGAATTGATTATGCAGTGCAAAAATTAAGAAACCTCTTAAGAAAATAATTTAACTCAACAATATTTTTCCTGATTTCCACTATACAGAACTTTATTCACTATTATTGGTCTAAATGAGTTTTCCTCTTTTTTAAAAGCCCATGATTCAGATTCCCGCCTACTTGGTTGCCTTTTGGTTTGAATGTCAACAATTGTGACAACAGCAATAACAACAAAGAGACAGATCTTAATACATATAGCACATATACCATTACAAGCAAAGTTTCGGCATACTCAAATATCTGATCTTCAAAAATATATGTAGTTAATTTCTTGGCAGATTGAAAAGTTTGATGTCCACACCCTATATAAATGTATATTGCAAGAGGGGATGAAAAGTTTAATTTAAATAATTATGTAATATTATCCTCAGGTGTATTTAATTGCCATAGGAACCTAGTACCTGGGTCATAGTTTGGAAACTTTGGAGACCACCTTCCTACAACAATATACATGTATGTACTATACATGAAGGGATGAAAGGTCAAAGGTACATATGTAAATGACACTTTGACCTTTAGGACCATTTTGCCTTCTCAGACTTATTAGCCTTGAGGTATGGTGTAATATGTAATATGGGGGAAGGATGGGAATGATTTACTGTCAATTTACAACACAGTCTTCTAAATGAATTAATTAATAATAATAAAAATATATGGAAGAAATTAGTTGTCATGACCTTTAAATATGGCAGTAATATATATATATATATATATATATATATATATATATATATATATATATATATATATATATATATATATATATATATATATATATATAATCTCATTGTTTCAAGAAAGCATACAACCATAAAGACAATTGATTTATTGACTAGTAAGTGAACTCATTTTGTACCATATATTTTTTAGTGGAAGTTATCCTTCCGTTTCTTTCCTCTGTTTTATGAATTACACGTTTGTTATCCGTTTTTTAAATATATTTATACTTTAAAAGATGTTAGTTTTACTCCAAAAACTTCGTATTTTAACTAAGAAGCGTATTTTTAATTACTAAAATATGGTATGGGATCTATCTCCTTCAAAGCACAGTTGATAATGGCGTTTGTATTATCATTCATTTATCGATTATTTACATTAGTGATGTAAGAGGCCTTCTAATTTGCCAACAGTGCAGCCGAATTTTGACGTTTGAAGCAAATAATCTAAACATACTTTATGTGAGTTCGTTTTGACAAAATTTTCAGCCTTGAATACTGTTTTTTTAAAGCAAGTTTTCTTTTCTATCAGCAAAAGCATGAATTTATTGCATTATCTTGGCTGTTTAGAGAAGCATATGTTTTAGATTCAACAATCTTTTGGGTGATGTGTCTCATTGTTGCTGCACAACCGTAAGATAGTACGGCACAAGATGGCACGGAAGAAGGATAAATGAGCTTGTAAGAGAAGCTTTAATGTAATTCGCGTATTTCCAAATGCACTATTGAAGACAAAAGGAGTTGCGGTTATCCTATGTTACATATATGTACTGTGTCATCATGCAGTGTAAGAGTCGACCGTATTCTGATCGTATCGGGGTGGGGTGTTAGACGTCTTACTGTCCCATGGACAGCTCTGAGTTTTAGCAATATGCTCCACCCACTTAGTTACTGTTGCTGCGGCTCACAAGCTATCGCGAACATGAAAAATATTTTCTACAATATATATATATATATATATATATATATATATATATATATATATATATATATATATATATACCTGATTGCAAGTTTCTGTCAGATCGTGTATTTAACTTAACTTACCAACATGGAAATAAGTAATTTTGATGGGGTAAATCAGGTCAAAGTTCGCTGTTGATTTATGTGGAAGAAAAAACATTTCTGACAAACTAACATACAAATCATATAGGTCATGTATGCACATTTACTAATTCTCTGTAACCAAAGTTTATTCAATCCAGATTATTGAATGCTCTGCACCTTAACTGTCAACAAAAAACTTTCAGCTGGAAACTTTTACAATGGTGGCCATGCAATAAACTTGGGTCAGCATATGAGTGCATTAAGTGGATTCATCACAACTGAGGATATTACGAATTTGTTTATCAATATTCATAAAAACGACATGGTGCTCATACAGGTTATAATTACCTATTGATTTAGTTTGTTTATTTTCAGAAGAAAATGAAAAAGATGCCTCTATGATGGATTCTGTATTCTAGCAACAATAGGTTTTGAAAGAAGATTCAGGATCAAGACATGGAGGAACTTTTACAGAGTCTCATTAGGGATGCTTCAGCAGGGAAATTTTCTCCCCTCAGGAAATCCTGTCAAGCTGCACTAGGTATTTATTGCTCATTTCATGAAATAATTCTTGTTATCATTGTTCAAATTCACTAATTATTACTATATGGCATAGTTGTTTATTGAAAAACCTTGTTCACAGCATATTACAGAAATATAGGAAAGGTTATCATGTGAGTCGGGTTTGTTTTATAATCAGGAATTGAAAATCATTGATAAAGTGAAGAGGAGATATCTTTTAAAAAATAGATAAGGTGTATCATTACTTTCGATGGATGGCAAATAACCATGGAGGAGAAAAAAAAAACAAGATTGGCGTTTCATCATGTTGTTTCCATAGTCTTAGTTGTACATATTACAGAAATGTATTTTTGGAAAGCTAAATGATGGTACAGAGCATCCTAGGTTACCAAATATAGGAAGAAGTCACTTACTCTCAAAAGCTGAGAAGCCAGACAAGCGAGAGTGTCAGGGAGACTTGATTTGAAAATGATACCAAGTTAATATATAATAGGTTTTAATAATTTAGTAATGGTAGTAGTAGTACTTAGAAATGCTTACAGCTGTTATGTATCATTATTTCTTTTTTGGGGACAGCTTCTTAGTTTATGTAAAGTTTTTTGACATGACATAAATTGTTACCATATTTTTTTTTCAATCCTTCTTCCACCTAGATAACTTAATGCATGGTTTTGAATCAGCTTGAGTAAAGTAGCAAGTAACACTTCATTTAGTTTCCTCTGACTTTTCCTACCTGTGTTGGCTGTTTGGACAGTTATGTTGGGGTGAGAGGTTAGAGTGTATTGCGTCTCAAAAATATATAATTTCCTGAAATCATGTGTGGTGTCATAATGTGGCCGCTTTATTCAGGAGCTAGCAAAATTATGCAAGATTGAATGAAAGCATGCCTGAAATGTTTATTAGAATTCCTTTTTTTTTTAAATAACAATTATAGTTGTAACTTTAATAAGTTGACATACTAGCCCATTCTTAAGGATTACAGATTCTGCTCTGCAAAACAGCATTGCTTAGTCACATGATCATTAAATTTTGCAGCTTTCAGAGTAGAATGCAATCAAATTATCATCAATAATTTTTATACTTAGGTTTTTTCTATCACATGATCATTTGAATACTAGTGTCAAATAGGCCAAAGATTTATGACTACGGTAACAAAAGTAGTTAAGTTTATAAACTGATATTTTGGATTGTGTATGTTGACTTATTAAAGAGACAAACTATGTTTTAACTATTATGAATGAAAAGTTACGTTATAACTTAAAGTATCAAATGTAAAATGGGATAGATGAATGGAATTTCTGACTACAGTATTAGTTTCCTGCTAATGCAAGGCAAAATGTTACATTAAAAAGTGAAAGCAACTTTTAGCTCAAGTTATCTCTTTGGGTGGTCTCTGGTAACTTATATAACAAGTTACAAATGAATATAAATTTAATTATTTTTATATGGACTAGCTATGGTTCATGCATTTATCTTGAATTTTACAACGTTTTTTGGATTTCATGGTTGCTACAAAACAGGAACTTAACAAACTAAGAAACACGTATCCTTTTATGGAAACAATAAGACCCATTCTTCAATCCAAGAATTTTAAAACCAGCTATAATATCGTTTTTTTCACACACCATAAACATGTATAGTGTATAAATAAATAAATTCCCTGATTTCAAATATGGTTTGCACTCTTTTTTTTCTAGATCTCCTTAACAATAAAGATGAGGTGTCATTAGTCCCGGCCTATGTTCTCAGGGAGAAGTGCCTGGAACCTTTGCAGTTAGCTCTGGAGACCCATGTTAAGAGACTCACTACATGTGCAGTTTCAGGAATAGAAGTATGTCACCCATTGAATAATTAGTAACTTTGATGAAATATAAATAGTTTGAGTGCAAATGAAAATTATTTTTTTTCATGACTGTCTTGTCCAGCAAATTAATATATCTGTTGTGTACTGATGTACCTTGTATATTTGATGCTGGTTAGAAGTGTGCTAGGTAAATTAGACTGCAGTAGTGTCCAAAGTGGTAGAAGGAGAGGTAGACAGAGAAAAAAGTGGACTGACAACATCACAGAATGGACCAGGAAAAGTTTTGCAGAGACACAGGCATTGGCACATGATTGAGGCAAGTGGAGGGAACTGGTCAGATGTTTAACAGCACAGAGCCTCAGCGATCACATTAGGTCAAGAGACTGACAATGATGATGATGATGATGATGATGATGATGATGATGAACTAGTTTTATAAGGGGACAAGTATTTCATCTAGGCATGTAGTTTAGAACCATTTTATACAGTTTGCCTTCCTCAGAAATTTGACCTGAAAATTGTCTCTGGTGTTTTTCTTTGAAAGTCAGATTTCAACTGGAAAGCTTCATTCCCTCTTTTAATAGTCTTTTCATTATGGCAGTGAATATTTTGGATGCCATGTAAATGAGAACCCTTCAGATGTTACTTCAATCTCTGTGTTGGCCCAAACTTTGAATACTGGACCAAATAATCAAAGTTTTTCATTACACAATGTTTCATCTTAGCAAATGGGATGACCTCTCTTGTCTTATAGTGAGCATTCCACTTCAAGATCAAACAGCAACAATTTGCTTAAATGTCAGTATGAAAGAGTGGGGTGCACATGTGCTTCCATTCCAAGAAGTGAGTGCATCAGGTTTAGTCCCTTTAAGAGTAATTCAATTTAATCAACATCATAGAGATGAAAGCCAGAGTGTATTATTGCTGGAAATGCAGTCTTGACAACTCTTCCATCATCAGGTGTCTCTAGAAAGAAGGGGAGAACCAGATCCTCAGATCTTATGTGTTCCTTTCTGTTTTCTTCATTTGATGGCGACAACACAACATTCAAATCTGCCACATTCCTGACAGGTTCATTGTACTTACTATCTCTACAAAATCAACTGTTCACACAGACTGCATCCATACACCTCCTGATTTTCTGTTCAGTCTGTATCTGTTGGAGTCCAGTTGTAGTGAACCTTTTTGGTAGTTAGATTGAATGATATGCTCTTAATTTTTGTCCCACATCCAAACGAATGAGCAGTCAATGCTCTTTATTTGGATTGAAATATTCTTACTGCTTATACTTTTCACCCAACTCCAAAGTCTCATGGTCATTCAGCAACGTAATCTAAGTACATACTAATCCTGATTGCACCTCTGGAAAATATCTTAGAGCAGTGACCTTTTGAAAATGGAGGCATAAATGCCCAGGAAAATGCTACTATCTGAAACAACCATGCTTGCAGGTTTACCATCCCATTTCAGAAACATTGAACCTATACACCTGGCTCATACCAAACAAACCTTAAAGAATGAAACATTTCTGCAAACAAGTAGTGGACAAAATGGCTTGGACATGAAGACTCATTACTTTGAAAGCCTGCATGAGAAAATGAAATGTCTCCCCCCCCACACACACACACACCTGCAGTGCAGTCAGAGAAGCAATCTTCATTAAATACCTTGCTATCACAGATTATTAATCCCTCTTTTGGCTATAACAGGAGAAGGTTGCTCTTACAACTACTGTTCCATGATTTTAGATACAATCTGATATAATTGAAGGGATTGTTTAGTCCAGACTAAAGACATCTCCAATTTTCACGATATTCAGATTTGTCTCAACCAAAGGTCTTGGCCCTTTATATATGTATCTTTCCTTGTGTTAAACAACCCACCCTTTGAATAACCAGGTAAAGCTTCACAGGCTTGCCAATCATACAACACTTCCTGCAAAATACAGTAGGACCCCGCTATAACACGCCCCGTTATAACACAAATTCGTATATAACATATTCATGGCATGGCTCCCAAAATTTCAAGTAATTTATTACAGGTATTTTTCTCAAAGATCAAAAAAAAAAATCTTTTCGGTATGGAATATCAGTCTTTCATCATTTCTGCAGTTACTTTGGTTCATTCTGAAAGGTGAGATTATTTGACTCTGTGCAAAATTACTGGGTATTTTTAAAACTTCAAGTCAGTACTGTTGTGATTGTGCAGAATGAATGGCAGAATTAAGAAAATGATGATGTAGTTGAGTTTCTTGCTAAACAGAGTACAACAATTGCAGAATAATATTAACTGCCAGGCTAGATGATGTAACAAAGATAAAAGCAAAATTGTATGCAAAATTGAAGAAATCTTGACTGCTACATCACCTATGGTTACAACACAACACTAGGATGGAGGTATGTTATGTAATAATTACATAAATTATGTGAAAAATAAATTTTGTACATCAGAAATTGGTATTTGAATTTTCGGACATCAACTATAATAACTTGCTGACTCATCACATGTATTTTGTGGCAGATATAACCATGAGACAATACCGTATAGAGCAGATTCCTAGCTTATGGAAGCTGGGAAAGATAGTTATTCATATACCCCTTCAGACAGAAGACTTTCAAAAGGTTCTCAGCACAGATAACTTTTCATACATATACAAAGAATGAATTAAGCTCAGAAATAGTCAACAGAGTAATGGTTTACTACTAGAGAGAGCATTATAAGAGGATTTTAATTTCAGTAGAGACCAAACCAAGTGGAGTTAGAAGAAAGAGAGATGGATATTTTAATGTTCTATAAAAACAAAACTAAGTGTTGTTGCACTTCTAATGCTAAATCAAAGCCTAAAATGTTGTTTGCATATTTTGATGTTTAGCAGGGCTTCGTTTTGTTGCATGGGAGGACTGAATCTTTGAGATCATAGTTGAAGGATTCCTAACATACTATGCTCAATTAAGTTGTATCAGAGACATAGTTTACTTTTAAAATTGGTTTCTGCTGATGTTTTTTTTTTTTAATTGTTCGGATTTACTATTCAATATTTCCTTCTCAGAAAATGCTGAAGGATGAAAGGTTTCAGTCAAGCCTGGAAGCCGACAGGGAGGAGAAATGGATGCCAGTCCAGGTTTTAAATGCTGTTTACTCCACCCCTAACCTGCCAGAGGATATACAAGTTGACATCATAAAGGTATCTGTTGCTAAAATCTGATCATGGTAATTGCATTTAATACTTAATATTATCAATCATATCTGTCTTGGATATGTGTCATAATTTTAAAAATGTTGTGGTAGAAATGTGATATCACACAAGCTAAATGTCATCTTAATGTAATAAATGGAAAAAGTATAATGAAGTTATGTTAATGCTTTTCACATTGTAAACCTAAAGAGAAATCAGTTAGCTTAATAATTCATAGTAAATAAATTGTGCTATGACATGTAGGAAAATTATTCTTTGAGAATAGAAAATAAGAAGGCAAAATGACAGAAAGTTATACAATTCTTTTTTAATCAATTACAGGTGGCCGTAGTCAAAGTTATTTCTCATGCAAAGGCCTTCAGTTTCTTCTTCAAATACATTCTCTGTTCACATTAACATTATGAATATAAGCCCTACCACCTCCTGAATCCAGCCCTCCCAAAGATGAAAATTTGTCTTTCCCGACTATATTATGTAGGTAAAGGGCAAAAATGTTTAATAATAACCTCTCCTTGCCACCAATATGAGGAAGTAGCTTGAAGCTTATAGAGTGAAATGACAATACATTGTTCACATTGCCTCACTGATGTCTTTGGAAATTTCTAATAATTTCATCCATCCATTAAGGATTTGTTATTTTCAGAAATATTAAGAGTTAATCTACAGGTAGAACCATTATTTTTTTTAAAATTTTGACGAGAGAGAGAGAGAGAGAGAGAGAGAGAGAGAGAGAGAGAGAGAGAGAGAGAGAGAGAGAGAAGAGAGAGAGAGAGAGAGAGAGAGAGAGAGAGAGAGAGAGAGAGAGAGAGAGAGAGAGAGAGAGATTGATTTGTTCTAAGAGGCATGACCTGTTCTGACATAGATATCATCATGTGTCATAACAATATGTTGCCATTCCTGTAATTTGATACAATCTGTATTCCTGCCTTATGTGCACACACAGCTGTGCACTGAAAACATATGATATTTTGAAACTTCAGAGTTATGTCTCTAAGAGCATTTTTTTGTGTGCTGGTTTCTATTTTCTCAGGTCGATGGATACTTTCCAGATGGATAATACTTCCATTTATTGCATCCATAGCAAACTTCCTAGTAACATTCTACTGAAACACCTGCAAGCACAACTGACTGAGTTTTTGTCCCTTTCTGCCAACTCGTTACATAATCCAAAGATTCCCATTTACTTTCCTGCTCACTTTCATAGCCTGACACTTCTTTCTTACAAAAGGTACTACAGGTCCACACAAATAGTTGAATTTTATTTTATTTGTTGTTATTGAACTGTGTTTTAAAATCAATAACTAAAGATGGAATCTTCAGTCCTTTAAGTTGTAGCTTTTTAGTAGCTCTTTAATTGTTTCTTCAAAATGACTCAAATTTAGAATTTCAACAGACGTTAGTTGTTGATGAAGGTTCCATGTTGATTTTTTCAGTTTGTTTATAGATATAGACTGTGTTTGTTGTTCACTTTGCAAACCTGGAAGTCAAACACATGTCAAAAGACAACAAAACCATTTTTTTTTCTCTCTGGATTATCCAGGTACTTTTTGTTAAATATTTTCTTCACAATTTTTTTCCTCTCATGAATTGAATGGTTTGATTTAAGGAACTTTACAAGATCATATATATTGACTTCTCCTTCATACCTAACTCTTGTCAGGAGAGCCCTGCAGCATAACCCAAAACTTTCTCCTTTGAATACGTTCCCCGATCACATTACTTTAGGGATATTAGCCTGCTACCTCGCGAATCCAGCCCTACCAAAAGACGAAAATTCATCTTTCCTGTCTATGTCATATAGACAAAGGGCAATAACTCTTGCCCTTTACCTCCCCTTGCTACCCGCTAGGTGTCGCTTCTTTAGTTTTTTAGCTTCGGTGTACGCGAAAACACGTACAATTAGACCTCCAATGAATCCAAGCCATCTTAGTGTAAATTCTGACCATCCGAAGTTAAATTTGGAATTACTGTGTTGGATAATCATTCCTCTACAGGTTGTATACATTATTTTACAATATTTTCCAATTTGAGTGACTTTGTCACCTTTTCTAGACTTCGGACCAGGTTGCAACGTGGTCAAGCACGATTATGGCGGTACTAGCATGTAATACATGTAGCACTCAATAATTTCGCTTATTCCGTATGTAACGTTTACCAGTATGTAACATTTACGATATTAGCGACTTAATAACGTGCTGCATTGATAATTTGTGCTTTATTTACCTTCTTTGTAGTTTCAGTAGACTTCAAAAAAGTCTTTGAACGACCAAGTTGCGACTATTTAATGGCGGACTTCGTGTTGTAGTCACGAGTTCACGCGACACTTAATCATTTCGCTTCCTCCGTTAGTTACGGTTATGGTAATAGCGACTTAATAACGTGCTGAATTGCTAATTGTGCTTTGTTGATCATCTTTTTCGTTTCAGTAGACTTCGTCTTGAACGAACCATTGCAACACGCTCATGGCGATAACTAGTGTTGTCATTAAGAGTTAACATGGCACGGAATAATTTGAATACTCCGTTAGTAACGGTTATAGTATTATCGAATTAATAATATGCTGAATTTTTTAATTTGTGCTTTGTTCTCTTCTTTTGTCGTTTCAGTAGCAAAGTCGACAACGAAGGCATGAATGGCAAAATGGGTGTTGGCAATGTGGAAATGGAGGAAATTATGTTGACATGGTTTAGGCTGCCCAGTGGGTGTAAATTTCACCGCAGGTCCGTGCATGGCTTTCGGGCCTGTAAGTCCGGACGCATGGAGTCTATGCTGGATCGATTGGATCCATTTTAGTATGCACTTTCGCCGGCCGTCCAGCCGACACCGTCAGTTCAGCAGGCACTTCAGCAGGCACCAACCGACACTAGCCGTCCATCCGGCACCGTCCGTTAAGCCCAAATGGCACCGGACGGCCAGCTGACCTTCCAGCTTGCATCAGCAGGCACCGGCCGTTCAGCCCAAATGGCACCGGCCGGCCAGCCGACCTTCCAGCCTGCGTTAACAGGCACCGGTCGTCCCGCCGACCTTCCAGCCGGCATCAACCGGCACCGGCCGTCCAGCCGGCAACGACCGTTCAGCTCAAATGGCACCGGTCTTCCATCCGACCTTCCAGCCTGCATCAACAGGCACCGGCCGTCCACCCGGCAACGACCGTTCAGCCCAAATGGCACCGGTCGTCCAGCCGACCTTCCAGCCGGCATCAACCGGCACCGGCCGTCCATCCGGCAACGACCGTTCAGCCCAAATGGCACCGGTCGTCCAGCCGACCTTCCAGCCGGCACCGGCCGTCCATCCGGCAACGATCGTTCAGCCCAAATGGCACCGGTCGTCCAGCCAACCTTCCAGCCGGCATCAACCTGCACCGGCCGTCCATCCGGCAACGACTGTTCAGCCCAAATGGCACCGGTCTTCCAGCCGGCATCAACCTGCACCGGCTGTACATCGGATTTACAGAGATTATAGTGATGTACCCGTCAGTCAATCTGTACTACTGGTTACATATCACTACCATGAGAGAGATGTTATAGATGAATCTCCGTCCAATCAGACCATTCGAGAGGCAGGTGCCGGTCATAGCCGGACCTTCGCCGACATTCCGGCCGATCATATACCAGACAAATCAGTCGGTATTGCCGGTGTACACCTTCCGTCACGTCAAATA
Source organism: Unio pictorum (assembly GCA_030141615.1). NCBI lineage: Eukaryota > Metazoa > Mollusca > Bivalvia > Unionida > Unionidae > Unio > Unio pictorum. Next base: position 13,202,190 of record JARLTB010000126.1, read on the forward strand.
CGTGACAGTGTGATTTTAAAACAAGGGAGAATTAGTGACATTATCAGAGATGATGGAATTGAGTTATCTATGCCACTTGGTATGCGCTACCCAGATATGGCAGCTTTACCAGAACAGGACTTTCAGGACGACCATTCTCCAGTTCAATCAGCCGTTAGTGCCGGCCGTCCATATGTTCACGGCTTCTCCACAAGGGAGATTTAGTGAAAGTGTCAATTATGACAGAATTGCGTCATCTAGGTCACCTGGTATGCTGTACAGATATGAAAACAAGCTGTACCAGAACCAACATTCCCTCTGAGCGAATGGTAGATGGGCGCGCAGTGCTGGCCGCACTACACAAGCATTATGGAGATTTATATTAAAAATTATGACAATTCCGCTGCGAATGGATGCTTGAGTTGACCAGAACACGACTCAGCACACAGTGAGTGTCACGAAACACTTTCAGCTGTCCACAGATCAGGTCATGGACCGGACTGAGCTTAGCACCACGGTCGCAGAATAAAAGATTTATAGGTTGTTGGGAACTTCAGAATGCCCAAAACCTCCTACTGCCACTCAAGACTACACAATTCAGGCGCCTGTAGATCTTGAATGAGGAGGAAGAGACGATGTCCTTCCTGCTTCTTTGCCAGTCGGAAAAAAAAAAAAAAAAATTCAGGAAGCTAACTTCCAGCGACGTTCTAGTGTAGCTGGTACGAAAACTCCATCAGACGCCTTCAGTACTGATCTCAAATGCCACGTCAAAGCTAGTCCGAAACGTAGTCGATACGTCTTCATTGTTAGACTTGACTTCACTAGCCATTTTTATTCCAACTCCCTAGGCAAATCCAGCCATGACCACGCTTGTGAAGTGAAGGCCTGGATTGCTAGAGTTGTTAACAGGGCAGCTCACCATTCTATGACCAATGTGTTGACTGCTTCTGCCAACTTCGACCTGATACGATGTGACGTCTGTAGGTGGTCCACGTCGCGCAGGCCCCATCGTACTTGGATTTTACGGATGTCTCAGTTTGGGACACCTTTACACTGTGGGGGAAAATTGAAAAAGTTTGGAGGCAGGCAGCTCAGGAACTGCCCCTCCAACTCGTCGCCCAACTTTTGCAGGCGTTTCGAAACAATCATCCCCTGACACAGCGGAAGGATGATGGGCGGACCGGGGAAAAGGGATCCTTATAATCAAATGTGTAATATAGATCCCAACCCAATGCTGGGAGTCAACAGTCTAATCAAGCTAGACGGCAACCATACAGAGGCGGCAAGAACCAAAGTTTCTCCGCCTTCACGCCTCCTAACTCTAGACGTTGACATACCCTGCCCACCGCCAGCGGACTGCCTACCTGTGGGCAGCCGCCACCTGCAATTTCAGGACCACTGGACCACTTTATTACCTTAGAACATTTGGGTGATTCAGGTCATTTCGGAGGGACTTGGGACTTCATTTATCCATCCCCTCCTCTGTCCTCCTCTCCCCTCTTCATGGATGTATCGTCAGACCGGGAGAAGGATGCCTTTATATATATATATTTATATCTTAATAAACCTGCAATAGCTGGGGTTTTATTCATGGCTGTTTCTTATCCAGAGGCCGTTCATCGACCTGAGCCGCCTCAACCACCCTGAAAGTCAATGTGGCGATGGCGTGATCAAACCATCCGACGGGTATGCTGTCAGTCTAGATATGACCGACGCACATTTCACGTCCCTATCCCATGAGTAGCGGACATTTCTCCGTTGTGCTTGTCGGGACTCGGTTTATCAGTCCAGGTCATACCTTTTGGCCTCAACTTAAGCCCTTGGGCTAGTACCAAGGTTATGGATTACGTCGTCACCCTGTTCCGCTCGACTTCATCTATGGCGTCGGCAGTATATTTGGACGACATCCTCCAGAAACATCTGTCAAGTTCTACTCTGCTCAAAGGCAGAAACGATCTTATATCACTTTACATCATATAGGCTTTCTTGTGAACTGGATAAAGTCTGATCTCTGTCCGATCCGGATTTTTGGTCCATCTGGGTGTGGAGTTTCTCCCGATCTGAATCTGGTAAGGCTTCCTCGAGTTTGCGATCATCCAGATAATTGCACTCGTAGAGTCCGTTTCCAACAGGATGCGCATTTAGCAAGAGAGTTGCAGATCCTCGGATTATTCAATGCGGCAGCAGACTTGATTCCGCTCAGCCGTCCTTTTATGCGCCCTTTACAAAGGACGTTGCTAGCGTAATTTCGCCCTTTTCAAGTCCCTTCGATCCCACAGTCATGCTCACGCCAGAAATACGATCATTCTTGAGTCAGTGGCACAACCCCTGTGGGCTGTCCACAGGGATTACTCTGGAGATACCCCAAGCGGGGATAACGGTATGTTCCGCCACTAGTACCTACGGTTGGGGTGCCCACCTGTTGCCGGACTTCGATACTGTCAGCGGCACGTGGGTGCCAGGGGCGAGCCCTTTCCACATCAACCTTTCAGAAATAACGGCTGTCATCAACGCCTTTCATTTCGGGCAGGATCAACTCTTATTACATACTGCCCTCATTATGTCAGACAACTTTGTGGTGGTGCCTTGCCTTAAAAACATGGGGACACCAATCACCAGACCTGTGCAATCTGAGCTGGCAGTTTCTACATTGGTTCGACAATCTCCACCTCAATGTACAATTCCGGCACATTCTTGGCAGACTCAATGTCTTGGCTGACACTCTATCTAGTCATTCACACAGAATGGTCACTCCATCAATCGGACTTTCTTCCAATTGACACACTTTGGGGACGTCCGATGATTGATCTTTTGCAACAAGGTGGAATCGCAAGTTGTCCACCTTTCATCTCACAGGTTCCAGACCCAGAAGCTTGGGTCGTGGATGCTCGATCAATCAGCTGGGAAGGGTTGTGGTCATTCTCCTACCCTCCCACGGTCTTGGTACTGAAATTAATCCAGAAGTTAAGGGGTCAGAACTGTCAGATGGTTCTGATTGCCCCTCTCAGATGGAACAACTCCTGGGTCTCCAATCTACTCAATCTAGGCGATAGATCTACCCAGGAAGATTACAGTCAGCACAAGTATTCGCAAGCAACAGCGGCCAGGGGTGTTCCACCCCTGTCCGGACCGTCTTTATGTTCAAGCCTGGCTCTTGTCCAGACAGCCTTGCAAGACAAACAAATTAAATCTTTGATTGCGGAGAGAATCTCGAGAGCAAGAAGGCCCTCTACTCTGAAGGTTTACGAGGGCAAGTGGCATGTTTTCAGGGACTGGTACCATATCATTCACATTGTTCCTCTGAGTGTCACAATTCCTCAACTGGCCAACTTTTCTCTGGCTTTTCGAGGAGAAACAGCTGGCTCCAGTTATTATCAAATGCTACCGCTCCATGATATCAGACACATTCCGCCATTCTGGTACATGTGCTATCAGCCATGACAAAGATTTGTCAGATCTTTTAGACACTTTAAAAAATTCAATCGACTTATATCCCTCACCCTGTTTCCAAATGGAATCTGTCCTGGGTTTTAACATGACTCAATTCAGACAGTATTGAGTCTTTAACCCACGATTAGTTAAAGCTACTATCATACAAATTGGGTTTCTTGATAGTCTTAGCTTCAGCATGCAGGGTGAGCGAGTTACATGTCCTTTCTAGTGACCCGAACTCTCTTCCGTTCCGATCAGAGGGTTTGATGGTCCTCTTGACGCAGCCAGGCTTCGTAGTCCAAAATAGATTACCATACATTGGCGATCAACGAGTCGTCATTAGCTCGCTTCTTTATAGATAAGTCAGGATCAACAGCCATGTAAGATCCTGTTTGTGCACTCTAGCACCATTTCAATGCATAGAGGTGAGTCAGGTCACATACAAGCACCTCTTTCTTCTGGTGATAGCTGGGACATGAGATATCTCCATTCAAGCCCTTGCTTCATGGCTGAAGTGGGTTATACGCTCGGCGTACTCTGAGGATCCGCAAATCAGTCACCTTATAGAAGCTGTTGGCTGACATGCAGAGTCAACCTTCTACAGTTTTATCTTCAAGTTTGTACTCGCAGAGGCAAGCATTGATTCTAGTAGGTTCGGTGTTGGGCAGCCCAGACGCCCACCAGACCCATGTGCAACAATCAGCACAGCCTATTAGCTTCGCTGGATTCGCCAGATAAATTTTCATAGGTAAGAAGATTTCAATAACTATCTTCTTAACCGTATAAAGGGGTCACATATCACGTGACCCTGGGCTGTGTTGCTGATTGAAAATTAGGAGACCGGGTTATCATTCACATGGGGAATCCAACCATCATTCCCTAGAGGATACCCAGGGTGGAGGTCGGATGCTCCGCATTCCCTCCTCCTATTACTTATTCTCCTATTACTTATTCTCCTAAAGTAATGTGATCGGGGAACGTATTCAAAGGAGAAAGCAAATTTTGTAGTAAATTATGTTTCTCCGAGAATACTTACCCGATCACATTACTAAGAAACCCTCCCAACCACCCCGCCATGCGAGCATCCTCGTGTTTTATATACCGCTCAGCTTAAAAACTAAAGAAGCGACACCTAGCGGGTAGCAAGGGGAGGTAAGGGGCAAGAGTTATTGCCCTTTGTCTATATGACATAGACAGGAAAGACGAATTTTCGTCTTTTGGTAGGGCTGGATTCGCGAGGTAGCAGGCTAATATCCCTAAAGTAATGTGATCGGGTAAGTATTCTCGGAGAAACATAATTTACTACAAAATTTGCTATCTCTTGCAATAAATAATCATCCATTAGAAAATGTCAATCATGTAAGGCTTGTAGGTGTGTCCATAGATAATAATTTATTATGGAATGACCATATTGATAAGCTTTGTAAAACACTGTCATCCAAAATTGCCTTTCTCAGCAGAATGAAGAAATATTTACCTATGGAAACTCGCAAGTCGTATATTCTTCCAACAATGGATTACTGTTCTAATGTATTGGGAAACTGTGCTAAATCTGAGCTTGACAGGATTTATAAACTCCAGAAACGAGCAGCATGTGTAATTTTAGATAAATCTGTTGACCATCCCTCAAAAGCATTATTTACAGAACTCAAATGGTTTACAATATATGACAGGATAGATTTTCACAAGGCAGTTCTTTTATATAAATGTCTACATGGAACTGCACCAGAGTATCTTCAGGACTTATTCAGGCCTTTTTCAACACAATATCAGTTGAGATCAATCTCACATGGAAACCTTCTAGTACCAAAATCAAGAACAGAGCAATTCAAAAAGAGTTTTCAGTACTCTGGTACAGTTCTGTGGAATAAGCTTCCGCTACATGTAAAATCGGCTGAAAATATTAGAGTATTTAAGAAGAGATATCATGAGCATGCATGTGTTTCTAATAGATAATGGAATTTAGTACTTTAATACGAAACATGCTAATATAAGCACTAATTATTGCTACTTCACACAATGTGCCTTTGTTATACTCTCATTAAGAGGGCCTCAAGGGAGAATAGTCCTTGACTAATGAGTCACCCTCTATGAATAAAGCATTATTATAATATTATTATTATTAAACATTTTAACTCTTCCATCATGGAGAGATTTGCAAGACAGGACAGCCCTCCTTTCTATGTGCCTATGAGGAAAGGTGGCATGTCTTCAGGGACTGGTGAAGAATCAATAACACAAGAAGCTGACTTTTAAGGGCTACTGTCCTGGGGTGTCACACACTTTCCATCATCATGGCTGAGAGGCTATTGGTCATGATAAAGAGATCTCAGTGGGTCAACTTTGATTTTCATGGGCCTAAGTCACTCCTAATGTTACCCAAGTCAAATATTTCTTGGGTTCTTACTTGACTAATCACTGCTCATGAGATGAGAGCAAATTCTCTGAGCCTGGCAATTGACCATTATAATGTATCTAAGACATTTATGAGAACATTGGCTGGCATGCATATTCGACCTTTGCAGGTTTATTCCTACAAGATTTAGCTCCAAAGTGACACATTCTGAATCTTAAAAGCTCAGTTTTAGTTGGACAGGCATCTACCAGACCTATCAACACAACATCCAGACAGGCATTCTTTGCATCGTTTGCTAGATTAATTTAGAAAAATTATTTTATTTCTTTTTCTAGGGCATAAAGCAAGTCACGTTTGGTTAGGAGAGTATGTTATTCGTTTAGGGAATCCAACCTTCTTCCCTTGAAGGTTACCTGAGCTATAGATAATGATATTCATTTCTGTTACCTATTCTTTAACGTTAATGTGATTGGGGAACATAATCAAAGAAAAAAGCAAATTTTTCAGTAAATTAGAATACCCACCTGATTGCATAATGCAAGCTTCCGGTACAGTGTTGTATTCAGCTTAAAACTGGCACCACCTGTGCTGGCATTAGGTGTTAATTGTCAGCTGTTATTGTCCTCTGTGTGTGTGTGTGTGTTATGAAACAGTTTTTACTTTGGAGGGAATAATGGATTCTGGAGGTAATAGGTCTCATATTACTAATGCTAATGTGATTTGGTACGAAATGTAGAAGAAACATAATTGACTGAAGAGTTTGCTTTCTTAATCAAACTGTCTATTTATTGATAATTAATTGATATATAATTAATTTTTTTAATTACTATATTTACATGTGAAAATAAAAGACTTTCCAACATGCCATGTGACACTTTGATTGTGTGTGCCTGCAGAAGTTATACTTGCAGCAAGAACATCAACTACATTGTGAGCTTGAGCAATTAATTAAAACTGCATTACTTTTCAGGTATACTAAGTCTGGTGGTACAAAGACAGTATATATTGACACTTGCTAAAATATAATTTTTTATTCCATGCAATGAATTATGTCCAGTATTATATTATAGGAAAAATATTCTCTATTTACATGTGCTGCAGAAGTGTATGTAAAAATAGAATATGTACCATGTATTTATGTTTGTATCATTTAATTCATACTATCTATATTGTATCTTTTGCTTACAGTTGTTGCTGAAGATGACATTTTCTAATACATTGTGCATGAATGCCAGGGTCATTACCAAAGTATCCCAGGTAGAGTTTATATACGGATAAGACAATCTGTACAATCAGCCCTTTTCCTAAAACCTCATGGCTGTATGTTCACTTTTATCATAACATTATTTTTTATCATTGGGATATGGAGACTTTAAGTCTGTTCTTAAATTGTCTTTCCTAATGGCATGTAATAGCTGTATGCTTTTTTATAGTGGTCCCATGCTATTTTAACAGAAGGGTGTCCACACTGATTGTTTAATACAGAGTTGAAGATTTGTTCAAGTCACCTTGTACCCCATGTATTTTTTAAAATTTAAAATGGTTTTGTCCAAGATTTTATTATACCGTATTTTCTGGCCTATAAGTCGAGATTTTTTTACTTGAAAGTTCGGTCTTCGTCTTATACTCCGAATCGACTTATATATGGATTTTGTCATTGAAATTGCATCGACTTATATATGGATTACAGTATCCGGTATTTTATTGATATTGCTCTATAATCGGCATAATCGAAAACAGGTCACATAGAAGTACAAATTCATGTTAAATTACTATGTCAATAAATTGTCATAAAATAATATGACTGCATTTATATTTGTAAGTTTTGTCATTATTTATTTTGCATTCTGCGTGTTTTTTCTTATTTCTCAAACATAAAATAAAAGAAAACAATTACCGGTAAAAACTTCACCGGGCCGCATAGCACACTTACGGTCTATACTCTATAGTTTACTGTACTAATTCAAAGCATATTGTTTGTTCCTTAAAAAAAAAGATATGAAATAACTGGTCCATTAATATTTGATTTTCCAGTATAATGTTGGACACGTGAGCAATTACCGGCATAGCTTTTTTTATTGATCCAATTGATCATACAAAGGGATGTAATCCATATTAACTCGAGTGTTCTATGATTATTTATAAAATAATGTAGATCATGCATTCTACTGAATCCCCCAAATCATATGTTTCTAATTGTATTTGACAAAGTTTCTCAAATAAATTACCGAAGGTTTAAACTACACTAAAATCAGATATATGGATGGACTACCAGTACTCATAGATCATCAGTGATCCATGATTTTTAGTTTCGCATTTCAGTTTAAAGCAAATTGTAATGTCAACACTTCACCTATATTCATTTTTAACCAGCTGACGTTTCGGTGTCTCTCTTTGATTATATCGGTTGTTGATAAATTGGTATTTGGTTTCCAACAACAATCAAAGCCAGTTGCCTCAATTGTTTCGATCTTGATATTGGCTTTAGCTACCGATACTAGTTACCATATTGCTGGTACCCCATTGTTCTTTATCATTAATCCGCATCAATTACGCTACTCGTGTTTAATATCAATGGGATTAAGTACAACAGGAAATGATGCCCAGTCCCTTCTCTCGATGTAAATAATGAATTTAGCCATGGGCATTGTTTTCATTGCTTTAGTACGGGCACATTTTAATGAGTTCAGTATATTTTGATCAATTTTTTCAGTCATAATCATTCATATAAATATCCCCTTACAAATCATACAACTTCTCTCACAATGCCTCCCGTAAAATCACGCAAGTCTTACACGGCGGCTTTTAAGCTGGAAGTTGTAAAGTTCGCTGAAGAGAATGGTGGGAATATGGCTGCTCACAGGAAATATGGTGTAAGTGAAAAATGTGTCCGGGATTGGCGTAAAGCTAAGGTTGCATTATGCGCTGCAAAAAAAACCAAAGAAAGCAAATCGTGGCTGCAAAGCAAGATGGAGTAATATTGAGGATAAATTAGAAGACTATGTTTTGACACAACGTGCCGCGTATTAGAGTACATCAAAAGAACATGACGCAATAGCTGGATGGCAAGTTCAAAGAACTTTGACTAGCAGCTTGTGTGGGAAAATGTGCTTTAGCTTCCATTATTTAATCTACGGACATGTACTATTTCATCATTCATTACGTACACCATTTACGTAATTGTTGTTATTTTCTTTTCATTGAATTCAGTCACATAATGATCTGTGACAAAATTATTGAATATTTTACATCCGTGTGTGGATATTTTCGATGGAAATATTTGTATTATGGATTCAATGTATGTTACAAGATTCACTGGTGAGTACACGGTGTTGATACTCTTTTCATGCAATAGATTATACATGTATATATAAATTAGACATGTGTATGTACCAATGCATGGTTCTCTGAATAAAGTACCGTAATTGTATTTGACAAAATTTCTCAAATAAATTACCGTAGGTTTAAACTTTCAACTGGAAGGAATGATCATAGCTCTTGTTGCAATGGATATTGCCAGTAATATGGAATATTATATGACGATACCATCAATATTCATGCAACCGGAAGTTACTACCGGTAGTATAAAATACATAGCCAAGTTACTGACCTGGCCTCGTCTTATACTCCGAATCGACTTATATATGGACGAAGGATGGAAAATTTACAAAATTCGTCAATTCGACTTATACTCCGCATCGACCTATAGGCCGGAAAATACGGTAATGATGTTTGCCATAGCAGTAAACCACTATATTTTGCTTTCAGCCTCTTTAATTTTTCTGCCCATTTTTGTTCCCAATTTTAATGGAGCTTCCAAATAAGAGACTAATTCTTCTAACATTGATAAACTTCAAAACTTATTAGAATGGTATTTGGAAGAAACAGATTGTTCTTTATGATAGAGGTAGTATAGGTTGACTCAGATATATCTGCAGTTTGTTTATGTATATAGTATTCATGAACAAGACTGTATGATGCAACATTGGGGAAACTAGGTTGTAGTATTAGCTCCATTGGCCATAGATTGAAAGAGTTTGTGGAATGACCCGTTATTTGACATTCATCTGTACACTAGCAAAGGTTTGTTATCTCTTTTCTTCCTAATCTACTGGCAGGATTGTCATAAAGCTTTGCACATACATTTAACCCAAGGTTTAGTTGGTCTCTAAATGAAAATGGTGCCACTCCGTTATCCTGTATGGTTGTCATTCTACTCTAAATGAAAATGGTGCCACTCCATTATCCTGTATGGTTGTCATTCTACTCTAAATGAAAATGGTGCCACTCCATTATCCTGTATGGTTGTCACAAAACATTCTTGGTACTCATCCTAAATGGATGGTCATGTGATTTTTAGTAAATGACTTCTTATGATGCCTGGTTGGTCCTAAATGATTTTGATGCCAATCTGAGATCTACTATGACTACCATGGCAGCCATCTTTAACATCTTATTACTACTCCTGTTGAACAGAAAGTAATATTAACATGGAGTCTTTCATCAGAAAATTTCTTATGATGTCTGGTTGGTCATAAATTAAACTGGTGTCTCTCAGACATCCTATATGGTGACCTTGGTAGCCATCTTTAAAATCTTGTTATAGCTTCTCCAGAATGGATGGTCTTATTTACATGTAGTTTTATTCAGAAAACTTCTTATGGTATCTAGTTCATCCTAAACGACCATGGTGTTTATATGACATCAAGTATTCTTTTTATGACTGCCATCTTGAAAAGCTTGCTATTGCTACTCCTGAAATGAATGTTCATATTGACATTGGGTATTTATTCAAATACTTAAAATATTTAGCTAATCCTATATTTAAATGGATTTTACATCAAGTTCAACCATCATTGTGGCCATCTTGAAAATACATACATGTTTACATGTAGAATGGACTTGACCCCTTTGTTTTGTAATGCAGATTTATTTCAAATTAAAAATATTAAAACACAAAGAATAATTATTTATCACCTGCAATAGCAAATGGCATGATATTGGTATCACATTCGAATCACATGCTTGTTATCAACATTAAGGTACTGTTCTAAAGTTTTTTGTTTGTAAATATGGTTACATCATAGCAATGGTACACAGGCCATTCACATACCATGGAACCCATGTGACTGGTAAAGTTATACTTAGATGTGCTTTGGATTTTGTTATGTTTTGAAATTTCATGAGTGAAATATCAAGACATGATATCACACAAGCTAAATGTCAACATCAAAATAATGAAAATGACATAAGAAGGAAGTGTAAAGAAAACAGCATGGTGTCTTTCATATGTTGAATTAAGAGGAAATAACTAGACATGTATGTAGAAACAAAGTTGGCTATGAAATGTAGAAATATATTACTTTGAAGAAAGAAAGAATGAATGGAACGTTGCATCAAGCAGTATCAGTCCAATGTGCTAATTACAGAAGTTCATTCTGTGGTTATGATGCATGTATACCTGATTCCAGATGCAATTGAAGTGCCCAGCGTTGCTTCAAATTGGTTAAGAGATATATTGCAAACAAACAAAACAATATGCAAGATTTAATATATGTAAAAGTCTTGTCACATCGATTTCATTTTTCTGACTGACTTGTTTCATGTTTCCTTTTTTTTTACTGCAGGTGTATATTGATACGTACTGTACAAGTGCTAACAGTGTTAGGGGTGCTATTCAGGCAGCCCTTACTCAACTGTTAGGTAGCTTTGCAGAAAAACTGCACAGCGTAAACACTGTAGTGGTAAGATGAATGTCGCAATCACTGACTATTGCTTTAATACACAGAATGCATGACTAAATATATCCTGGCATGAACTCTTCTTGTACACAGACTTGTATGTTTTCATTTGTGTTATTAACTGTTATAATTGCATGTAAACAGGGATAGAAAAATTTGTACATTAATCGTTTTATGGAGTAACAATCCCAAATAATCTGCTGTGTATGTATACTTTATTTCTCACAAACAAGATAAGTTTAGTGGTATACCCCCTGTGTGCAAGGAAAAGGATCATTAATTTATCTGTGTTGAGTGAACACTTATATAAATGGCATATTAATTGTTATGTTAATTTTGTCAAAGAACAGGAAGATATACATGAATTACATGATCAAAAGTATCCAAACTGCTGGTAGTTATCTTGTTGGATTTTCCATAAGTACTTTAGTATCATCACATCTTTTTCTGTCCCTGATTATCAGATTGCACATGTTTTGAGTGAATGTTTTATTTGTTATATTCAAGGCTTCATTCAACTAAGCGTTATTAGTCAACCTAATATTTGTTTTTATAAACTAATGCATATTTATGAACAGACTGTAAATGGATGACTTTGTTATATAGTTTACACATTCTACTGAATATCTGTGACAAAAATGCTTTTGTAATACTGTATTCATAATTTGTGATGGGTAATCTTAATTCTTACTAAAAAATAAAGATTGGTGCTTTATTTCCCAAGTTCCCATGTCAGCTTTTACATTTTGTCAGAAGTTCATTTATTCAAGGGTAGAGAATGAGATAATGTTGGTAGTTTAGCCCATTGAGTGTCTTGGTAATGATTCAAGTCTTCACACTAAAGTCATTAGCTTGTAGTGATGAGTCTTTTCATTTTTCTTAAGTGTATGGTAATAAAATCCTGCAATGGTATTGTATAACTTTATTCCTATATATGCATATCTTTGAAGACATAAAAGTGAAGACTACAAGATATCAGCAGTGTTTTACACCCATCAAAATGTGTAGTGTATTATGTTGTGACACTGGCCATCCATCAGTAAAAATACTGTCCATTCTTCTATTTGTACATCCAACTATTACCTTTTTCCATACACAATATCCATAGATTTTTACACCATCTGCATTTACCAAGTCCGAATTTTGTGGATGACTACCCATTGTTTTATTTTCTGCACAGTAATTTAGTTTTACATCACAAACACACTCTAAACATTTCTGATGGTTTGTACAGAATAGTAAAGAAACTAGGGATTAGAGGTTGAAAGGTCAAGGCCAGGTGCAGCATAATGAAAATTAAGTTTTGTACAGAAACTTCAGTTCTTGACCATTTACCTTTGCCAAAGTTTGTGGATTGCTTATACTTTGGGTGAGAAAGAAGCATATCAGTTTTATAGATAAAGGGCATTGATTATTTTTGCATAATAGCTTTGATTGAAGACTGCATTGAGTTCTTGAGTGAAAGAGATTATTTATTTACATAAGTAATAATTCTGATGAAAGGACAGAATTTAAGTCAAGTATCATGATAAAGCTTTCATTAGTCTTGCAGATTACCCTACAGATTAGATTTTTAAACTTGGATGTATTTATGATGATACAAGTCTTTGTATATCGGCTTGCTAATCAGTCAAGCTTAGCATTATTAATAAAAAATATATTTTTGCATGAAGATCGCATTAACACAGTAAAACTTACTTATAAAGGATTTGTTTATAACAATGCATGCACATTTATATTGTTAATTTTAATTTTGTTTATTTTTCCCACCAGTAAAAACTAATCTTTTATATCAAGATGTGAAGAACTTACATTGTATAGAATTCACAGATATAGCTTAAAGCAATCACATGATTAACTAATCTTTTATATCAAGATATGAAGAAATTACATTGTATAGAATTCACAGATATAGTTTAAAGCAATCAGATGATTGGTTTCATAAATACAATCTCTCCTGAAAAAATTCTTGTTAATTTGTTAGTGACCATTTGCAAATTTTAAATTAATTAGAGGCACACCCTGCACCTCCTTTTGTCTAATAAAATATTGTTTTCTTTCCCATTGAAAGCTTTAAGAAACCTCAAGCACTAGGTCTCTTGGACAGTTCTTTTTCAAAATACTTGATTAGAAACATTGTCTTTATAATGGAGATGATACATGTACAGATCAATGCTCTACATTAGAAGTTTATTTTAAACAATGAAAATTTTTAAATGAAAGGTTTTGTCCAACAATTACTACAGCAGGTGCATAAATATATAGACCATGTACATTCATGGATCAAAAGTGTTTTTATCAAAATGACCAACTGTACAGACTTATTGACACATCCTTTGTAGTGTAGATCAGTAATGAATTAAACTTCAGTGATTTTAATTTGATAATTATTTGCAAATTAAAAATTAAGTACTATTTGCATTAGTTGATAAATTTGTAAATGGTAATAAAGATTTCTTAACATCTACATATTATAATTGTCATAAATTATTCTTCCATCCAGGTATTTACACTGTATTTGAATGACCCCACATTGAGCGATGTCATGTAGTGCATGAAATATTGGTAATAATACTGAGGAATTCAAAGTATCTTCTGTGTAAGGATTGTATTTTTTCAGGCAGGTTTCACAGTTATTGATAATGGACCAGTATCAGTCTGCATTCCAGGCATGTTCATTTCACAATATTTGCTAATACTAAGACTCTTGTGTGTGTTGCAGGATGATGACAATGATGTACTGGCCGACTTCAATGCTAAAGGTTTGCTGCATTACTTGTACATTAAAAATTGATGGCAATAATGTTTACATTACTCTTACAACCACTATGATAATCTCAATTTCTAGAAAAGTCCTTATTTGGATTTGAGATCACTGGTTTTATTTGGAGTAAATGGTCAATCCAAGATATTTGAATTTTAGTCAAACCAATATTGTAATACAATTCTTAGACAAAATTCTTCACTGCCTGCTCACTTAGTAGAGTGTCTGACTCCAAGACCCAGAGCCACTCTGTTGTTACCTGGTCAGACCATCCTCTTAGACCCAGGGCCACTCTGTTGTTACCTGGTCAGACCATCCTCCTAGACCCAGGGCCACTCTGTTGTTACCTGGTCAGACCATCCTCCTAGACCCAGGGCCACTCTGTTGTTACCTGGTCAGACCATCCTCCTAGACCCAGGGCCACTCTGTTGTTACCTGGTCAGACCATCCTCCTAGACCCAGGGCCACTCTGTTGTTACCTGGTCAGACCATCCTCCTAGACCCGGGGCCACTCTGTTCTTACCTGGTCAGACCATCCTCCTGGGTTGGCTACCTCAATGTGTTATTGGGAAAGGCACTTAGCTCCCATTTCCTTGGTGCAATGCAGCCAAAAATGTGTTAAAAATGCAGGTAAGACAAGTAGAAGGAAAAGAATCCCACAAGTCAACATTTATAAAATTTGGGAAACACTTGATATCTGAAAGAAAAGGTCAGTGTTGAGCGTAAATGAACCTTTAAGCAAGAGGACAGTTCCCATACTATCTGCACTTCCTCCTATCCTGTTCTTGTCTGAAAACTCCCACATCCCATTAAAAAAAATTAACACTTTCCAAAGTTGATGCTGTGTACTATCCTTGTCTGTACTGTTTATTAGATCTAACAAGTGCATGTTCTAAGATAGAGAAATTAGTTCCAAGCATCTTCACGACCTGCAATTTCAAGTTGCAGGACACTTTGTGGATGAAGAGCCATATTGAATGTTTCAGACCTTGTCAGATCTTGAAGACAGGAATTATAACATGAGGGATGAAAAATATATGTTGACAGGGTCCAATTTGGGATATGTAATTGCAGAATTCTTGCTAATTTAAAACCAGTTTAGCAGAAAATCAACAGTGTGAAAATTGCACTCACTGTTTCAAGCCTTTGATTATATTATTTATCAAATCTCTCCTGTTTAGAAAGTTCTTTTTTAACTCTACTGGTTATAGACCATGTGGCTTATGGGATGGCCTATTGTCTGTCCATCCATTAACACAAGTTTGTTGCACTTAAACTACTTGAAGGATTGAAACATTCAACACATTTTTCATGGCAGGGTTTAGTTGCTCCCAGATGAAAATACTGAAACATTAAACATGATCACCAAACAATCATCTTAAAAATCTCAAAAATTATGTAATTGCAACTCCTCCTAAACAGAAATTCATATCAACAAGAAGACTCGTAAAAATGCCTAGTTGGTCCGAAATGTAAATGGTGCTGCCAGGACATTGACTATGGCCCCAACAGTAGTCATCTTGAAAATTTTGTTACAGCTGAAATGAAAGTCACATCAACATGGGGTCCTCACTGCAAGGCTTCTTATGATGTCTAGCTGATCCACATGAAAATAAGGCAAATCTGACATCCAATATGACAATCAAATCTTGAGTATTGCTATTTCTCTTGAACAAAAATGTTACATCAGCATAGAGGTTTTGCTGAATGACTTCTTTTTGTGTCTAGTTGGTCTTAAATATGAATTGTACTGATAGGTATCCAATATGTGGCAATCTTGAAAATCTTATCACTACATTTTTTAGATGGATAGTCATATTAAAATTGGGTTTTCACCAGCAGACTTCTTATATCTGGTTGGTATTAAATGCAAATTAAATGCAAATGTTGCTAATCAAATATCCAGTATGGCTGCCATGGCATACATCTTTACAATCTTGCTATTGCTTCATCTTCTAAATGGGAAATCATACTGATATGGTGTTTTCACCACTGACTAAATGTGATATCTAGTTAGTTCTGGATTAAAATAGTGCTGATCTGATCTCATAAAGTTGTCATGGCAGCAAACTTGCAAATCTTCTTGCCGCTTTTTCTTATAAATGGAAAGTCATGTTGACTTGTTGTTTTTTCTTAGAAGAATTCTTATAGTCTCTAGTCAGTCCATAACCTATTACCTCATACAAGCGCCTTTGGATGCCTCAACTACATTCATATGCAAGTGCCTTTTGATGGCTCTACCCAATGCACATGGAGCGCCTTTTGATGCCTCTACACCATTTTCATGGAAGGGCCTTTTGACAACCTCTGTAAACATCAGTCATTTTGAACGTGTTTTTGTAGCACCACCTTCGGGTAAAACCACCTATTAGATACTACATTTGTTGGTGTGAAGGACCTTTACCTCAGATCACATGGTTGCTGTTTAAGATCTGGTCGAAATCTGCTATTTAAGGTAACTGGGTTGTATTTTCTACTCTTCAAAATGGAGGCCATGCATTGTGTTCAGTACTTGCTTGAGTTTTCGCGATGAGAATCACAACTATGAAAGCTTCAATAACTGAAGTAAAAGCACAGATATTAATTTAGGGAGCAATTAGTTTTTTAAATTATCAAATTCAGCTGATTTAGTAATGTAGACACAGTACGAGAATGGCATCTATGGTTTGTCACTCAGGTTCACTGACTTGACAGTGAATGGGTTCTCTCAAGATTTTAGAGCAAATAACAAAAATTTCCATGAAAAATGATTATACAGCTGTCACGATCAGATTTTACTCTTAAATCTTGCCAGACATAATATATGTGTACCAAAAATGTAAAATCATTAAAATTCATGTTAAATATATATAGTACACTGCTTAACAGTTAACAGGCAGGCCTATGTGTATGGAGTTGAATAGGTAACAGGTTTTCTATTTATAGTGCTCTGCACAGGGTAACTTTACTACATGTTTATTGAAGGGCTAAAAAGCCATATACTCTATAAGGTAAAGGGTTAATAAAAAAAAGAATATGCTGCTCTGACATCAAATTTTGCCACCAGAGGTTGCTGATACAATATGGCCACCATATTGGCCTGCTTGAGAATGCATCACCTTCAGAATTGATGGTCATGTCAGCATAGAGTTTTCACCAAAAGAAAATTGTGCCATGCAGATTAAAAATCATTCACCAAAAGAAAATTGTGCCATGCAGATTAAAAATCATTCACCAAAAGAAAATTGTGTCATGCAGATTAAAAATCATTCACTAATTCTCCTGAATGGATAGTCATATTGGCAGGGGGTTTTCATCAAAAATAATGTCAGTGGTGTTTGTCCCAGATGAAAATGGTTGCTGATTTTTGCATCCAGTGTAGCTGCCACTACAGGTAATTTGACAGTCTTATCACACAAAAATATAAGAGATGGTTTCACCACCCAGCACTTAAAAAAAAAAATAGTGTTGTTTTTAATTCTTTCAATTTTTGGTTGAGACAGTAGAGTGTTTCAAATGTACATTAAATTATCAGGCATTTATTACATAGCTTCAACCCCGAGAGGAAAAAATTGAAGTTGAAACCTGACCGTAGGAATGATTTGTCTTTACTTAATGATGATCATACAGTATATAATCATCAGAAAAGTAAAAAATAATTCTACCTTTAATTTGAAAAACAAAATTACTGAAGGAAAACTTCAAGACATCTTTGCAGAAAATAATTTTTTACGGGTGTGTTTGAATAATCAGTAAAACCTTTGAGTAGGAAATGAAGGGAATTGCAGAAAGACTTCCATGAAAGGGATTGGGAACAATTATATGAAGAATCTTGTCATGTTAAGTGCTCTTTATTTGCCAGCAAAGATATCAATCAACCTTGTTTACCTAGACCAATTCTGAGTAGTTGAGCATATTAGTAGATAATTGATATAAATGTTCTGAAGATATGCCGGAAAATGGTAAAAACAATTAACACACAAATTATCCAGATGAAGGGAAAAGTAATTATTTTCTGTAAAAAAAGGATCTTAAATGAGGGTATCTGAAAATATTTCATTTAATAATTTTTTGGGTACTTTTTAAATCTAAAAATGGAGTTTGATTTAAACTGAAAGCTCATGATCAGACATTATAAACCTCACAATTTGATATATATTGGATTTTTATTTTAAAAAATGGCTTGCAGAGGTTATGTTAGGTACCTTAGTCAGTTCAGACAGCTGGGCTCTGTGTGACAGTATTTACAGCTGGGCTCTGTGTGACAGTATTTACAGCTGGGCTCTGTGTGACAGTATTTACAGCTGGGCTCTGTGTGACAGTATTTACAGCTGGGTGTTTTCATTAGCTAAGTAATACAAAACTTAATGACACTATATAGAATCTAATTGTAACTTGTACCATCCAGACAGTAAAGTAAAAAAAAATCAAAATATTATGTACATAACTTGAAAAAAGTTGGAAAACAAATACCCCATTGTGTAAAAGACCACATATAGTTTCATAACATTTAGTCACAACCTTCATTTATTACTGTTTTTCTCTTCGTCTTATTATTGTCATTACATTCTATGCGAGAAATATCTATTAAATTGTGTTTTTTTTTAAATTTTCCCCATGCCAGGTAACTCAGATGCAGAGAGTCTGTCAAAGGATATTGTCACATTATTGAAGTTTCTCATAGACAAGGTGGTTCAAGCCCAAAGGTAACACTAATTGACTTGATAGATATTTCTCTTCCACCTGATTGTGGCAATTCTTTAAAAAGAGTACTGTCATTAATCTGTATATCCAAATCCACCATTATTCCAGACACCATATTTTCCAAATTTAATATTTTTTTAATAGTACACACAAATTTCCTGACAGTATGTCTTGTAATATTGTGGTAAATAAATTCAAACTGGAATAAATTCCTAAAGAATATTTTATCCATGCTCAGAAATTGGGGATTAAATAGATCACAGTCAGGCTTTTAAACTGTTTAGATTACTGTAGAAAGAGGAATTTCTCCAAGCATAATTCTTAATTTTACTGGCTGATAGGGCTGGAGACAAGTAACAAAATGGGAAGAGTTTTGCTTTTTTAGTGATTAGCATATTCTCACTGCTCTGTCACTTTTTTCAAACAAGTTCTAGATATGAACTAGTATGAAGAGATTGTCAAAATAATATAAAGTTAGCATGATGAGATTGTCAGAATAATATTAACGTTTTTAGTATGAAGAGATTGTCAGAATAATATAATGTTAGTATGAAGAGATTGTCAGAATAATATAATGTTAGTATGAAGAGATTGTCAGAATAATATAACATTAGTATGAAGAGATTATCAGAATAATATAATGTTAGTATGAAGAGATTGTCAGAATAATATAGCATTAGTATGAAGAGATTGTCAGAAAAATATAATGTTAGTATGAAGAGATTATCAGAATAATATAACAGTATGAAGAGATTATCAGAATAATGTAATGTTAGTATGAAGAGATTATCAGAATAATATAACAGTATGAAGAGATTGTCAGAAAAATATAATGTTAGTATGAAGAGAATATCAGAATAATGTAATGTTAGTATGAAGAGATTATCAGAATAATATAACATTAGTATGAAGAGATTATCAGAATAATATAATGTTAGTATGAAGAGATTGTCAGAATAATATAACATTAGTATGAAGAGATTGTCAGAATAATATAATGTTAGTATGAAGAGATTATCAGAATAATATAACAGTATGAAGAGATTATCAGAATAATATAATGTTAGTATCAAGAGATTATCAGAATAATATAATGTTAGTATGAAGAGATTATCAGAATAATGTAATGTTAGTGTGAAGAGATTATCAGAATAATATAACATTAGTATGAAGAGATTATCAGAATAATATAACATTAGTATGAAGAGATTATCAGAATAATATAACATTAGTATGAAGAGATTATCAGAATAATATAACATTAGTATGAAGAGATTATCAGAATAATATAATGTTAGTATGAAGAGATTGTCAGAATAATATAACATTAGTATGAAGAGATTATCATAATAATATAACAGTATGAAGAGATTATCAGAATAATATAACAGTATGAAGAGATTATCAGAATAATGTTAGTATGAAGAGATTGTCAGAATAATATAATGTTAGTATGAATAGATTGTCAGAATAATATAACGTTAAATACATACTGCATTAAGAATCAGACTTTACTTCCTTTCCAATATAGAGACCATCAGATTTTCAGGATTTGGTTCCAGCAGTTCCGTTTAGAGTCATCAATGTTGAGACTCAACAGGCAGCATGCATGAAAAGGCTGATATAATTCTTATTGAAATAGTTGACTCAGTTTGAAATCCACTTCTAACACAAAACCTTTGTGCACTCTCATGCAGTATCTGTATGAACAAAAAGATGAACATCAGAACTACAGTTAGAACTTTTTATTTGCAAAAAGATGAACATCAGAACTGCAGTTAGTACTTTTTATTTGCAAAAAGAGATACTGCAGTCTAGTTTACCTAGCACACTTCCAACCAGCTTCAAATATACCAGGTTCATCAGTACACAATATATATATATATATTAATTTGCTGGACAGGACAGTCATGAAAACTAATTTTCATTTGCACTCAAACTGTTTCATATAAACATAAATTGTATAAATTTCCATGTTGTGTGAAACATTGTTCCAACTATATTCCAGAGGATCAAACTAAGAGCAAAGTTTAAGTTTTGATAATCCCGGTTGATGTTGTTAATAACAAAACTAAAAGCAATGTTTAAGTTTTGATAATCCCATTTAATTTTATAAATAACAACAAAGTTTAAGTTTTGATAATACCATTTGATATTTTAAATAACAACAAAGTTTTAAGTTTTGATAATCCCATTTGATATTTTAAATAACAACAAAGTTTAAGTTTTGATAATCCCATTTGATATTTTAAATAATAACAAAGTTCAAGTTTTGATAATCCCATTTGATATTTTAAATAATAACAAAGTTTAAGTTTTGATAATCCCATTTGATATTTTAAATGATATAGAGACAGGTGTTAGGCTAACTTGTTATCATTGATTAATATAAAAACTTTGTCAATGTAGACAGGTATTTATTTGTACATGGGAATTGTTGTAAACCCTTTTTCTGATGCAGGTATCAGTCACATATATTTATACTTTATAATATTGCAGAAAAAGTACCATACATTACAATGGAAATATGTGTGCCTTACTTTTAGCACTGTGTTGATCTAGTTTCTAACATAGGATGTGGCAAAAAGTGGCTCTTAATTTAGTTGTTCTTGAAACCGGTAATTTGAACTAAATATTAACTTTTAAAAAAAGGACAAAAGGTAACATGTATACTTATGATTATGCCAACAACCATATGACATATATTGATAAACGTGTCTGGTTAACCTCTTTGGAAATCACTTGCAAATTTATATCTTACATTTTAGATATGGCTTATTTTTGATTTTCTAAGAAATTAATGTTTTTTAATAAAATATAAATGTTCCATTCTTATGATGTCGAGTCCATAAGTTTTGTTTCAGAATCTTTCCTGTATGTTTTTTTTCTAGTGCTAACCAGAGCAAGCAAGCAGTTCCTTTGCTACTAGAAGGCATCCATGCTATTTTGGTCAACTCTGCTAACACACTTAATTTAAATGCTGGCTTTCAGGAGTTCATATGGTACAGTATGATTTTTTTTTAAAAAATAACTTAACCTTATATTTGGGTTTGCAGGGATTTTAATCCCTCTTTACTTATGGCATACTGTCCATAGTTTTAAGGGTTTTTAGCAAGTAGAGTTTGTAATATTAGAAATAGCATACTTTAACTTTTGCTTCATGTTGTGCAGTGATGACATGTAACATGTCATTCTATTTGCTCAAGATTTTTATTAACTCGTGTGTTATTTGCAATAATTTCAGTCAGTGGTATCAATTTTTTTTTGTTCAGTTGACCTTTGTTTCCTAGTTCATATTTTTATGATTGTGTTCACTTATTGGTGTTGCCATTTGTCCTCTTCATGAATTTTGTTTAATCCTGTGTACAAGCTAGTAAACCAGTGCTTTCATCAGTTATCCAACTTATGGTAGGTATTACCATTTACAATGTAGTTCTGCTCATTTGTTTGTTTCAATACAAAATTTTAGCCTTTCAGCATGTGACAATATATTAACATATGTTGTTATAAAAACTCTTCATGGGACACCTGTTCCACCTTTGTTGCATCTACTAAGGGTGCTCACTTGGATAGCTGTTCTTTCAGTGCATAATTGGAAAATAAAGAAATAATTTGTTGGACTTAGTATAGAGCTTCAATAGAAGGAATTAGAAACCACCTCTTCTTATTTTGTTGACTTCTTCTGTTCCATGGATGGACTAATGGCACTTCCAGATGTAAGGACATTTGCCTACAGTTTGTAAGTATGAGAAATCAGAGGAATTTCCCAGTATAATGAAGTCAGCAACAAGTCAAGCCTAGAATGGGTCAGTGACATTTCCTGGATAAGGAACTTGCCAACTTTCTGATCTCTTATGAGATCAGAGGCACTTCTAAGAGTACAGAAGTCAACATCAAGGTGATGGTAAGAGGGATCAATAGCCCTTCCCACTTTGAGGATGTCATTGGCACTCAGCATTAAGAGGTTAATGTTAGGACTCATTGGCCTGCTTTCAGGATAATGAGACTTGGTAACTACATGTCTGCGGCATGATGCCCCAGTGATAGACATCACCATAAACTGCCACACTGCAGACATAGCGATATGACTGAAAAATTGTTGAAGCTACATTAAAAATCCAAATCGTACAACACACATCACATCCTTTAATAAGAATAATTGTTGCATATGAGAAATTAATACTGTCTGAATGTTGAATCACAATTTAATGGGGTGGCAGGTAAATGTTAAAAACATATTACAAAGATTTAATAGATGAATATTCCACACAGATGGCATCATTATTGAGATATATGTTCATGCAGTTGAATTTATACATTTTTTAAAAGATATTTAATTTTATTAAGTAATGTTTATAGGTTCTTATGGTCACAAAATTGTGTTTTCCTGTGGCATAACTCTTTGAAACGTTACATGACAGTTTCATCAAGAGACATGGTCTTTTTAATTAGTGACAAAGAGAATCTTGAATATGGTATTGAACATATTTTTTAAACTTATTTCAGAATTTTATATGACTTTGTTTACAAGTTGCTACAAAAGGCAGGCAACTTTTATTAAATATTATTTAACTTTGCAAAAATTGTCATATTTTTCATGAACACATTTTTAGGCTTTTTGTTTACCTTACAGGAAAAACTTGTGTCCAACCTTGATTTCCCTACTTGGGATACCAAAGGCAGAACCCAAAACCAATCAGCAACCCAAATCCACAACAGTCCAGGAGGAGATGGGAAGGGGATCAGGAGGCTCAACAGTTGACCCCCGTCTCACACCATCCACTGCCAAAACAATATTCAAGTAAGTAGATAAAGACTTCTTTCTTTTTTGAACTGCTGGATAGTCAGGTCCATATATTTTTATACACACTTGTGGAGGTCATATTTGACAATAGTATGTCCATTTCATCAGAAATATGAGATTCCCATTGAAGAATTTAAATGTGACTGAATTGCACAATAAATAGTAACTTGCATGTAAATAAAATGGCATATTCTGCAGAAATTCATGCAAAAAAATGTCATAATTACAGATGCTTTTTATTCATAATTACTATTTTTAGAGTAGATGAAGAATTCTTGTTTAACAAGATCTACATGAACAAATGCTGTTTATAATAAGAAACAGGTTGCCAGTCTCTGCTATTCTTATTCAGATTTATACAGGTTCAGACAGACATGGAGACAGAATAAATTAGGAAAACCCCTGAGCCACTTATAACAGATAGTTACATATTTCTTTTGGCTTATAAAAAAAGGTATATGCTGTATCTGACATTTTTCTCAAAGACATACTGTATCTATATGATCAAGGGTCAAGTTTGATTTGAAATTTTTTCTCTCCCTTGTCTAAATCAGGTGAAATTTAAGTTACTTCTCTCCCTTGTCTAAATCAGGTGAAATTTAAGTTACTTCTCTCCCTTGTCTAAATCAGGTGAAATTTAAGTTACTTCTCCCTTGTCTAAATCAGGTGAAATGATTAGAGAATAGGGCAAAGTATGTTAGCAGTAATATTTTGTGATGGTGAAACAGGGTTATTATTTATCAGTATTTTTCTGGCTCTACAACTCCAACAGTCAGGTTTAAACAATTCTCCAATGCAGGGATAATTTGACTATTTTGATACATATTTCAGGTGAATCATTTATAAGCCACTTTAATTTTTGGTGGCTATGAATAATTATTAATTATTGGATTGGACATTTTATTTATTAAATGGAGAATTCATCCAAGTGAACCATAATTGTTCTTGGTGTGCACATGAAGGAAATGCTGTAGGAGGGAATCAGCTGTTGGTCATTCGTCTTGTACCCAACTCCATTCTATGGCCAGCTTGCAATCTATTGTGAATCGTACACCTTTAATCATTCAATTTACCTGTCATAATTACAGTTAAGCTCATAAATATTTAATTCTTCATATCATAAAATTTAAAACCATACATTGCTCCATTTATGCAAGCTTCTGTAAATTAGACAGATTTAGTCACTGGTCAATGCTGGTCACTAAGATTGTTGTGATGCATTCATACAATGCAAAGCAAATGGTGTGGTGACCAAGACAATTCCATAAAATATAGCAGTCTGAATTGCCTGAAAAAGTTGAACTTAGAACCGCCAAAAAAAAGCAGGTTTTTTTGGGTTGAACTATTTTGTTTTTCCTATCAATGATGAAAATGTGATCAGATCTGTTTATAAGCCTTGTTCTGTCTGCAATTTCTGTTAAATGTGTATTGAACATGATATAAATATGACTAACATGTTAACACATCTTATACAACACCACCCACTAATCATCAGTCATTTTTGCAAAGACATTTAAGTTTATATCTGTATTGAAAATGTATCATATCATTTCTTATGCATCCGTATATGGGTATATCATTCCACCCCTATCAAATGTATTAAAATACACAATACATATCTTACTTTCTGAAAATATTGTTACAAATTCTGTCTTAAATCTGAATCTTATGCACTACTGTATAACTTAGTTCATAATATTAAATCAAAATATTAAACAACAAACATAAAAATAGGTCACATTTTTTTAAAGTGGGTTACTAACACTCACTGAAGCCGCATTCTAATACAGTAGTCCCCCTCTTGAACGGCCCCCCTGACCAGCGGCCACCCGCTTCTTACGGCCAGAATCCCTTGGCACTGACGAGTTTGTATTCAAAAGTACCCCTCAAGAGCAACCACCCGTCTAACGCGACCAGCGGCCAGCATTTTAGTACAAAAAATGAAAAATGTCCCCCCTCATGAATGGCCACTTTCGTTTCTTTAAATGTATCCAGAACCAATAATTAATTCAAATCTTGACATAAGGTAAGCAATTTTGATTATCTCTATCGTAGATACATGTCTCTGAGTGTCAAGTCACCGTTAAAAGTGTTGACTAAAGATTTATAGTATATCGTTATCTATGAAAGTCGATGTTTACAGGAAATGGGCTCAATAATGTTATGATAGAGTTTGGGGTTTAACACCTATGTTGAGTTCTTCTCGTTGATGATTATAACCAGACATAATTGTTATAATCATAACAAAGTCAGCATAGGCTAAAAATAGATTTTGTAACATTGGCACACACAACCTTAAAAAAGACAACAGGGTACCAGAGAAAAGACTGGAAAAATCATGTGACCACACTGTAGCTTCCTTTACGAAGGCTGTATTTCGTAGACTCGACACAAGTTTTGTCTGCATAATTAAGTCGCATACAGTCAGCAATAACCGAATAAATCATTACCAAACATTAAAATGTCATCACGTTAATGGATACATTATTTTCGAAGAAAGTCGATTATTCTACTCGACGACATCGGGGGGGGGATGCTGAACAGTTGTATGTACAAAAGACTCATAAAAACAAGTTTATGTTGAAATAATTTGAATAAACAAAGTCATAACCGATAAGAAGGTTATTCAACAACAGTGGGAAAATGGAGCAAATGGAAAGATAATTATGTATGTACCAAGATGTAAATGACGTTTTTGAATCCATTGCAATGTGCATGACAACAATACCCGCTCGCATATCAAACTTATGCCAAGAAAGAAAAAATAGTAACGTATATTCAGTTGAAATAATTTTGTTATTATAACAAAAAGAACCTTTAAATGCTTAATGTTTCATTTAGACGAAGATATTTAATGTTTTGAAGTATGTAGCTTTCTTACTACGTAAATTACATATACATGTACTTCTCATAATAAATTTAGCCCCCCTCTGGAACGGCCACCCGCCTTATAAGGCCACTTTTCCGGTGCAGCAGGGGTGGCCGTATAAGAGGGGGACTACTGTACATGTATGTTTTCAGGTAAATTATTGGAACATTCATCAATCTCATCATACTTTTTATTGTCATAACTTTTTCATTTCACTCACTTTCTAGAATTCACATGTTCAGGTAGTAAAATTGTAACTTGGTACATACCTGAAGGCCCATGATGGTATTGTATTAGCACAAGCATTGATTTTAAAGCATGGGTTTGATAACTAGACACAAACATTGATTTTAAAGCATGGGTTTGATAACTAGACATAAACATTGATTTTAAAGCATGGGTTTGATATCTAGACACAAACATTGATTTTAAAGCATGGGTTTGATAACTAAACACAAACATTTATTTTAAAGCAAGGGTTTGATAACTAGACACAAACATTTATTTTAAAGCATGGGTTTGATAACTAAACACAAACATTGATTTTAAAGCATGGGTTTGATAACTAGACACAAACATTGATTTTAAAGCATGGGTTGATAACTAAACACCCACACAAGATTCACTCTTCTGGACAAGATATTAGTGGTAGGATTGGAGTGGGGAAGTGCCTATGCATGGTAATGAAAGTCAACTTCATTTTCATTGAAGCCAGATTTCTCTGCCAATTATTTTGCCCACCTGGTAGCATAACCCTTGTCAATCATACATGAATGGGAGTTCAAGCACATATTAACTTCCTTCCTAATTTGTAGCATTGCTGTGGAGTTGACAAAGATGGTTGGTCCAGTTCGGTCCTTACGTCCAGTACTGGAATCACTGTTCCACAGAATACTTCTGTGCCCAGCACCACAACACAGACATGATGCTCTGAAAGCTGTTAAAGAGGTAACAATTGTAATAGAAAATACATAGATGAAAGAGCTGCCAGTTTGAATTTCTAAGATGTTTTAAAAATCGACTTTTAATAATACAAATACATTTTACTGAGTTTAATTCATCTTTCATTTATCCACCTATATCATTTTTGTTGATGTTATAATAGACATAATTTGTGGGCCAATTCAAATTTTTATTTTTTATCTATCAGAAAGTTGGTTTAATATGATAATTTTAAAGGATTGTTTCCATCAAATTCTCAAGACTGTTACCCTCTTAACAAAAAAAATGTTTGAGAGAGCAAATATTTACTCTAATAGGAAGGCAAGTATTTTTTTAATGTCATTTCAAAGGTGACAGTATATTTACAATATATTTGAATCAAGTGCAAGTACTTTGCAATCAATGCTAATTTTCAAACTTGATGACCAAACAATATTTAACACATATTCCTGTAGAATCACTGACTTGTAAGTTAAAAATATAGTTGCAACAGTCTAATGTTATGAAGCTTACAGCATCTCATTTGAGATACCTCTTTTGAGACGTCCAGTATTTTTTATGGAATATTAATCATAGGCACCAGTTTTCATCGTATTTCATTATAGCTACATGCCACAGATTTAAAACCCAAATGAAATAAGACTCACCCATATGGTAAATAAAACCTGACCATCCCAATTTTCACACATTAAGTACTGACAGAAATATGGCTGTTTTCCACTTTCCACAACAACAACAAAACAACTTGAGAAACGATGTCCACCAAATTGCATGAATTTACTTTATTATTTTCACCTGTTGCCTTAAAACATGAGTGAGCATGAATTGCTGGATATGTGGCAACATCAGATCTTTTTTATCAGATTGTCAGCATTTCTTAATGGGCATCGTTAGGGTCATATTATTGAGATAATACAGTAAACTGCAATGGATTCTCATGACAAGTTGCTCAAAGCATTGTTTATTTTTAAAATAAATCTTTTTTTCACAAAATAGTTATGTCATAATTGCTTTCTGGTATTTGCTTCTTTGCTGTAATTGCATTGACTTTTGGACAGTTGCTTTGTAAAGAAGTGATTGTTTAAAAGGGCTTACCATGTGGGTCCTAATTCTATGCATATATGCTTCAGAAAATAAATAAACATTATTTCTTTGTAAATCCATACACTCCTTTATTCACTCTTTGGTGGCATTTTTTTCTCACATTACTACGTCTGCATAATCACGTTTTCCATTGTAGAACAGTGCTTGGCAATATCTCAGTTTTTAATCACATGATTTCTTTCTTTCATCACAAGACTTGATAACGCAATCAAAGTGCAAACAAACTGGCAAGAATCTTCTGATCATTAGCTTTTTTATGTCTTGTTTAATCCTATGAATAAGAATAGACTATTATTTTACCTGTTCATATCTGTATCATTTTGCAATTTAACTTCAATTAAAAAATTCCAATGTTTTTTATTTTGCAATTTCACATTGATCTCGTTAACCATTTGCATTGGGTACTTTGATGCTTTAAGTTTGTAGCTGTATTCACATGAAACCATTTTGACTTAGTTTCTCATATTTCATTGAGGATTGTGAGTAAACTAATCCTTTATTTAAACACCAGCCTTCTATAGAAAACTTTTACCCTCTGGATCAGAATTTTGCAAACTCACTTGGTAAAACCTCATGTCTGCCACAAAATTCCGATACTTCTGACTCTTAGGTGAAATTACACCAGTGCATATGAAGGGTTGAATTAAGCCTTTTAGTCAAAAGCAGACATCTTAACTGTATGATCCATTTAATAACTAT
The DNA here is from genome assembly GCA_030141615.1 of Unio pictorum. Taxonomy (NCBI): domain Eukaryota; kingdom Metazoa; phylum Mollusca; class Bivalvia; order Unionida; family Unionidae; genus Unio; species Unio pictorum. Next base: position 13,231,563 of record JARLTB010000126.1, read on the forward strand.
TTAAACATCTATAGTTTTAAAAATGGCAGCATATATTTTGTAATTGTTTTCCATAAATACAGCTGCTATCCAGTCCAGAAAGAGTCTGTGACATGACGGTGATCTATGTAGAAGATATGTCAGGGGCTAAATCAACAAGTCCTACAACTCCGCACACTGACCTAGCCTTGTTGAAGCTGTAAGTTACCAACACAGTGGAATATTTTTCATTGGACACACCAGTATAACAAAAGTCCTCTTCTTAAAGAACACAATTTATGAACTCCTTTTCTCCATTTCATTTTCATACTTATACTCTATTTAAGTGAGAACTGTCCACAAATCCCAAATCTTTAAAATACCTTTTTGTAATATGGAATTTAATAATTATGTCATCATTTTAATTAAACCAATCATAAGCTGCAGTTTGTGCAAGTGAAAAAAAGATTTACCTAATGTTGATTTTACAAATCTTGGACTTTTAGAATGTAACAACATCATAATTTGTAAACTTATATGGCTACAAGATTTGAGGATTCTGAAAAAAAGATTAAAAAAAGTAAATTAAATTTTTCCATCCACTGGAAACATATTTCTGACTTGTATACTAAAGTCACTACATGAATACCTACAGTACTTGAAATGAAAACATTTGATTTGTTTGCTTCAAATGGAGATAATGTGGCAAATGTAAGGCTTAGTTTAGTTTTTCTCTGATTTAATACTTGTGTGTATTATCACCTGAATTACCAGATTTTTTGGACAAATTATGTACAGTAAGTCTCAAATTCCATAGATTTGCATATTATGTGATAATTTGTTTCTCCTTTGAATACGTTCCCCGATCACATTACTTTAGGGATATTAGCCTGCTACCTCGCGAATCCAGCCCTACCAAAAGACGAAAATTCGTCTTTCCTGTCTATGTCATATAGACAAAGGGCAATAACTCTTGACCCTTACCTCCCCTTGCTACCCGCTAGGTGTCGCTTCTTTAGTTTTTTAGCTTCGCTGTACGTGAAAACACGTACAATTAGACCTCCAGTGAATCCAAGCCATCTTAGTGTAAATTCTGACCATCCGAAGTTAAATTTGGAATTACTGTGTTGGATAATCATTCCTCTACAGGTTGTATACATTATTTTACAATATTTTCCAATTTGAGTGACTTTGTCACCTTTTCTAGACTTTGGACCAGGTTGCAACGTGGTCAAAAAGCACGCTTATGGCGGTACTAGCATGTAATACATGTAGCACTCAATAATTTCGCTTATTCCGTATGTAACGTTTACGATATTAGCGACTAATAACGTGCTGCATTGATAATTTGTGCTTTATTTATCTTCTTTGACGTTTCAGTAGACTTCAAACAAGTCTTTGAACGACCAAGTTGCGACTATTTAATGGCGGACTTCGTGTTGTAGTCACGAGTTCATGCGACACTTAATCATTTCTCTTCCTCCGTTAGTTATGGTTATGGAATAGCGACTTAATAGCATGCTGAATTGTTAATTTGTGCTTTGTTTATCTTCTTTTCCGTTTCAGTAGACTTCGTCTCTGAACGACCAGTTGCGACTATTTAATGGCGGAATTCGTGTTGTAGTCACGAGTTCACGCGACACTAAATCATTTCGCTTCCTCCGTTAGTTACGGTTATGGTAATAGCGACTTAATAGCGTGCTGAATTGCTAATTGTGCTTTGTTTACCATCTTTTCGTTTCAGTAGACTTCGTCTTAAACGACCCATTGCAACATGCTCACGGCGATAACTAGTGTGGTCATTAAGAGTTAACATGGCACGAAATAATTTGACTACTCCGTTAGTAACGGTTATAGTATTATCGAATTAATAATATGCTGAATTTTTTAATTTGTGCTTTGTTCTCTTCTTTTGTCGTTTCAGTAGCAAAGTCGACAACGAAGGCATGAATGGCAAAATGGGTGTTGGCAATGTGGAAATGGAGGAAATTATGTTGACATGGTTTAGGCTGCCCAGTGGGTGTAAATTTCACCGCAGGTCCGTGCATGGCTTTCGGGCCTGTAAGTCCGGATGCATGGAGTCTATGCTGGATCAATTGGATCCATTTTATTATGCACTTTCGCCGGCCGTCCAGCCGTCCGTCCAGCCGACACCATCAGTTCAGCCGGCACTTCAGCAGGCACCAACCGGCACTAGCCGTCCATCCGGCACCGTCCGTTCAGTCCAAATGGCACCGGACGGCCAGCCGACCTTCCAACCCAAATGGCACCGGACGGCCAGCCGACCTTCCAGCTTGCATCAACAGGCACCGGCCGTTCAGCCCAAATGGCACCGGCTGGCCAGCCGACCTTCCAGCCTGCATCAACAGGCACAGGCCGTCCACCCGGCAACGACCATTCAGCCCGAATGGCACCGGTCGTCCAGCCGACCTTCCAGCCGGCATCAACCGGCACCGGCCCTCCATCCGGCAACGACCGTTCAGCCCAAATGGCACCGGTCGTCCAGCCGACCTTCCAGCCGGCATCAACCAGCACCGGCCGTCCATCCGGCAATGACCGTTCAGCCCAAATGGCACCGGTCTTCCAGCCGGCATCAACCTGCACCGGCTGAACATCGGATTTACGGAGATTATAGTGATGTACCCGTCAGTCAATCTGTACTACTGGTTACATATCACTACCATGAGAGAGATGTTATAGATGAATCTCCGTCCAATCAGACCATTCAAGAGGCAGGTGCCGGTCATAGCCGGACCTTCGTCGACATTCCGGCCGACCATATACCAGACAAATCAGTCGGTATTGCCGGTGTACACCTCCCATCACGTCAAATACGTGACGGTGTGATTTTAAAACAAGGGAGAATTAGTGACATTATCAGAGATGACGGAATTGAGTTATCTATGCCACTTGGTATGCGCTACCCAGATATGGCAGCTTTACCAGAACAGGACTTTCAGGCCGACCATTCGCCAGTTCAATCAGCCGTTAGTGCCGGCCGTCCATATGTTCACGGCTTCTCCACAAGGGAGATTTAGTGAAAGTGTCAATTATGACAGAATTGCGTCATCTAGGTCACCTGGTATGCTGTACAGATATGCAAGCTGTACCAGAACCAACATTCCCTCTGAGCGAATGGTAGATGGGTGCGCAGTGCTTGCCGGACTACGCAAGCATTATGGAGATTTATATTAAAAATGATGACAATTCCGCTGCGAATGGATGCTTGAGTTGACCAGAACACGACTCAGCACACAGTGAGTGTGACGAAACACTTTCAGCCGTCCACAGATCAGGTCATGGACCGGACTGAGCTTAGCGCCACGGCCGCAGAATAAAAGATTTATAGGTTGTTGGGAACTTCAGAATGCCCAAAACCTCCTACTGCCACTCAAGACTACACAATTCAGGCACCTGTAGATCTTGAATGAGGAGGAAGAGACGATGTCCTTCCTGCTTCTTCGCCAGTCGGGGAAAAAAAAAAAAAAAAAAAAAAATTCAGGAAGCTAACTTTCAGCGACGTTCTAGTGTAGCTGGTACGAAAACTCCATCAGACGCCTTCAGTACTGATCTCAAATGCCACGTCAAAGCTAGTCCGAAACGTAGTCGATATGTCTTCATTGTTAGACTTGACTTCACTAGCCATTTTTTATTCCAACTCCCTAGGCAAATCCAGCCATGACCACGCTTGTGAAGTGAAGGCCTGGATTGCTAGAGTTGTTAACAGGGCAGCTCACCATTCTATGACCAATGCGTTGACTGCTTCTGCCAACTTTGACCTGATACGACGTGACGTCTGTAGGTGGTCCACGTCGCGCAGGCCCCATCGTACTCGGATTTTACGGATGTCTCAGTTTGGGACACCTTTACACTTTGGGGGAAAATTGAAAAAGTTTGGAGGCAGGCAGCTCAGGAACTGCCCCTCCAACTCGTCGCCCAACTTTCGCAGGCGTTTCGAAACAATCATCCCCTGACACAGCGGAGGGATGATGGGCGGACCGGGGAAAAGGGATCCTTATAATCAAATGTGTAATATAGATCCCAACCCAATGCTGGGAGTCAACAGTCTAATCAAGCTAGACGGCAACCATACAGAGGTGGCAAGAACCAAAGTTTCTCCGCCTTCACGCCTCCTAACTCTAGACGTTGACATACCCTGCCCACCGCCAGCGGACTGCCTACCTGTGGGCAGCCGCCACCTGCAATTTCAGGACCACTGGACCACTTTATTACCTTAAAACATTTGGGTGATTCAGGTCATTTCGGAGGGACTTGGGACTTCATTTATCCATCCCCTCCTCTGTCCTCCTCTCCCCTCTTCATGGATGTATCGTCAGACCGGGAGAAGGATGCCTTTATATATATATATATATATATATATATATATATATATATATATATATATATATATATATATATTTATATCTTAATAAACCTGCAATAGCTGGGGTTTTATTCATGGCTGTTTCTTATCCAGAGGCCGTTCATCGACCTGAGCCACCTCAACCACCCTGAAAGTCAATGTGGCGATGGCGTGATCAAACCATCCGACGGGTATGCTGTCAGTCTAGATATTACCGACGCACATTTCACGTCCCTATCCCACGAGTCGCGGACATTTCTCCGTTGTGCTTGTCGGGACTCGGTTTATCAGTTCCAGGTCATACCTTTTGGCCTCAACTTAAGCCCTTGGGCTAGTACCAAGGTTATGGATTACGTCGTCACCCTGTTCCGCTAGACTTCATCTATGGCGTCGGCAGTATATTTGGACGACATCCTCCAGAAACATCTGTCAAGTTCTACTCTGCTCAAAGGCAGAAACGATCTTATATCACTTTACATCATATAGACTTTCTCGTGAACTGGATAAAGTCTGATCTCTGTGCAATCCGGATTTTTGGTCCATCTGGGTGTGGAGTTTCTCCCGATCTGAATCTGGTAAGGCTTCCTCGAGTTTGCGATCATCCAGATAATTGCACTCGTAGAGTCCGTTTCCAACAGGATGCGCATTTAGCAAGAGAGTTGCAGATCCTCGGATTATTCAATGCGGCAGCAGACTTGATCCCGCTCAGCCGTCCTTTTATGCGCCCTTTACAAAGGACGTTGCTAGCGTAATTTCGCCCTTTTCAAGTCCCTTCAATCCCACAGTCATGCTCACGCCAGAGATACGATCATTCTTGAGTCAGTGGCACAACCACTGTGGGCTGTCCACAGGGATTACTCTGGAGATACCCCAAGCGGGGATAACGGTATGTTCCGCCACTAGTACCTACAGTTGGGGTGCCCACCTGTTGCCGGACTTCGATACTGTCAGCGGCATGTGGGTGCCAGGGGCGAGCCCTTTCCACATCAACCTTTCAGAAATAACGGCTGTCATCAACGCCTTTCATTTCGGGCAGGATCAACTCTTATTACAAACTGCCCTCATTATGTCAGACAACTTTGTGGTGGTGCCTTGCCTCAAAACATGGGGACACCAATCACCAGACCTGTGCAATCTGAGCTGGCAGTTTCTACATTGGTTCGACAATCTCCACCTCAATGTACAATTCCGACACATTCTTGGCAGACTCAATGTCTTGGCTGACACTCTATCTAGTCATTCACACAGAATGGTCACTCCATCAATCGGACTTTCTTCCAATTGACACACTTTGGGGACGTCCGATGATTGATCTTTTGCAACAAGGTGGAATCGCAAGTTGTCCACCTTTCATCTCACAGGTTCCAGACCCAGAAGCTTGGGTCGTGGATGCTCGATCAATCAGCTGGGAAGGGTTGTGGTCATTCTCCTACCCTCCCACGGTCTTGGTACTGAAATTAATCCAGATGTTAAGGGGTCAGAACTGTCAGATGGTTCTGATTGCCCCTCTCAGATGGAACAACTCCTGGGTCTCCGATCTACTCAATCTAGGCGATAGATCTACCCAGGAAGATTACAGTCAGCACAAGTATTCGCAAGCAACCGCGGCCAGGGGTGTTCCACCCCTGTCCGGACCGTCTTTATGTTCAAGCTTGGCTCGTGTCCAGACAGCCTTGCAAGACAAACAAATTAAATCTTTGATTGCGGAGAGAATCTCGAGAGCAAGAAGGCCCTCTACTCTGAAGGTTTACGAGGGCAAGTGGCATGTTTTCAGGGACTGGTACCATATCATTCACATTGTTCCTCTGAGTGTCAGAATCCCTCAACTGGCCAACTTTTCTCTGGCTTTTCGAGGAGAAACGGCTCCAGTTATTATCAAATGCTACCGCTCCATGATATCAGACACATTCCGCCATTCTGGTACATGTGCTATCAGCCATGACAAAGATTTGTCAGATCTTTTAGACACTTTAAAAAATTCAATCGACTAATATCCCTCACCCTGTTTCCAAATAGAATCTGTCCTGGGTTTTAACATGACTCAATTCAGACAGTATTGAGTCTTTAACCCACGATTAGTTAAAGCTACTATCATACAAATTGGGTTTCTTGATAGTCTTAGCTTCAGCATGCAGGGTGAGCGAGTTACATGTCCTTTCTAGTGACCCGAACTCTCTTCCGTTCCGATCAGAGGGTTTGATGGTCCTCTTGACGCAGCCAGGCTTCGTAGTCCAAAATAGATTACCATACACTGGCGATCAACGAGTCGTCATTAGCTCGCTTTCTTTATAGATAAGTCAGGATCAACAGCCATGTAAGATCCTGTTTGTGCACTCTAGCACCATTTCAATGCATAGAGGTGAGTCAGGTCACATACAAGCACCTCTTTCTTCTGGTGATAGCTGGGACATGAGATATCTCCATTCAAGCCCTTGCTTCATGGCTGAAGTGGGTTATACGCTCGGCGTACTCTGAGGATTCACAAATCAGTCACCTTATAGAAGCTGTTGGCTGACATGCAGAGTCAACCTTCTACAGTTTTATCTTCAAGTTTGTACTCGCAGAGGCAAACATTGATTCTAGTAGGTCCGGTGTTGGCAGCCCAGACGCCCACCAGACCCATGTGCAACAATCAGCACAGCCTATTAGCTTCGCTGGATTCGCCAGATAAATTTTCATAGGTAAGAAGATTTCAATAACTATCTTCTTAACCGTATAAAGGGGTCACATATCACGTGACCCTGGGTTGTGTTGCTGATTGAAAATTAGGAGACCGGGTTATCATTCACATGGGGAATCCAGCCATCATTCCCTAGAGGATACCTGGGGTGGAGGTCAGATGCTCCGCATTCCCTCCTCCTATTACTTATTCTCCTAAAGTAATGTGATCGGGGAACGTATTCAAAGGAGAAAGCAAATTTTTTAGTAAATTATGTTTCTCCGTAAATACTTACCCGATCACATTACTAAGAAACCCTCCCAACCACCCCGCCATGCGAGCATCCTCGTGTTTTATATACCGCTCAGCTTAAAAACTAAAGAAGCGACACCTAGCGGGTAGCAAGGGGAGGTAAGGGGCAAGAGTTATTGCCCTTTGTCTATATGACATAGACAGGAAAGACGAATTTTCGTCTTTTGGTAGGGCTGGATTCGCGAGGTAGCAGGCTAATATCCCTAAAGTAATGTGATCGGGTAAGTATTCTCGGAGAAACATAATTTACTAAAAAATTTGCTTTCTTTAGGTAAAGTATATTGCTTTAGTCATTTTCATCATCCAGCAATCTGAGGTTTGCAAATCCTAAATAATGAAAATATAACATTTAAATCTTTTTTTAACAATAATAGGCCTATTACCTGTTTGCTTGAAGTTTAATTAGTATATAATAAATTATAATTAATTATAGAACTCTTATTATATCATACTTTACATTCAGCTGAATTAATTACAGAACTCTTACCATATCATACTTTACATTTAGCTGAATTACTTATAGAACTCTTACCATATCATACTTTACATTTAGCTGAATTAATTATAGAACTCTTACCATATCATACTTTACATTTAGCTCAATTAATTATAGAACTCTTATTATATCATTTAGCTGAATTAATTATAGAACTCTTATTATATCATACTTTACATTTAGCTGAATTAATTATAGAACTCTTATTATATCATACTTTACATTTAGCTGAATTAATTACTGAATTAATTATAGAACTCTTACCATATCATACTTTACATTTAGCTGAATTAATTATAGAACTCTTATTATATCATACTTTACGTTTAGCTCAATTAATTATAGAACTCTTATCATATCATACTTTACATTTAGCTGAATTAATTATAGAACTCTTACCATATCATTACTTTACATTTAGCTGAATTAATTACAGAACTCTTACCATATCATACTTTACATTTAGCTGAATTAATTACTGAATTAATTATAGAACTCTTATTATATCATACTTTACATTTAGCTGAATTAAATATAGAACTCTTACCATATCATACTTTACATTTAGCTCAATTAATTATAGAACTCTTACCATATCATACTTTACATTTAGCTCAATTAATTACTGAATTAATTATAGAACTCTTACCATATCATACTTTACATTTAGCTCAATTAATTATAGAACTCTTACCATATCATACTTTACATTTAGCTGAATTAATTACAGAACTCTTACCATATCATACTTTACATTTAGCTTAATTAATTACTGAATTAATTATAGAACTCTTACCATATCATACTTTAGAATTCAGCAGAGAGTTGATTATCTCATCACTGCTTCTACTACATTTGGTGTAAAATATATGTTGCTATTTTTGCAAAGAAAATAATAACTGTTATACAATTGACTTAGGTATCTGTTTTCATGTGTTCGCAAATAATGATGCTTTTCATTCTACTTGAATTCATCATTTGGGGATGGGTTCTATTGATTTTCATTCTACCTGAATTCATCATTTGAGGATGGGTTCTATTGATTTTCATTCTACTTGAATTCATCATTTGGGGATGGGTTCTATTGATTTTCATTCTACTTGAATTCATCATTTGGGGATGGGTTCTATTGCTTTTCATTCTACTTGAATTCATCATTTGAGGATGGGTTCTATTGATTTTCGTTCTACTTGAATTCATCATTTGGGGATGGGTTCTATTGATTCCACAAAAGTAACATTCTTCCACAGGACTTTACATTTGTGATTTGTTGAAGTTACAGATTCTACAGAAATAGTTACTTATTGCAAAAATGTTAACAAATAGTTGATGAGGATAGATGTTTTGAACAGCACTTTTCTGTGTTCTCATTTTCAGGCAGATTTGACTAAATAAGAGCACTCATAGTAAAACTACTATCTATGTTACCCACAGCCACCTTTATTCAAAAGTGTTAATTGAGAATTGAATTGAGAGTTAGTATTTAGAATTTTCTGAGTGATGGTGACTTAAACTTTTTCTGGTGTTTTGCTTAAAACATTTAGATTAATTTTGATAGTTATTGGGGCCTTCACAAACTTATTTCCTTCCCCCTATATAACTTAATTCTTCGTAGTTTTAAATGTAACTCTGCACCTTCTATTCTTGAATAGTCTTGATAACCTTTGCCACATAAGATTTGGTATTATATCTACACTGTATGCTCTTACAATGTATTCCAGGATGGTTGATTCCCTACAGGAGTGTTGTCATAGTAACGACTCAGCTGTCTGCATTACAAGTGTCATATGTGCAGATGAATTGCTCGGGTCAGTGAATCAGTTATGTCGAGGTGTTGGGATTGCTTCTCAAGCTTCCTCTGTAATTCATCAGAGGTACAATGATAGTAAGTGGGCTTTTTATGCTAATATGTTACAAATATTTAGCTTATCGATGCATAATGTATTTATCCCTACACATCATTTAATAGTGGAAATATTACAATTGCTTCTATGCATCAGACTGTCCTTCCATCTGCATGTCCCTGCTGTTATTCAAATTTTGTATGCTGTGAAAGTGGTTATGATAGATGGCCAGTTAGGTTTTACTTTTTTTTCCCATGTGTATATTTATTTATGTGGTTTGTATGCTTGTCAGTTATGTATTTTGTATGACAGACTTGAGTATTACGCAAGCATAAGTTGATTGTGGATAATGTCAGTTATGTATTTTGTATGACAGACTTGAGTATTACGCAAGCATAAGTTGATTGTGGATAATGTCAGTTATGTATTTTGTATGACAGACTTGAGTATTACGCAAGCATAAGTTGATTGTGGATAATGTCAGTTATGTATTTTGTATGACAGACTTGAGTATTACGCAAGCATAAGTTGATTGTGGATAATGTCAGTTATGTATTTTGTATGACAGACTTGAGTATTACGCAAGCATAAGTTGATTGTGGATAATGTCAGTTATGTATTTTGTATGACAGACTTGAGCATTACGCAAGCATAAGTTGATTGTGGATAATGTCAGTTATGTATTTTGTATGACAGACTTGAGTATTACGCAAGCATAAGTTGATTGTGGATAATGTCAGTTATGTATTTTGTATGACAGACTTGAGTATTACGCAAGCATAAGTTGATTGTGGATAATGTCAGTTATGTATTTTGTATGACAGACTTGAGTATTATGCAAGCATAAGTTGATTGTGGATAATGTCAGTTATGTATTTTGTATGACAGACTTGAGTATTATGCAAGCATAAGTTGATTGTGGATAATGTCAGTTAAGGTATCAAGATCTTGCATCCTGTTGTAAGTGCTAAATTTTCCAAAATTTATATGGTAAATCTTTGGTAAAACTTAGTACAGCTCAATTCATAACAGCCACATCCAGATCTTCATGATAATTTTGAATGGTTATTATCAGCACCATTTAAACCGGGGTTGGCTTTTCTTTTTGTGCTTTACTATTATTACCTATACTGCAAGCATGGAGTTTGGAAATAAGAAGGAACAATACTTTTCAGTCTACGCAGACACTGGAATTATTTTTTTTGTTTATGACTCAATCAGAGATAAGGCTGTATCAATACACACAGTTGGATGAACATATAAAAAAAATACTTTTGATAATAAACATGGTGTTATTGTTTCTCAAAATAAGATTTCAGTACTCAGCAGTTATAAAAGAATAAAAGATAAAAGTAAGAAAAAGACAAACTTCTCATAATTTCTTTTTGGCTTGTAGACCATTAGTCCCTAGTGACTCTATTGAGAAATGAACCATCAACCATGTGACTCTCTCTATCTCTCTCTCTCTCTCTCTCTCTCTCTCTCTCATATACCAACTTGCCGATAGAATGTTTAATGCCACTGATACCTTCTCATGTTTTAACAGAAGTTTGCTGCATAAGCCACATAAGTGAACCAATCACTTGCTTGTGAAAGTCATTTTCTATAGGTCCATAAAAAACAGAACCAATTTACCAGTTTCTCATAGTAATTACCATTGAAAGACTCAAGGTTCAATTCTATTTTTAGGTTACTTGAAGAGAAGGGCAGAGTCTGTATCAGAGAGTAGTGTACCTGACTTCACAAGCAGGAACAAGAAACTCTCAGGTGATAATGATTCATCTACCTTGCCTGCATCTTTCCTATCTAGTGAGCCTAAAGATGACCAGATTCAAGGTCACACAGTCAAGGGTGAACAGTATGACATGGGTCAAGATCAAGATCATCTGAGCCAAGGTCAAGATTATCAGGTTGAAGGGCAAAGCAACCAAGGTTTAGGACAGTCTGATCCAGATGATAAAGGTCATGAACAGAGTGATCAAGGACAAGAGATAAATAGCTTCACAACTTGTAAGGAAGATCAAGGTTTTGCTTCTGAGGAAACTGTAGCAAAACATCAGGAAACAAGGAAGCGAAAGCTAACTAGGTGTTGTTCCAAGGCTGAGTACCATCTGGTTGAAAAGCAAAGTGCTCTGGAATTTATGAAAGCTTTACTTGACACTGTTCCAAGCCTGATGAAGCTGGCTGACATTAATGATGTAGACAGAGCCCTCCAGCAGTTTTCATCCAACTGTGTGACAGGTAAATATTGTTACAGCCTTATCTCATCAAACAAACAAAAGTGTGATCTGTAAAAGTGTTTAACAAAATTACTATTTTGTAACATAGTTTTAGCATTTGAATATATGGGAGGAGTTGTTGTGAAAATATGTTATGAAATTGATTTTCATCTTAAACTTAAATCAGTTTTTGTAATCCTGTCTTGTTGTGCTGAAGGCCCGAATGTTTTCAGTACAGTACTTAAATGTCAAATGAGTTACATTAAATAATTTATTGCATTTCTTCAGTGATAGGTTTTTTAAGTGTAAGAAAATTTGGGTCTTATTAACTTGGAACATCAGGTATGAAATCTTGCCAGGTGCCAAGTTTGGGTATCCAGTTGAGTCAGGTTTCTCCACTCCCATTTTGTATGGTTTCCCCACCTTCGTCTCCCCCCCCCACACACACACACTTTTGTCAGCCATAGAACAACATTTTTGTTTTATTTTTTTCTTGCATTACCTCAGAAGGGGGTACCTACCCTCAAGATTAAATTTTTATCTTAAAACCAAGCCTAGCTGGATATTTCCAGGTAGTGCTAAACTCGGCCTGGGGCGAGTGGCCAGACTAGGTACCCATCCATCCCTATTATTAACCATTGTTAGTTGTCTCAGTAGTCCAACAACTTTCCCTTCATAGAGATGTCCCTGTAATTGTTACCATTAAAAATATATATAATACTGTGGGGGTTTTCTGGGAAATTAGTTTTCATGGTTTCTAAAAAAGGATTTGATTTTTTTAAAAGTTTTTCAGATTGTAGCATTGAAGACTTTGAAGTGGTCCTCAAATATTGCTTCCCTATGAAATATAAAGAATTTGCAATATATTTTAGACTATCTTCAACATTCGGATGGGGGGAATAAAGTGACTTTCTATTAAAAATGACTTTGCGTCTTCAATAATGTATTTTTCAGTGATTTGTGGACAGTCCTCTGGTGATGCTCGGTCGTACCCATTGAATGCCATTTTAAATGCTGATGGTGTTTACATTACCTCAGTTACAGCCCTAAGTCTGAGCCTAAAGCTACAGAAACTAAAGTTCTATGAGACTGGTGACAGATCACTTGTAAAAGTCACTGAGGTGAGTGTAACTGACTTGATTTCCCATGTATTAGTATTAGAGAACTTTATGATACTGATTACATTTAATTCTTTCATTCTTTATTATACCCTCTCTGAAGACAGGGTAAATAGGAATCACTGACCTTCCAATTTTTTGTTGTTCTTCCATTTGTTAGATAATCTTGTGCAATAACCTGTTCTGCAATTTTTGATGAAATATTATGGTAAATAATCACCTGATGATTATTGTTCTGCAAATTTAACAGTTATTGCACTTTGTCTTAAAGCTAAATAAAGTAAATTACAGCATCTTGTTAATGTGCTTGTTTGATAAATATTTTTGTGCTATGATATTTGTAACAGTTGCTGCCATTTTTACTAACAGTTGGATGCAGTGTATGACAAAATTTTGTGAGTGAGACTAGTTTCTTATGGATTGTATTGAAACTGTCGACATATTTAGAAGATATGCATGTTGAATAATCATTGTACTCACTCAGTTTTCAGTAGACTCCTCTCCATCCTAGGCAGGGAGGATATATTTAGCTAACTGCTCAGTATTCCTCTAATTTATGTATTTGTTACCTTGTAGCATTACAGGCTACAGACCAGAAAGGCTATGTAAGATTCACATAAATGGAGGAAGAAAAACACGCTTTTTTTGTCATCTAGATCCCAGCTATCTTTCTCATATCTAGAGAAGAATACCAGGATAGTATGGGATCATTCTCTTTGTTGGGGAATAATATGACCCAAGGATCCTTGATGATCATACCATTGTAGTCAGTACTTGATAATGCTCATTGTGGCACCTTCCAAAAGAAGGAAAACTCTGATTGAGAACTAGTAGTGCACACACAACCTAACACACACAGGCACACACACACACACACATGAAACAGTACCCTCTCAAGGTCCTTAATGTGGTAAAGACAGCAAGCAGATCATACCTCCCAATAAAGGAAGAGCTGTAATCACACACTAAACGTTATGAGGAAGGCTTGTTCATTAGATCAAAATTGCCAGACTTGTCCTTGGGGATTCTGAGCTTTGCATCTGACCAGGTTCCTCAAAGAAGATTTTACTTGAGTTCTTTCTAGTTCTCTTATGAACAAACTGGAGACCACACAAAGATATCCTGTCAGTTAAGATTCCTCTGGGATCAGATTTGAATCACCATTTGAATTGCTGGGTCAATTCAGACTGGTTTCTGAATGCATGCACCCAAATTTCACTCCAGTCTGTACACTAATGTGTCATATTTGGTTTGGAGCACTGACTTGAAAACAGAAGAGTTGTTCTTCTGGCTTATGGTCTTGGATGAAGGTGGTAGCTTCATGTCTTACCTATAGAACAAGGTTAGTTACAGTTGAAAAGTAATTATAAGTCCATATCTCTCCATTGCCAACCAAGATGTTTGGGGAAACACCAACTTTCTTTGGTAGTTCCACTTCCTATTGTAATCCCCAGCCTCTGTCAAGTTTTCAGCCCATTTGGGGCTTTAAGGGGTTATTTGGTCATTGCAGAAGAGAGAGAAGGAAGGGTCAGCAGTGTCTCCTCTGATATCCTGGCATCCTGTATATGATGGCCCCACTAATATCATGTATACCATTGTTGTTGGTCTGAGTAGGTACATGCAAGAAAAGAAAGATATCTGTCTTACCAAGAAAGATAACTCAGTTGAAAGAGTCATGCATCTAGGCCTTAGTAAACACTTACCTCCAATAGTCTTATATTTTCACAAGCCGAAAAACAAACACCAGAGCTTCAACAAATATTCTTTATTTGTAAAAGAAAACACAAAGCATATCATGTAAGTGTTCTTTATTTGTAAAAGAAAACACAAAGCATATCATGTAAGTGTTCTTTATTTGTAAAAGAAAACACAAAGCATATCATGTAAGTGTTCTTTTTTTGTAAAAGAAAACATAAAGCATATCATGTAAGTGTTCTTTATTTGTAAAAAAAACACAAAGCAATATTACGTAAGTATTGTTTATGTAAGTGTTCTTTATTTGTAAAAGAAAACAAAGGATATCATGTAAGTGTTATTTATTTGCAAAAGAAAACACAAAACATTATCATGTAAGTGTTCTTTATTTGTAAAAGAACACACAAAGCAATATCATGTAAGTGTTCTTTATTTGTAAAAGAACATACAAAGCATTATCATGTAAGTGTTCTTTATTTGCAAAAGAAAACAAAAAGCATTATCATGTAAGTGTTCTTTATTTGTAAAAGAACACACAAAGCATTATCATGTAAGTGTTCTTTGTTTGTAAAAGAAAACATGGCATTATCATGTAAGTGTTCTTTATTTGTAAAAGAAAACATAGCATTATCATGTAAGTGTTCTTTATTTGTAAATGAACATACAAAGCATTATCATGTAAGTGTTCTTTATTTGCAAAAGAAAACATAGCATTATCATGTAAGTGTTCTTTATTTGTAAAAGAAAACATAGCATTATCATGTAAGTGTTCTTTATTTGTAAAAGAAAACATAGCATTATCATGTAAGTGTTCTTTATTAGTAAAAGAAAACACAAAGCAATATCATGTAAGTGTTCTTTATTTGTAAAAGAACACACAAAGCATTATCATTTAAGTGTTCTTTGTTTGTAAAAGAAAACAAAGCATTATTATGTAAGTTCTTTGTAAAAAAAAAAAACACAAAGCAAGTAGGTGTTCTCTTTTTGCACACAAGGATAGAATACAACCTAGTTCACCTAGCCTTCTTCTGGTTGGCATTCATGACTGAACATAACAAAATCATAACATAACAGAGACATTAATTTTCCAAACAAGAGATTCAATTTAAATAGTAAGTTTTATTTGCACACCAGCTATTCAAACAGCAGAAAAAGTCTTAGTATCCAGATATTTGCATTACTGACATTGCCTTGAAAATAAACTGAGTGGCACTGATTTTTCAAACACTTTATTGAATTGTGACAGAAGAGCACAGTTAAAAAGTCAGAAATATTCTGTATGTTGATGACTACTTAAGATGGCGAGATAGTTGGGCCTAGTACTTTTCTTTTCACAGATATATCATTGTCCTGGATAAACATGAGATATTTTCATTTGACATTCAAAACCGTTTGATATAAACACATTTTCTTTATACAAAAATGTGCTGTTTTACTGATTTTATTTTTAACTGACAACTTTTAACTGGACTGAGGCAAATCTGTTGGCCACAGGCAACTAATTATTTTATCAGCCATGGAACCAGCATATCTGTGATTGCAATGGAATATGTAAGAAACTGAAGAGGTTTGAATAATAGACATCTAAAAGCATTGTAAATACTGTCGAGATTTTGTAATTTCATGGTATTTCTGTGTGAAAAGCAAATTTGAATAATAATGCACTTTTTTCTAACAGAATGAGTTTTTGGACAGTATATTGGGAAGTGGCTTGCTGCTATATGTTTCTCCAGGTTGGCTGACTGAAGTGTACAGAGCAATACTGGATACTGATCTTTTGTCAGCAGCAGCATCACAAGGTGTCTCTGGTACTCACCTGGATCAAACTGCCCTTATCACCATGCTCAAAGGTACAGTCTTGAGTATATTTGAATGGGATAGACAGACTGACAGCTGATACTGTATTTGGCCCCTAATTGTCTGAGTTAGGGGGTACAAAAATGTGCGACAGCAGCAGGTTTTTCCTGGCACTGAGATCATGGATGATAATTTCATATCCCCTTACATATTTCTTTTTCAGATTTGTGTGTGCTTGTGTGAATTTATGTGTGTGGGTGGGTGAGAAGGAGGGAGAGAAATGGTAGATAGACAAATAGTGCTGGAGAGAGATCTGCTTTGATTAGAAGAAAGAGTAGTATTATGAGTCTCTGGCAATTCACTTTGATGTCACTGACCTTGTCTTCAGTAATTGTTCATTGTAATTTTTAGTTTCTTAAAGTAAGAGAAAAATATAAGTAGAATAGCAGTAAAACTTGTGAATGTTCTTATATATATATATATATATATATATATATATATATATATAGAGAGAGAGAGAGAGAGAGAGAGAGAGAGAGAGAGAGAGAGAGAGAGAGAGAGAGGTGTATGTATGTATGTATGTATGTATGTATGTATGACTTTTATTTTCAGTCTTTAATTAAACATATGAATACCTCATAACTAAGCTTAACTTAATGATACTTAACATCCTAATTAACTATACATGTACTTCACTGAATTACAGACTTGGATGGCCTGGATAGCCATGAAGCTGGAGGTCAGCTGTTGAAGGGGCAGTTGACTTCAAAACTTTTTGACATCGACCAAAACAAGAGTGACTCAATTGTAGTGGAAGCTGGTGAGTCACTCAATACACATCCTATTCTAACCTTTACTGTAGTGTATGTAGAAAATTAGGCTTATGTAAGTCTGTTTGCTTCTTTTTCTTATTAATGATATGGAAACCTAATGCTCATTCAGTTATTGGCCAGAACTTGCTCTATTGTTTTCTATATGGGAAGAAATTAATCCAAATAGCTATGCTAATGCAAAATGTATAATATTCATCTTAAAATTATGTCACTTTGGCCCATAGTGACTTTGGTAAAACTTTATAGTTACGGTTCATGCTTGAATCATTCAACTAGATGATTGTGTTCATCTCTCTTTTGTTATTGTTGGTTCTAATGACTTTTTTAACACGATATTGGTTTTATAATGCAAATGAAATAGGAGCTAAGTGCCTATCCAAAGGACACACTGAGACAGCCGACCTGAACTTGTATCACACCTGCAACCCTTGGATTGTGAGTCTGTACCATCTGACTTACTGCAGTGTCAAATTCTCTTTGTAACACTCACATACAAAGAGGTCACAATGCTCAACATTTCAGAATTTTATTGGTTGTTTTAAATTTTTCATTTAGCACATATCCAAATAGGTTTTTGTATGCTATGTGCACACTATTCTATGCAGAATAATCAAACTTGCTATGTGCAAAATTCATTGCAGAATAATCAAACTTGCTGTGGTGATGCAGCTTGATGGGCACTACTTCTTAATTTCAGTAGTATGTCATTATGGCCCATATTTTATGCTTCATTTTCCATTGGTTATATTTTGCTTGATCTTCATATTGATATTGCTCAACCAGAACTGTGAAATTCATTTAATTTACTACCACTCCCTTCCAATAAGCTTATTGTGCTCTATGCTTATTATTTACTGTTTTTGATTGTGTTTTTTTATTTAGCTGATAATTACTGGAGATTTTGGTTTGCTGTATGCATCTGTCACATGAAACTTGATGAGTGGATGTATGTTGACAATTTCTACATCCTTATTGCAAAATGAAAATTAAATCTATGTGACCTATATTTCATGCCTCTGTGACTTTGTTGAAATATTGTGTTCAAAGTTTGTTTATTGGATGCTGTTATGTTTCAATCTTGAAACTTGATAATTAGATGCGTCACGATTTGAACTACATCTTTACAAAGGACACAGTGACCTACATGTTATGCTTTACAAACATTGGTTAGGTATGCTGAATTCTACACAGAAGAATCAATCTGACCATTGCAGTTCAAAGAAGGGATAAATATGTTTTTCAAGTGGTAAACTTTCTGTTGTTGTTGTAGTGTTTAACATCATTTTTCAGCACACAATAGGCTATGCTTGACAGCCAGTATTATTGGTGGAGGAAGAACCCGGGGAAAACTCCCGGAAAGAACCACCAATCCACGAGAAGCTACTGGCAAGCTTTCTCACATACCCACATTAGCTGAAACTGAGACTTGAACCCACGCAGAGAGAGGTGAGATTGCAGTGATCTGTAATGGAGAGCACACTCGACCACTCTGGCACTCTGGGCCTTTAAACTTTCTGTATTAGTGACTATACTATATATATATATATATATATATATATATATATATATATATATATATATATATATTGTGACAGGCTGTCTGTAATGGGCTATTCTATATTGTACATGTGAATAAGTATTGGAATTCGATAAGTGGACTGCATACTGCATTCTTTTCATATGAGGCTTCATCCATCATGGATACTATTGGCTGTCACTCCCTAATTATTCAAAGCCTGCAGCTTTCAGCCAGTACAATCTGGCATCTAAGGGTTGACAATGATAATAACTTATTAAATAGATTGTAAGAATAATAATGTCAAAAAGATAATAAAGCAACAACTTTAATCACCAGCTTTTATCAGCTCATTTATAGTACTTATATCTTGATATCATAGAAATGAATGTACTTTTTCTTATTGTTTTATGTCCTTTCCACCTTGTCACAATAGTTAGGTTGGATGGTTAATACTTAAGTTGATTACATAACTTAGTTATGTCCTTTAACATTATGTCAGCACCACATTGTCTATATATTTTGTTGTCAAGATCACTTTAGTCTAAACCTTTGTTTGCGTGATAGTTAATGTTTACAGTGGGTACTGGAGACTAATAAAACTTCATAGATTTGAGCTATGCAATTGTTGATTACATTCTGAATTAGCTTAGGAGGGCTAAATTTTCAAGGTAGTTGGTGTACACTTAAAACTAATATGATATGCAAGTATTGTTAAACAAATTTTACTCCAAAAACTTTGTTCTAAAGGTAAGAAGTTGGCTCGTCAAATTCTCTCTTCCTGCTGGGATGGTCTGTTGGACATCCTGTCTGTATTGCTGAATGGGAGAAGTTCTTGCGGGATTACAAGCAGTCTTGCCCTGATGCTGGGTACTGAGGGTGCAAGGGAGGAGAGTTATAAGGCAAGGGAGGCAATCTGTACAAGCCTTGCTGGGCTTCAGAAAGCTGCACAACTCTGCTGTAATCTAGGTAATGTTGTGAATGTTCAGGTGTCATAATTGTATGTGAACATCACTGTCATGCTACATTAGCTTAAAGCAAGTCAGAAAGCAAGATTATCACCTTCAGCATCTGTTTCAGAAATTGTACTGTTCTGTACCAAAATGTTTTGCAAATGATTTTGAAGCATTTCTCCAAATTTTTATTTTTCTTGGCAGATGAGTTATTGTGGATCCCATGGTTGCTAAAAAAAAACATGAAATTAAAGACCCATACTCTTTGGTGGAAACAATAGGTCTACCTTCCCCATTTGAGAAGAACAGATGATTGTTTGTGTACCCACAAATCTTGTACCTATGGAAATAAATGAACTGAAAGTATTTTTGTTGGATGCAAGTTAGTGTAAAGCCAGACATAGCAGTCACTTCTCTACTGCCATTGCCAACTCTATACTAGATTCGCATCATACTTTGCATGAATCATGATCTAGCTAATAATTCGTTCATTAACTTTTGGAGTTGATGTCTACTGTCTTATTCATAGAAATTATGCATTCAGTTTTTTGTTCAATTTTTTTAATTTGCTTACATTTCTAAACTTTTTGATTAGTTCTTATCAGCTTGGGGATGAGTCAGTTTGAAGGTAAGACAGTTCGATTTACAAGATGATCACTCACATTGGGATCAAGGTCACAGTCATTGAAAATTCGTGGTAAAGTTTTTTCATTTCCTTTTATTTCCTAAGCACCTTGATGGATTTTCTTTACATTTTTTATAAAGACATTTTAATTCGTTATGTACATGACTATCTCTTTTGATTTTCAATCAAAGTTATAGTCTGATAAAACTTATCAGTGGCGTCACTAGGGTTGGTGTCACCCAGTATTGTAACTCATGGTGTCACCCCCATGAACCTCCTTCCATTACAAAAATGTAAATTTTTTATAGACAGTCATATGCGATAACTCATGATGTCACAACCATAGACCTCCTTCCTGCACACAAATTCAAAACCTTTATAGTCATTTTGGTATCACCCCCTCTGATGGTGTCACGAGGTGCAGTCCACACACCCCTAATGATGCCAGTTGAATTTATCTTCATGTTTGGCTCATTAGCTTTTTTTTTTCTACACTCCTTGCTGGATTTTCTTCAGACTTGGGATGAATCATTAGGAAGTTATGAGAGTTTATTCAGCAGCACACTTGCTCACCCATTTTACTCTAGAAGTAAGGTCACAGTGATAGAAAAAATTGTGTGAAGGTTTTAAGGTTACTTTTTTTCACTTATATTTTGTGGAACTGCTTGATGAATTTTCTTTATAATCTAGAAGAAACATTATGAGTCTAGGTCAGTTCCTTTTGTTGAATGCTTGCTTAGTGTTTTGTTATAAATTCTGTTTCACTGTTATGATATTAAGCTCATAAAGCAAGACCAAACTTTATTGTTTTTCTTTCTTCCATCCAGTTTTGAAGAGAGTTTGACTCCTTTCCCCATCTGCAGCATATCCATATAATTTCCAATGAGTAGGACCTTATCTGTCAAAACCACAGCATCCAAGTTAAATACCTTTATAGTAATTCAAATGTCCTTATTATATGACAGAAGAAATCAGTGCACCTTCATAGGAAAAATGACCATAGCTATTGTAATGCTTCATACAGAAAAATAGCTTGTAAATCCAAGCTTCCTACAATGCAGTTGTTCTCACACAAGAAGATCTTCGTTCTGGAAACAAAATAATAGCAATGAATATCTGGTATTATTTAAATTTGGTTTGAAATCCCAACTTTGGTAAATGCAAGTACAATAATTAGGTATAGTTTGTGAGTTTGCACTGCAATATGTGATTTCAAAATTGATGTGTTACTCAACATCATTTCACATTTTTAACATTAGGACTGCAGCGTAGATGTGAGATGGTATTTGCCCTGTTGGCCAACACATCATGTGTCATGGAAGAACAGAAACACACCCAGACTGTGGACTTAAAAGCACACAAGTTGCCACAGATTATGCAAACCAAAGCCAAGGATGTTCAGCTTCACGCATCTCATGTTCTCAGCATGGACTCTATCATTACAGCAGGCCTGGAAATGAGCAGCCACTCACGAGACTGTTGGAAACATGTTTTTAGGTACAGGTTGTTTTAGAGTCTTTCAGTGCTAAATATCAACATGTTTTGTTTGGTTATTAGCACCATACTTAAATAAATAAGACATTTATGTTTAACACTACACTTAGTTTTGTTTCAAAATAATTTTATGCCATATTGTCACGTGCTTAGGTTCGAATAAACAGTAACATAGAAAGAGTGAAAATAACAAGCTTGTAAAAACTTAATAAACAATTTATTGAGCACAAATATTTTCCAGAAAAGAAAAAATAAACATACGGTTTTAAGAATCAATTCCAGAATTAATCCAAAAATAATTCAGAATATAATCCACTAGTGAAATTGCAAAAGTCCTGGTAATAAAATGTCCAAATAATTCCCAGTTCGAATCTTAGTAAAGCATCGAAGACGATGTAACGTGATGAAGTCAGTTCTGGTCTTATGAAATTCAATGAGCACAATTATTTTCCAGATAAATAACAAAATAAATCCTCTTGATCCAAACGATTTGAAATAATTTCCAGTACAAGGTAATTTAAAATAACTCAAAACAATACAACTTAATATTCTAACAGCCCAACTTCTACTAAATAGTTCTCTCCAAAACATAATTTATATACCTGTTTTTTAGTAAACAAGGAAGGGGTCACATGATCTTCTAGAATCTTTAGAACAAATTTACATTCAAAAATCTCGTGCACACTGTATGACCCAACTAAAGAAAGAAAGATGTTTACAACAAAGCTCCATTATGTCCTTGGAATCAACCAATCATTTTAAAAGCTTGTTTACACCTCCGAAGCTAGGTCAGAAATGAGGTCAACATCTGGTGTTTATTTGTAAAGTACAGGTCATCTCCCAAGGAATGAATCTTAACTTGAAATGTCAAATTTGAATCTGACAAACAAACAATTAAAATAAAAATAAATGACTTAAATCAAATATACGTAACAATATAGAAAAATATTCAATTTATTCTTTGACCTGGAGGATGTCTACAGCAGCTGTAAAATGACTAAGATTATGAACAGTATGTGATTCAGTGAAAACTGAACAAGGAAAGAGTATTAAAAGAATTTGTAAACTTTAACAGCATGTATGAACAATGGCAACTTTTTGGTACCAATAAAAGTACAACTCTAAAAATGTAAAGATGTGGAATTACAATAAAGCAGGGGTCACCAACCTTTTTGATACTGAGAGCTACTTCATGGGTACTGAGTCATACGAAGGGCTACCAGTTTGATACACTCTTCTGAAATAACAAATTTGCTTAGTTTGCCTTATACATTATTAATAATGTGAAGACTCTGATCACATTAATGATTTCTCACAATAATTACCAACAATGACAAGGTCGGAAACATATATCAATATTCAGCACATTATTTCTATTTATCTCAGTAATTGTTAAATTTTCAGATGATCACTTACATTACATTTCTTAGGAAAAATGTCCATTTTCACTAGCCACTGAAAAACCTTTTAAACAAATCATGAACTATGTTGCACCATGTTTCAAAAAGTTATCAATTATGTACATTGTAATGTAGTGAAAAATCCTAAATTTTTTTTAATAAATCTTGTCACATTTTGAACTAATGACCAAATCTGCTGTATTTTTAACAAAATAATAACTGTTACATGTCATGAACACACATTTTAAATTGAACAATTCTTCAATATTTTAATTAAACTTTGCCATGGCACTGACATGTTGCCACTGACATCTGGTATCATTTTCTTTGTTAGTGGGAAGACTGGCATTGCATGCTGTTTACCATTGTATTATTATCTGGTGTGTAACTTGACTCTGCAACTGTGAGTGACTCATTCAGATGTGCATCAGTGAGGCATGTTCTGTGTTTGTTCTTGATGAAGTTCATGTCAGAAAATACTGATTCACATAGGTAGAACCAAACAGACTGGCAACCTTCATAGCTGCTGTACACACACCACTGTACTTCACTGTGTCAACCAGGCACCAAAAGTTTGGTGCAGCCTGGTAGGCTTTGAGGTGGAGGTCATTTTGCAATGTTATGATTTCAATCTCCACCTGTCCAGCATCCAAGTTGAACGTTGTACTTAGTTGCTCAGCAAAGCTTGTTGTGTCCACATTCATGAAAGGATTGGAAATGAATGATACACATGGCTCAAGCTGATCAAGGTCACAAAACCTATTCTCAAACTCTTGCCCAAGTCTGTTTATGACTTCACAGTATTTGTCTGCAACTTTGTCAAATGTATCAGATGCAGAAGCATTGTCTTTCAGCACTGACTACACAGAGGGAAAGTGCAGCACCTTTTTTCTCTGTATATCCACAGAGAAAATGTTAATTTTGGCTTTAAATGCATTTAAAGCACTTATCATATTAACAACAGTCTTGCCTTTACATTGCAGCTCGCAGTTCAAGTGGTTTAGTTTCCCAGTAATGTCCGTCAAAAATGCAAGGTCAAGTGTCCACTCTGTGTCCTCTAGCAGTGAGACGTCTTCGCCTTTGGACTGCATGAACTCTTTGATTTCACCAAAAAGTGACAAAAAAACGAAGTAAAACTCGTCCTCTGCTGAGCCATCTGATTTCTGTTTGTAGTAGCAGGTCACCATATTCAAGCTGCCATCTCCTCCAATAGCACTTTGAAAATCCTGTGCTGTTTTGCTTTGGAGCGGATATTGTTTATGATTTTCACAACGGGAGTCATCACGTGCCCAAAGCCGATCACTTTGGCACACAATGCCTGCTGGTGAATGATGCAGTGGTAATGCAGAAATTTTTTAAGTCTGGGTCACCTTTACAGTGAGCGATGAAACCTGCATGTGGGCCAATCATAGCAGGAGCCCCATCTGTGGTCACCGCTACCAGCTTTTCCAATGGTACCTTTTTCTGCACGAAAAATTCTTTCACTGTGTTATAAATGTCAACTCCCTTCGTAGTTGTCTTTATGGGCAGTAGTGTCAGGAGTTCTTCTCTTGTGGAGAAATCTTCAAACACCATCCAGATAAAAACCATCAGCTGCGCTGTACTACTGCTGTCCACGGACTCGTCGCACTGGATGCTAAACCACCTTCACCTCGCCAGAT
The DNA here is from genome assembly GCA_030141615.1 of Unio pictorum. NCBI lineage: Eukaryota > Metazoa > Mollusca > Bivalvia > Unionida > Unionidae > Unio > Unio pictorum. Next base: position 13,256,506 of record JARLTB010000126.1, read on the forward strand.
CCCGGTCCAGCTGATCAACCAAGTTACTGGACAAAGCTGACACTCGTCTAGCCATTGTAAATGCCCCCAGTTGGACATCGGAGAGAGTGGCGATTACATCGGTTCCATATTTCTCGTCTTTAAGTACAGTGTTAGCAATTGTCATCATTGCTTATTTGACAACTTCTCCGTCTGAAAATGCCTTCTTCTTCTTGATCAGGAAATGCGTAGCTCTAAAAGAGGCTTCGGCTGCTTTTTGTGACTTTTTCGCCGGCCTTGTGACAAAAGCCTGTCGCTTACCCAAAGCTGCCTTTAGCTCAAGGGCTTTTTCTGCCCATAGTGCGCTTCCAGGTGGGTAGTTAGCATTGTAGTTTTTGTGATTCGTAGTAAAGTGTCTCTCCACATTGTGCCGCTTTGCCGTTGCCACAATCGCTCCGCATATAAGACACACGCAGGTTTCTTTCACAGTCGTAAAACAGAAATCCGACTCCCATTCGTTGTGAAAGTGATAGTTCTTTTCTTTTTTCTGCCATGTTTTTGGGGTAAGAAACTGCGTTCAGCGCCAATCTTCGCTGCGCCCACTAGCTTACTCTCCACGAGCACTGTATTGTCACACGCACAATACTGACCTTCGAACTGGGGTACGTCAGAGTTCACCTAAACTTATCTAAACTTCATGTATAAGAAACATATTTTTAAGATATTGTCATTTTTTTAAATCTATATAAATGCAAGTGTGATTAAAAAAAAGAATAGCAACATAATAAAATACAATTTTATACGCAGCTGAGTTGTGCTAATTTTAGAACAGGCCTGCGGGCGACTCATGTGGTCTTTGGGGGCGACCTGGTGCCCGCGGGCACCGTGTTGGTGACCCCTGCAATAAAGCATATAGGAAGATAAAGCCTGTGTGAACTGGTACAAGCAGAGGTACCTCATAGCAGTGACTGTGACCAATTAAGTGTGTATAATCACTGAATAAAGTTTACTCATAGGGAACTGAATGGTACCTAGCAGGAATGTAATGCATGCAGTAATTTTATTCAAAATCTACAGGTCAACTGACTTATTATTTTCTTTATGTAAATTTCATGTAAGTAATTATATGAATCTACACACAACAGATAAGTAGCATCTGTGATTCCCCAAAGAATCAAAAAGAGAAAATAAAAACACTTATACCATCTAATGACTAAGTCATTTTTATATATGATGAATTGCAAAGATGACAAATATCACATGCTATTCAAGTTGATAGTTGGTTTTGTGTTTGCAACATGTGAAATTCAAAATGGGATATGTTACAAAACATCAGCACTGGAGGAGCACAATGCAGTCTTTTATCTGTTGTCTACAGCATGTCACATGGTGTGAAAGATGGCAATAGGAAGTATTTTTGACCAATATGTAAAGTAAATCATTAAGGCTTCATATTTAAAATAAATTGTTGCATAAAATTTGAAGTATTCCTATTCCTATTTTTATATAAAGCTAGCATTCTTAACATTGGTAGGTGTTGGCATCATGGTAATAATGACCAGAGAATTGCCTAGTTGTAGTGTTGTTCACCTAGCAGAGCCAGCACTTAAATGACAACCTTCATGGTAGTTGTTAGCGTCTTTGTGGAAATGACCAGTGATGTGCCTTGTTAGAGTGCTGTTCACCCAGCAGAGCAAGAGAGAAAATGACACTTCATAGCATGGGTTGGCATCTCTGTGTAAATGAACAGTGAGTTTTAGTCAACAGGTTGTTCACCCAGCAGAGTCAGGGAGACAATGAAACACCCAGTCATCAATAGTGTTGTCATCACTATGTAACTGACTAGTTAGATGCCTTGTCAAAGGCTGCTCATCCAAAGAATTAGAAAGAAAATAAGACACATCACTGTATACTCCTTTTTTACCTTAGCTTTGCAATTAGGTCTTGACATTAAGACTAGACTGATCTTTCCTTGGATAGATTGATGCCGAAATTAGTGACTGGCACTAAAGAAGGTAAATACCAATAAAGAGAGCTAAAGGTCAAACATTAAGGTCAAATTTATGACACTGATGCCATGAAAGATCTTATATTTCAAATTCACTTGTTTTTCAGATGCAGTGCATTTATATCGGAGCTAGAACATATATACTTTAGTAGTGGGAAGAATCAGTGCAACCTTCCCATAATCCAACAGGAGCAGTTGACAGACAGTCATATTGCAAATGAAAATGAGTATGTACTTTTTGTGTAAACTATTTGATAAAATAATCATTGTACTATTGTGAATTCAATTATTTCTAGGGGTATGACTGATAGTTGGCTTTTTACTTGCTACTATCTACAGTTTAAGGATATAATGAAAATAATCAACAACAAACAACAGGACCCTTTTCCATTGAAGAATGATACTAACAAATATTTCATTTTTTGCAGAATTATGAATTTTGATTTCCCATTCCCACCCCACCCCCAAGATGTACATGTCTAAAGTTATACATTATAGCTGACATAATTCACATGGAAATTTAACTTCTGTGGCCAAATAAGCAAGGTATTAAAAATGTTAGACATGAGCTTTGGCATTCCTTTGTCTTTTCTCTTGAATGATAAAGGGAACTAAAAGGAACAAAAGTCTGCTCAAAGTAGTCTCAGGGCCAAGTCATGGCAATGAAGTGAAGGGCTGTCTTCTATATTGACAAACAAACAATAAATACTGAATTGCTTTTATATTCCCGTCAAAAACAAAGTTAGCTGAGAATATAAAAGTGGTTTCCATGAATATTCAGTTTATTTATCTAACCATTCCTCCATCACATTTACTTCAGCAGCACAACTAGACAACCATTTTAAATACCTCATTGAAACTTGGTACTCTTATTGGTCTCGTGGTGTTGATGTGCCTTTTGATGTTCACAATATGCAAGTTTAAATTTTTATGTTTGTGATTTTCTGCCAATTCATCCATTATCTAACCTTTGGTTTCTAGAACATAGCTCCAAAGCTGTATGAGATATTTCTGTGAACTTCGTAAACATACTGCACTAATATTGTAAATATGCTTTCGTTGAAATATTTGCTATGCTTTTTGTCCATTAATCTGTCTTTACATTATCCATCCTTTATCCAGAGCTTTAAGTTTTGGGTCAAAACTCCAGAATTGTTTTAGATGTCTAAAAATTCTTTACCATTATTAGGTTAGTAGTGTTGATGTACATTTTGCTATTTCATTTCTTCATCCACACAGTCTTTATTCACACTTTTATTTCCAGGGAATAACTTCAAAACTTTTCAGGGTATCTTAATGAAAGCTAGCACTGTTGTTAGACAAGTATTCCCACTATGACTTGAGCTATTCACAAATTGTCATTTTAATTATTTTTAGTGGCTCATTTTTCTCTCCATCGATTGATTCATGATCCAAATTTTCATTTCATTTTAGAACTCCAAAACTATTTAAGAAAATTATGCAAAATTTGATGCAGTAATTCAGCTAGTGGTCCTGATGTGTCTTGCTATTGACAATTCCTCAATTTCTATATTTTTTACTGTTTTCATCCATCCATCTGTTCACCCATCCATCCATCAATCATTCACTGTTATTTCTTGGCCAATGTCTCGGAAACTTTTCAAGGTATCTGATTGAAACTTTGTACACTTTTTAGAATAGTGGTCTGGATTTGAATTTTACTATTTACAATTATTTAGTTACGATATTTTAATGTTTATGACTGTTTGCCCTTCCTGTCATCCATCTTTTATCCACAGCTTTTAGCTTCAGGGAAAAACTCCCAAACCAATCAAAATACACTACTCCCTCAATAACTCACACCATGACAACTCATTAACCCACTTATATCATATTCAGTTATGGATCCCATTTTTTTTCTTCAAAGTACCCAAAAAATTGACCCCTATTTGTTGAAAATGAAGAAAATCGTGATAACATTTGGTAACGAAAACATTGACATATTGCTTGTTAATGATCTCTCAAAAGTTAGTCATATTGTAAATAGATTTAAATTTTAAATTAACTTTGGTAGAAAAAAGGGCTTTATTGACATTTATGCCCAGTGGACATTTTAAAACATGTATTCAGCCATTATTCAGATCAGTTTGCTTCCAACCCACCCCAACAGCTTTCTCAGTGTCCAGTGAGGATGGCATAATTTCATATTGTTATGGAGGTCCCACGATAACTGGATAAATGGAGGAGATAACTCATGCCTTTGCGTATAGTATGGTCTATGTTTTTGGACCCCGTTGTGCTTGAATTTAAAGGGAGAGATGTATCTGTATGAAGATTAGTACATATTAAATTTGTGTGGAAATGTGCTTTTTGATATTTAAAGTTCCTCAATTTTAACATTTTTTTATGTTTTGTTTCTTCATTCATCCATCTGTCATTTGCACTTTTGTTTCAGGAGCAAAATTTGTGATGCCACTTGTCTTTATACTTTATAAATATAAACTTCCTATTTTTTAAATTGTTTACATATCCTTCTGTCTTTTTTTTTTACATAGTTCTGGATTGGCTTTTAATTTCGTTTAAAGCAGAAATGTACTCTTACTTGCAGAAAGGTTTTAATTAAATTTATTTATTTTGATGATCTTTAATTCAGAATGTTACACTTATAATGCACATTTGTCCTTGAGATAATAAATATTAGTCTTCAATTAAACTTGTCTTTATATTAATTCACAATTTTGAATGGCAAATCATCAGATATTTACTTCCTACAAAATTAATGTTCACTCACATATTTGAAGTTACTGACGATCTTCAGTTTGTATACAGGTTATGTCTTGTGTATATCTGACATACTTATGTTTCAGTTGCCATTTAATTGTGTTTCATGTCCACAACTTTCATTTTATCTTCAGTAACAACAGTTTGTTATCACTCACAGGATTTTGCAAATGAGACTTTCAAACTAGATGAAAAATAATATCTGGTTCTACCAGTTGGGTGGGGTTGGTGCTTTTCCTATTGATGCAAATGATAAATATGAGTACCAAAATTTACTTCAAATCATTTATTTTCTAAATTTGCAACTAATAGCGTAGCTTTGTGTCAAAATCAGTTTCAGCTAATACTAAAAATTGATACCTAAAAAACTCTATAAAGTCATATCCATGATTATATGTTTTATTTGTTACTCCATTATTGGTAATATTGACTAAATTTGAATTTACATGTTTGCGATACTTTTCATCTCTTGAGCATGATCTAGTGAAACACTAAACTTATGTACTCACATACTTCAGTAGCAGGTATTATCGTGCTCAGTTCATGACTCATTCATAACAAAATAAATGCAGAGTGTGAAATAAAATATCAATTATAGTTCTTAATATACTTTATTGCTCTCAATGGAAGTACATTTATAAGTTTATAACATAGGGTCCTGTCCCAGTATCACCAGGACCGCCTTATATGCCCTATAATTATTCTGATTTCAGAGATGACCCAGAACTCTACAGTGTTCCTGTAGTTCCTGCTGTGCCTGTGGCTCCTCGTATCAATGTGCAGGAGTTAATTAGGCAGAGCAGAGTGGAGTCTGGATGGGATAGGTCCATTTCAGGAGGAGGAGTGCTCAATTCTACCCAGGCTTCTCAAGCTGTATGTGAACTTTCCCAAGCAGTGGATAGGTAAATTTTTTCAGGGCTGTGTGAATAATGTTTGACACTGTTGAGGTGGAAGGCACCTTGCTTCAACAACCTGATTTAACACAGAGCATAAACAGTGATGCTGATCTGCCATGAACTATGGCCACCATTACTAAAACAGTAATAACTCTTGAAACAAATTCTTCTGGAAAACACATTGAACAGAACATTTTCAAATTTTACATCATCTACAAACATCTTTCAAGTATACACATATAAATACTATCTGAAGGGGCCCCAAGTGGCTGTGTGGCCTAAATCGCTCTCCTTTATAGATCACTGCCATCTCACCTCTGCGTGAGTTGGAGTCTCAAATTCGGCCAATGTGGGTATGTGAGAAAGCTTGTCTATAGCTTCTCTTGGGTTGATGGTTCTTTCCAGTGGGTTTTCCCTGTTTCTTCCTCCACCATTAATACTGGCTGCCACATATTGCCACCATGTGCTGAAAAATGGCATTAAACCCTACAACATAAACAACAATACTATCTTCTGCATTCAAATATGGCCACCATTGCTAAAAATAGAAAAGTGATTGTTGCTGAGTGGATAAAATCGTTCAGTGACTTCTTCTGAAAAACTGAAAACCTTGTATGACCACCATTACTGAAAAAGGAAAAATCTTTAAATGTCTGCCTCTCCCGCAGACTAGAATTTGACCAGACTTGTTTTGAAAATATCATGGCATAAAGACCTTTTAGCTTTATAGAAAATATGCCATATATCTTTAAATATGGCCACCTTTGCTAAAAATAGTAAAACACCTCAGAATCAGTTTTCTTCCAAAACAACTTTATTGCGTTTGACAGAAAGCATCCAGGCACAAATACCTTTCAGATGATGCCCAATTTGCCTTAAAATATGGCCACCAATGTTAAAAATAGACATGCCATTGTTACTCATTAGTGAAATATCTTTATGCAACTTATCCAAAACCAGTTAAAAGTATTTGATTGAATGGACAGAAAGCATCCTGTCCTGACATGAAAATCTTTATATTTACCCTAATGTTGATAGACATCAGATATAGCCACAGTCTTTACAAATATAAGAACATTTTTCAAAACTTTGAATAAGAATTTTACCACATTATTTAGAAAGCATTCTGGTTTTTAGATTTATATTTTGCCAGCCAAATATAGGTGCTGTTACTAAAATACTAAAAGTAGAAAACCTTTAAATGACTTTTGCCGAAAAATTTCACAGCAGACTGAATTTAACAGAAAGTGTCTTGGCATAGAGAGAGTCATATTTTTACAACTGATGCTGATCTGCTATCAAATATGGCTACTGTTACCAAATATTGAGAAACTTTATGGATTTTCAAAAACTGCTGAATTTGATAATATGATAAACTTAACACAAAACAACTTCACATGAAGACCTTTTTAATATTTATAAATGATGCCAATCCACCATCAATGTGGTCATTGTTGCTAAAACCAGACAGACCCTTAAATGACTTCTTCTACAAAACTGTTGAATACAATTTGATCAATCTTGACAGAGGTTAAGTTCAGCACTTGGCCAACATGGCTATGTGAGAGAGCTTACAGTTAGCTTCCCTTGGGTCAGTTGTTCTTCCTAGATTCTTCTTCCACCAGCTATACTGGATGCCATATATATCCTATCATGTGCTGAAAAATGGTATCAAGCGCACAACAACAACAGAAAGGATCATGGGTTCCAGATTATAAATGATGACAATACAACACTTAATATAGAAAAATATTTAGACAACAAAAACAAGTTGAACAGAATTTGACCAACTTTGATACAAAGCATATTTTTCATTAGAGTCTTTAAATATTGCACAAATAATCCTAAATTTCTCTGGCTCCTTTTTCAGGTTGTTTGAAGATGCAGCCAACAACTTGAACATGAAGGCACTGTTGGCATTTTTGGTGGAACTTTGTGAGGCCAGCAAGCAGCAGTTACATAAAATCTCCAAGCAAATCCAGGAAGAGGAAGAACTTCCTTTTGCAGAACCTCATCTACCAGTCAACTCTCTGCACCTCTTTCGGCTACAGCATGTCCTTATGAAGATTGTGCACAGCGATCGGCCACTCATCCATCTGCTGAGGGCATGGATTACAGTCTCACTACACCTTGTAGAGGTGATTTACATTTGTTAAAACATACATTATTCATTTGTATTTTATATTACTAGTATTAGCTCAGATAAAAAAAAGAATAAAAATAGACCTCAGCCAAAACATTAAACCTTTCACTCTAAAAATTAACATTAAAAATGACATATTCCCCTGGGCACTTCCTTGCTTAAAGGGACATGGACAAGAAGTTAAAAGTTGTCAGTGGGAGTCATAACGCCTATGCACAGAATTATTGTTTAAAGTTTCTTCAGAACTCTTGCCATAAAATAGGGGTATCCTGTAAAATCCTGTTTATTTAACTGCAGAGCTCAGTATGTTATATAATTCTTAATTTGTTGTTTTAATTTATTTCTTTTATTATCACTGCCACAACTATATTAGGAGTGTATAATGTTTCCTTGTCCACAAGTTCTGGTTAAATTTTGAGTTCAAGTCATTTTTGAGGAAATTTTTGTTTCATAAGCATAACACTAGCTTGTCATTTTTTGTTGCACATACAGGCAGCTGGTCATAGAGATAGGAGTATATCCAAAATGGCAGTGTCCTGTGTCCATGATTATATTACTGCTGTTTTGAGCCGGTACCAGGAATTACCATACTTTCACACCAATGAAATGTTATGCAAGGCTTTTGAGAACATCTTATGTCTGGAGCTATGTGATGGAGATGTACAAGATCAGGTACAAATTGATTTAACATAAAAACTAAATTCTCTCTTTTTCATAAGGTGTCATTTATTTGGATTTAATGGTTGCTACATACCATAAACACGTGTCCAAAGAAACAATGATCCATCTGTTGAAGCAATATGACCCCTTTACAGAATTTAAGCGCTTATTTAAAAAATCGCATCTTCTTCACCAGTCACATTACCCAATCATAATATATTGGGAGTACATCCATTACCTTGTAAAATCTACCCCTGTCAAACGGATCATAAATATAATATCTTGGGTGCATATCCACTAATTTGCAGATCCTGCCCTTCCAAGCTAAAAACTATGTTCACCATGTCCTTTGGCTTACTTTGGCGACAAAAGTGCTTAAAGGTCATATGCTTGAGGAAGATTTGTTGTATTGTTGCTTTGAATTAAAAAAGGCGGCCTCCATTGTATTATCACATTAAGTACGTCATTGAATCAAAGTAGTTGGAATTAAAGAAAAATTAAAAGTCATGCAAATCCGACATGCTTAAAGATCTAGTGGCCCCAATCTTGATCAATCTTACAATCTTATAAATATTATGATGTATGTAATATATTAAATTACCTTAAATTATCTGACTCAATCACAACTGTGACTAAAGATATCAAGGAAACCATGTGAAATGAATTCTTCATAAAATAAAAAGCTTTCATTTTTTTTTTTGTTTTAGGGTTTAACGCCATTTTTCAGCACACAATAGGTTAAACATGGCAGCCAGTATTATTGGTGGAGGAAGAACCCGAGGAAAACCCCCGGAAAAAACCACCGACCCACAAGAAGCTTTCTCACATAACTACATTAGCTGAATCTTAGACTCGAACCCTCGCAGACAGAGGTGAGATGGCAGTGATCCATAACAGAAAGCGCTTTAGACCACTTGGCCACTTGGGGCCCCTTTAAAAAGCTTTGTTTCACAGATACGGACCATTGTGGTGAAATGAGTTTCAGAGAATTCCTAAATTGGCATTTAGAGATATCCACAAGGATGATACGAAGTTTCACCATTATGCATAATGAAATCATGGTATCAATATTGTACTAATTGAACAATACAAAATTGAGAGTTTCTGTGTAGACAGTTGTCTTACAAAATAAATGTTGAAATTTTTTAAATATAGAATCTTGTTTGGTGGTCTATTAACGGTTAGTATGGTTTCCAGCTTCGTACACTCCCCACTTCAGTCTAGACTTAAGTTTCGTTTTGGAACAAGACTAATCAACAAAACAAAAGCTGTGACAATACTCAAGTGTTTTCCCATACACATGGTTGTTGAAAACATTTGGGATAATGTTATCATTCTTTCAGAAAATAAATGTAATTTATACAGAATAACGAGCAACTTTATTAGAAAAGGCACCTTTTTTGACAATTATTCATGCCATGACTGTAAAATGAGGATTCAGTCATTAAACAGCCAAATTCTCACAGTTTTCTTGATGTTTAATGGATGTTTTGGAGGTCCCTCAGTAACTCACACCATCACTTACAGTGAGGCTTGTTGTTTTTTTTAACCCCATTGTGTACAAGTTATTGAGGGAAAGGTGTAATTGGTCTCACAGTAACTGAGGAAAGAACAAATAATGAAATTATAATGATAAATAATATACAAATTAAATGCAGATTGAATGGCTACCTGTGTGTATGCAAGGTGTTATAAAAAAGTCAATTCCAAAATTATCACTATCAGGAAGCAATTACTCACCCACCTACCCACCCTATTTAAAGTAAAATTTATTTCCAATGTTTTCACCATGCATATATAGCAGAAGCATTTTGGATTTACCACTGCCTTTAGTAAATAAGCAAGTCTTAGACAATTATAAATTACTTTTAATTTATTTGTAACCATCCAGTGAACAAAAAGTATTACCAAAAGCAATTTTCTTTCTTTCATTTGTTCTGCAAGATTGTGTGCTCAATTTGCGAGCTGGTGGAGGCTTCTGCAGCAGAAATCCGCTCAGGGTGGCGTCCATTGTTTGGAGCTCTCCGGGCTGTTAGGATAGAATATACCACTATTGAGGAAGTGAATGAGGCAAGACAAAGGCATATTGCAGCTGTTTTGGACGTATTTGATGTCTATCTCAATACTGACAATATTTTAGTCTTTGCCAATGCAACAGTGGACTGTATTCTATGCCTGCTGAAGTATGTGCGTGGCCCAGGTAAGAATATTACAATTGTCATGATTAATATTTGAACAGTAAATCTCAAACCTTTAACGCATATAAACTTTTTGGGAATTAGCAAGGTCACTAAATTCTAAATTATTTCCTGTAAAGATTGTTTTAATAGGCCATAAATAAGAGCTTTGTCCACTTATTTTTGAAACGTTTGGCAGAAATATGTTGCAAAAACTAAATTCACAGAATTCTAATTACACTTAAACTTTATAACTTTCATTATAGATGATGTCAAAAAATACTGTTCTTATATGGAGTTGATGGAATGAGAAAATAGCTTCAGTATTTTGTTGGTCTAGAAGGACAAAGCATTCCACTATTAATCACATGATGGAATTAAATACTCGATCAACTTGAAATTGTTCTCATTACTTAGGCATACATTTGCAGACCAGCGTGTACCATATGTAATGTTATTTAATATTGCTTATGTCTAATAACCAAGATATGGCACAGATGCAATCAACATCATGTCAACATCACTGACTCATTCAGGCATAGCTATTTTGATTTAGTCTCTTTCTTATGAATGTTTTTTTTTAAGTTAGACCCATAAGCTTATTATTAGACATGTGGTATCATTCAAACCATAGCTATCTATTATACATTGCAGGTGAGTTTGAGGACAGTGATGATGATGATTCAGACTCTGTTAATGACTACATGATGTCCTCTCCCAGCTCAGAAAATTTGTGTTTCCCAGCATTAAAATACCTCAAACAGTGCTCAGGCATCCTTCAGTCCATGTGGACCATGCCAGCATGCCCAGTCTTCCATGGGGCGGACAGGTGTGGTATACATTCAGATACTTAGTATAGCCTGTCTCTTGTAGGACATTAAGGAATCTGGACATCTGTATGATTTGTTTCTAATTATGACTGGGTTTTTTCATCAAATACATTACCCAATGATGCATTAGACGTTAGATTAACCATTGTCTAGCAAATCCAGTCCTCCTAAGCAAAAAAAATATTTGCAATGTCTTTTGGCAAATAAATGAATTATTGCACAAAATAAAAAAATTAAAATGGGTTTACAAAAAAACAACTAAAAACTCAAAATGAGTTCACAATATAGCATTAAAAGTGCTTAAGTGTTCATCTGCTTACAAGAAAAATGCTAGTCAAGAGTTGTCTTCCCCCAGAGAGATTATTGCCAAATCCCATCATTTGTTGATTACACTTTAATAATAATAATAATAATAACCACAACAACAACAACAACAATAATAATAATGACTTAATAGGGCACTTAATCTTTTAAAAAGCTCTTAGCACTTACAACATCAAGTTAACACAGAAGGGCATAAGAACAAATTGCATACAGACAGCATACAACACATGAAAATGTTGTACAAACACAATTAAAAATAAATGAATTGCAAAATAATAAAATTAAAATGGATTTACCACAAAAAAAAACTAAAACACAAAATGAGTTTACAATAGACAGTTTCAATCTAAAAATAATGGCAAATGGATGAATGTGAAATTTATTGTTGGTGTAAAATTTGTGTCTTCAGAGCACTCTTGAATTTGATTATGATAAAATTCTATGAAATTTTGGCATGATTTTTAAGAGGCTTAACAAATATTTGTCAATTTTGTAATTTTTTAACGTCTAAGCAATCTAGGGAGTTTTTTTCTTCACAAAGGAAGTACAGTAAAATCTGTATGAAAGGTCACATTTATATAGCAGTCGACTGATCTTAATGGCCATTCTAATTTCTTGTGGCATGTATATAATTGTCACCTATTTTGCATGATGTTTTCTAACCAAATAATGGTTTCTCACAGCCAACTGCTATAAGTGGTCACTGAGGCATATTGACAGCGACAATACAATGTATGCAAATTGCTAGATAGGAAAGGCATTGTTAGATAAGTATATATCATATAGGGAAGGCATTGTTAGATAAGTACATATCATATAGGGAAGGCATTGTTAGATAAGTACATATCATATAGGAAAGGCATTGTTAGATAAGTACATATTATATAGGGAAGGTATTGTTAGATAAGTACATATCATATAGGGAGGGGATCGATAAGATAAGGGCATATCATTTGAATTAGTGTGTGAAAATTTCTTATTTCACTTGTCCATGACATACTCCAGCCACTCTGTCCATGTAACTCAGTGGCATAAATATTTCAAATTCAAAAGCAAGGCCATTTTATCATATGGGAAAACATTGAAGCATTTTGTTTGCTAGACGGTGGTTAAAGCAGAAAGTTCTAGAAACAGAAGTGAAAGTCATCTTTTGTGGCATGTATAAGATGATATTTTCATCTAACCAAAGGTATAGTCCTGGCCTTCAACTTCTTGGGCCAGCAGATTGCCATAGATTGATGACAATTCTTGGATTATAAACTTTGCTCTTGGTGAGTTTAGGAGCACCATCTGCATCTTTAGATCCATATTGTAGCTTGTCCTGTGTATATTTCCAAATACAAGAAAGAAAGAGTAACAACATCATAGCCTTTCCTAGGTTACACACAAGTAATTTGTATTTTTATAGTCTCTTTTCTTGGTTATATTTGTGATTTTTCTCTCATCATCATCTAATTTCTGCCATTGGCATCTTTAATTCTTGCAAATGATATCACATACCTACAATTTTCACCACTTAATGCATTGCATATATATGAACAAGAATATTTCTGGATTATTCATAACATTGGCAAATGTTGTTGAATTGGTGAATAACAGCCTGATATCCAATGCCTTTTGTCTTGAGTAATGAAATCAGAGTTTGAGGTCAGTGCACCACAATAGTTTAATGTGTACAAAGAAAGTTTGGACAATAATCATGCTAGTTTACTTGAATAGTGGATGAGTAGTTTAAAATTTGTTAATTTGCACTGTGATTGTACCTTGTCATGTGCATAATGTTAGTACGTACTTGATTAACACAATAAACAGATCAATTAACTATTAAAGGGAAAGTTAATTTTACATGTACAACACAACCACTTGTTAGATGTTGCCATTGTGAACAGTGGCAATTTTCACTGGTATAGTGGGTGTCTCTAGCATTATTAATGCAATTAATTATTCATTTCTTATTTTCTCTTTTCTTCCTTTGTCATTTCAAAATTAATTATGATGACAAAGTGTGATAAATGCGCAAATTTATAGCCATTGAAAAATTCTCATGATGTGTCTTGGCTATACAAAATGTACATCATCTGCTGCTTGCAGCATGTGTGTCAGTTGATCAAAGAATACATGGGCAACAGTTCTAAGGAAATCGACAAGAAACAGGATGAGATGTGAAACTGAAGGATCAAGATTATTGATGTTTTGAGCATTCACTTTATACTATCTTTATCAAGCCTGCTGAGAAATCCTCTTCCCTGAAGAAAATCTTTACCATCTGCTGTCTTTGCATCTGGAAAAATTGAGGAATCTGCAACATCTTTACCATCTCTAGACTTACAGGCATGTAATTTTGGCACAAAAAGTGATACTAGAGTTGATTCATTCTGGCCCAGTTTTCCCATCCTTCTGTCTTCTGTTGTAGTTGAGAATTCAGCACTGTGTGAATGTTTCTGCCCAATTCCATGCAGCCAGTGTGACATAAAGATATCCCTACATGTCCAATCATGTCCTTTAGACCCGTAAGTCCGCATGTATGGGGCTCTAACCATGCCATTTAGTCACACTAAACTGTACCATCCAGTACATTGGTTCTCTGTGCATACTATTCAGTGACTGTATGCCTTCCATTACAGATTGTTGTATGCCTTGTCAAATAGTGCCATTGAGTAATCATATTGCCAGTAATCTTATTGATAGATCCATCCTTCTGCGTAACATTGCCATTACTTTGGCAGTACAACCATCTACACTGCATTCTTTATTCCTGACACACATACTGGCTGATTTTGATTTTGACAAGCCATCCATACCGATTAGGTGATTACATCCAGCAGACTATTTATTCATGGCTTACCCTTATAGATGGTGCTGTGACAGTCTTAGAGATGATGGCTAAGCCTCTATTTGAATGTATTATTCAGCCATCACTCCTGATCCCATCTTTGACTACCCATACACTGAATGTGGGAATAAACTTGATGGTCATTCACTCAGATTCCACCATGGAGTGTAGCAATAGAAGAATTTATGAGGTCTTGCCAAACTCACATTTTCTGCCACTTCTTCTGTTAACACCAGCATTCAAGGTGAAGGCCTCAGTCAATTTTGGTAAGGAGAAAGACAATCCTTCCTTCTGTCTTCCCCCAATGTTTGAAAATTCATGGACACTGCTGAGCATTACTCTGCCAAGATAGTTACCCAGGAAATACCAAAGTCTGTTTTTCTACGAGTCAGCTACCAGCATCTCTGGTATAATATCCATTCCAATGCCTTCTTCATGTGCAGTCAATCTGACTTTGCCTGCTGACTATAAGGTGGAAAGGCATTCTGCACACCACTTTGAAGCTCATTAGCATTAATGTGGTCACAAGGCCTGCCCTTCCATCTCTCAATACAGCAGCCATTACATTATTTCCAACTGACCCTCAAAGATATTATGAATGGAGACAAGGGATTACAGGATTGTTCACTGCACAGCCCCAAAACAAGCCATGATCCCAATCTTATACATGAAGACAATCTACTAATAAATCTTATAGGCATTTATCTCAAGTGGATAAAAAACGAAGTTTCTCTACCCCCACACCTCAGCTCTCTCACCATTGACTTTTATCCTCGCAACCCACAGAGAACTTTCCAGTAAGTACCTGACTCTTGTTTTTCAAACATTTGATTTGTCTCATTCTGCCAGGCAAGTGGTCGATGATCAAAATTCTCAGAAGGTCTTCAGTTCTAATTTTGCCAACCCTCTCCCACTTTGTCCTTTCCATTTGGACAAAAGTACCATCAGACACCAAAAAAAAAAAAATTTGCAACAAAAGATGTAGGTGCTCATTGAGAAAAGAGGGTGGTGGAAATTATTTGGAATCCCAATTTCTGGATTTTTCCTCCAAGCTTTCTTCTGGTCAGGATGACATTTGGCAAGCTCAGACCCATCCATGACCTCAGTCATTTAAATTAAATTATACTTCCTCAAAAATTCAAGATGGAGATGGCATGACAAGACCACCTCTCCATCCATCCAAATTTTCCATCTGTCTCAATCTTAAAGAAGTATATTTTCACATTCTTATCATGAAAATTCCTGTGGTTTACATATTATTTTCAGTTTTACACTCTCTCTTCTGGCTTGAACAATAGGTTATGAACCTTTACAAAATACTCTATCCCACTGTTTTTCTTTCCCTAAGACTTTATCTACTTTGGACAACATCCTCAAGAAATATATGATCAGTTTAATTCCAGTCAACAATCTCATATCCATTTTACATCATCTGAGTTTTCTAATTAGTTGGGAAGTCCAGTCTCTGTACATTCCATCAGTTTGTCCATCTGGGTATGGAATTCTCACACACCTCAACCTGGTATATCTTCCCCACCTTCATGTAGCCCAAATTGTCACCCTCACAGTATCAATTTCCATCAAGAAATAGATCACATCGTTTCTGCAACTTACCAATGTGATCTTATCCCACTGGGTTGCCGCTACATGCAGCCTTTCTCATTGGTGCCCCTTGATCAAAAGATCTGCATAATTAGCAAGATATTATCATTCCTGGACCAGTGTCACAACCATTGTTGGCTCATGACTGGAAAGCCTCTCAAACAGCTGAAACCAGATGTGACCATATGTATATATACCAAATCTTCTCAAATAGCTTCAGACTTATGTGTCCCAGCATTGCCCAGACCATCTTCTCTCTTACATTTGGCTCTTGTTCAGATAGCATTGCAGAATCTACAGTTCAATCCTTCAATTGTGGAAAGAATTACCCAAGCAAGAAGGCCCTCCACTTTCCAGGCTTAGATGGGCAAGTGGCATGTTTTCAGAGACTGGTGTCAAGTTAATGACATCATACCTTTGGCTCATAATTACCTGTTCTCCATTGTTTTATATGGTCAAAAATATATTTAAAGGAGAAACCACATTTTTCAGTAAATTATGTTTCTCCTTGAATGCTTACCAAATCACATTACTTTAATATCCTCCCTGCAATGTGAGCATCTTGTTACACAATGTTTCACTTAGCTTAATACTAGCACCCCTTGTTCGCATCAAAAAGAGGTCATGGGCTTGAGTTATAGCCCATTATCTATATAATTTGCGCAGAAAAGATGAATTATCATCTTTTGGATGGCTTTTTTTAGAAGGTACTAGGGCTTGCATTCCTAGCATTAATGTGGTCAGGTAAGTATTCTAAAAAATACATAATTTACTGAATAATTTGCTTTCACTAAATTCTAGAACTATGAAGTAAATTTATAAGAAACTTTATTAAGGTAGTGAAAACCTCTCTGCCACAAATCACTAATGTCTTCCTTTAGTTTTTAGAGAAGAGTTTGTGTTCTGACCATGATAACTGGCTATCATTCTGATTTTTTATGTGTTCCATCACCATGGAAGAGAAAACATAAGCAAGAAATCAACTTCTCCACCTCCAACCCAATTTAAACTTGTCAATATAAAATCTTGGTCCTTTGTCTTAAATAGAGCCTACCTTGAATTTTGATGTGGCTAAGCAAGTCTCTCTTTGAACTGCTGTCCAAAGCCTCTCTTAAAAACTTGCTTCCTAGTCACCTAGGCAGAGTTCATCAGATTCATGCCTTAGTTCATAGTAAAATCTAAGAATTCCAAGAAGGACAAGGCAGTCAAAATAGGAAGACTTGAGGAAATAGGAAATGTTGGAAATCAGTCGAGAGGAAGGTGATGCAATCAGTCGTGACCATTGCACTCTTTTCAGCACACATTATGATGATGAAATAAATCCAGATAAGACAATGCTATTAAATCCTGTTGATATCATTTAAGTTGAATTGAAATTACCACTATTAATTTATTTGATTAAATTTGTTTTTTTTTCTTCTTGTCTATGGGGTATATATTGCATTATTTGTTCCCAATAATCTTGCCCAGTGCTCTGTTGATATTATATCTTTTGACTCACATAGGTCATAATATTGATGGAGGTCATTCCCTAGAAAATGTTGCTCAATCCAATTAACTAACCCACTTACTAAGAGGGAGATGTTAAATTTGCCCATATCTCACATGGGACTCGAAGCTGCTACTTACCTTAAAAGACTGAGTCTAAGACCAATTCAGGGTAGATGAAGCCAATTTTTTAAGTAAAATATTTCTTTGATAATATTTTCCCAGTCATAATATGGGCATGCCCTCAACCCCTCCCAGCTGTTAATACCTGGAGGAAGAGGCACTACCAATCCAGTAGTAACTGATACAATTTGCTCCCTATCAATTGAGAGATTTTTACTTATAAAAACAGATTCAATTTTAGCACTTTTAATGCTTAAATAATTCAAAAAATGTTGTTAACATCATCTTTTGCTTGAAAGGGCTGGATCTGCAAGGTAATGGAATGATTTCAAAAATAAATATATTGTGTTCGTGTGTGTATTATAAAACATATATATTCCATGTCCAAAATTGATTTTTTTTGCATTGTTCTGATGACTACTTTGAATTTTATTTCTATGCTCAATAATCATATTGAGTTAGCTACGGCACAATCAAAGGGTTTTAGTTAACAATTATAAAAGAAAATATTGCAGTGTAGTGATAGTAGGTAAAGAAGAATATGCTTTAGCGCATATTACAGGTGAATTAATGAGTAGTTCCCATTTAGCGCATATTACAGGTGAATTAATGAGTAGTTCCATTTAGCGTGTATTACAGGTGAATTAATGAGTAGTTCCCATTTCTTTCTTCCCAGGCTATTAAATGAAAGGGATAAGGTTAAAACTATTGTTGATATATGTGTATTCATCAGATTTTGAACATATTTACATGTATAGTATGAACAAATGCATTCATGAATGCAGTATATTTGTTTTACATATCAGTACTTGCTTTATTCAGCATTTTTCTGTATTCAGTATGAACCTGTTTGATACAAGTTATATAAATGACATATTATCTTTTCTGTGCTTTTACACATACATTCTAATATTTAACTTAACATTATCCAGGATACAAATAAATTCACCAGCGAGAAATGTGGATCCTAACATTCCTAATATGAACTTTGAAAAGTTCTCCTGCTTCTTTCCACAAGAAGACTCAGACACTGACAGTGAGAATTCAGAAACCAGACCAAATGGCAAGCAAACAGAAGACCAGTCCAAGTCAGAATCAAGAGTTGACCACTCACTAGACTTGTCTCAGATTGTGGATGAGGAGAAATTGTTTGATTGTGGAAGTCTTGCCTCAACAGATTCAGGAATTGGAGTTCTGTCAGAAAAGCTTCATCCAACAGGTGAGTCTAATTCAAGGATTTGTGTTTCGGGCAAACTTTGATAATGTGTACGTTATTGACAATTAATACTGCCATGCTGCGTTAACTTAAGCTTTCTATTTGCTTGAAAATTCACAACATCCAGGCATTCTTATGGTTAAATATGCGCCTGCCATATTCTGTGGAAGGGACTCATATAGTATCATCAGTGTCTATCTGTCACTGGTATCTATCTTCTGTCACTGTTATCTATCTTCTGTCACTGTTATCTATCTTCTGCAGCAGTTACGCATTATGAATTTAACTTCTGCTCAGTAACTTTTTAAAGATTTTGTGGATTGAAACCAAATTTGTTCATAAGCTTGATATCAAAAGACCTGGATCAAATTCAGTCTGTTCCTCCTTATGTCAAAGAAGAAAAGTATAAGATTTATTGCCAATTATTGACTTTTTATTTCCATTTAATATAAAGTTTTGAAGAACTTAATAGATTGAAATCAAATTTGGTGCAAGGCCTAATTAAAACAATCTAAAACAAGCTTCCTTCACAATTCTTAGGTCATGCAGTGGAAAACAAGCTGAATGAAATTTCATACCAGACATATAAACCTGACAGGTCCAGTATCTTCTCATTTGAGCACCTGGATAACAAAACAGGGATCCTGAATGTGTGGTACCTTCTCCTAGAAGGTCTTGCTGGGGCTCTGTCTGCATGCCCAAAGTCTTACCAGCCCCAGACTATGGAGACATTATTTGAACTGCTCAAATCAGTGTCAAAAGTTCCAGGTAACTGTAGAATACTGTAATTTCACCTTTATTTGTGGCATAATAGTTTTTATGGAATTTGTTTATTCTACAAACTGGTAAATGTACAGACATATCATAATGATCAATAGGAGTGTCTTGCAGAAACTTAAAAAACATGAAAACCAAGCAATTAAATGAATCCATAATACTGCTAATTGGTGTTATGGTGATAAGAAATGTATTTTGTTTTTAAATTTAGAAAAAGCCTGCCTGTATTATGGAAAGATTTACTAAGGCTGTCTTGCCTGAGTATTTTTGCAGAAAACAAATAAAAAACATGACAAAAAAATCACATAGAAAAGATTAAGAATGTTTTGTCCTTTTAAGACATAAGAATTTATATGTTTACCAAAAATAAACCTCATGCTCAAGCATTATTATAGTAAAGCTTAAACACAAAGAAATATGTTTGTAAGAATAAAAAAGTAAAATATAGAGGCTTGTGTCATGCCTAAACCCATTACCATCTGGCAACTCATTTTGCCATGGAGAGATGTTCATAAGGCATAATACCCATTCTCATTTACTAAATATAGTTTGTATTACTAATAATAGTAACAAACTTGGCTGTTACTATATTTAGTAACATAATAGTGATTCTCTGGCATTTGAGAGAAACTATTATATTTCTATTGAGGCAGCTAAAAAATTATGAAATAATTAGCCCTTGTTATCTTCCTTAAGGATTGTTACACTGATGGCAATACTTGTAACAATAGTAAAAGAATACTTCAGCCTGCCAAGCCATCACAATACTGCTTTTTAAATTATATGATTATAATTTGTATTAATGAAACTCAAATCCTGCCATAATGGTTTGAGTCTTTTATAATGAAACTTAATATTCATGAAATACATAAAATGGTCTCTACATAGTGCTTTAAATTGTAATATTCAGATACTTTTATTTGTATAGATGTTGCATGCAACACCACATTTATTAATGAAATAGTTTTCATATTTATTTTTAATTCCTATATTTCCATTTGAAAAATATATCTTTATATTTTCACATGTGAAGATTTCCCATCATCCCATGTGACACTTGAGTGCATGTGCCTGTATAAGTTATAACTGGAGTAAGATAAGACAGGGATTTGGAATCTTGTGCTCTAAATAGAAACTGCATTACCTTTCAGGCATAGAAACAATGTTCAGCTAGATATTTATTGACTCTCCACCATTTGTTTCTTTATGAATTTCTTTTAATGTAAAAATGCTGTGGCTGTATTAATCAGTTTGATTTTTGTGGTCATATAGGATAGTTTATAAAATGTCAAACATTTTGTATTGTAGTGCATTAGATTATCACAAACCTACCATTCTGCCAAATTGCTGATATTTTTATGATATCCAAATAAGTTAAATTTCGGTGAACTTGTGAAAGAAGGATGGTAGTCTTGTGCTGAAAAATGAATTTAATTATGAAACCTTTGATTCAGATGAAAGATAATTTTATTTCCATTAATACTAGGTATCAATTTCACTTGTAAAAATATAACATTTTTGTACCACATGATGCAGTATATCCAATAGTAATGAAGGGAAAGAAAATATTTAATGTATACACATCTTTTGTTTATTGAAATATGTACAAAATACATTCATCTATGTTCCTTTTGATTGTAATTTTATTATATATTGCAATTTTAATGTATGTTGGTGTTTCATTTGAAATTAGGTCCCCATTTTTAATGTATGTTGGTGTTTCATTTGAAATTAGGTCCCCATTTTTAATGTATGTTGGTGTTTCATTTGAAATTAGGTCCCCATTTTTAATGTATGTTGGTGTTTCATTTGAAATTAGGTCCCCATTTTGCCATCAGATGTGTGAATCACCTACTTCTTCCCATGCTGCAATCTTGGCTGCGATGGGGTTCACATAAGTACAGATTTTGGGAGACAGGTGCTACCAACTTCAAGCAGTGCTGTGGCCATACCAGTGATCTTCTTGTGGATTTCATTAAAGAATTCATTGGTATATACACCTACTTGCCTTGTAGATTAGGTTTTATCAGTATATATTAATCATCTGAGAAATAGCTCAGCTGGCCATAAGGCTAAATTATATATGCTGTGGTCCTACATCCTGCATGAGCCATCCATCAACACTGCTGATGTGTACTTCTTGTGGTAAGGGGGCTATTTAAATAAAACTTGGTTCGTACCTCAGGACAAGCTCTATCAAAATTATGATTATGGTGAATTTCCTAACAAGAATTTGGTTTACATAACAAACAAAATGGAAATCCATTATCTATAATTATTCTCCAGAATGGCTCACTCAGTTTATATATGTTATGTCTCTTAGCACAAGATCTGTCAAGAATGTGTCTGGAGTGGCTCCCTTACCATTAGTGTGGCTTTCTTAGCAACCAGTTAGAAAATCAATTATCAACTTCTTTGTAATAACTGAACCAATTTTGATCAAGCTACTAGTAGGTAGAAATATTTATTACAACATTTACTGTAAAAATTTGGGTGGCTCATTACTTATGGTGTGTCATCTCGGCAGCTGGATGGAGAAGCTATTTTTAACTTTAAGAAAACCAATTTTGATCAAGCAGTTGTATGGCTTCTATATCATCCAACTTCTCCATAACAGCTAAGCCAGATTTTATCTAAATGGTAGAAATCTTTCTTAGGACTTGCTCTGTCCAACTTCATTTTTGTGGTTGATGCCCTAGAAATAGCGAGGCTTTCTTAGTAACAACTTTTTAAAAAAATTCATTTTTCGGGTAATAGTGTTTTATTGGACATGCTTTATCAAAATGTTGACAAAAGTGGCTTCCCTTGCAACAAATGTGGCATCTCATGTAACCATATGGACTTATTTCATCATCTCCAGAACAACTCAACCATTTGTGAAAAACTTGGTACAAATGTGTCAGGGGTTTAGATAAAATATTTTGTTTCCATGTTATAACTAGGAAAATATACAAAACCTAAGCAAATAAAACAAATCCCTGGTGCAGTTCACTAATGCTTTTTATGGGTCTATAATATCACAAATTTTCAAGAAAATATGTTTTATTAGTATCTGATATTTTAAATGTTCAAAATATATTTCAGACATTTAGGAACACTTATTTACATTAAGATATAATCTGTTTGAAATATTATTACATTCTCCTTTTCTGGACCTTCATAAATATGTTTGCTTGTTTATGACTGCTTATTATAGGTCAAAAAGTTGAAAATAAAGATAAATGTTAACAGATTCTACTATGATCCAGTAACCATCATTCCTCCATTACTGTCTTTCTTCCATTACAGATGATACAAGCTTGCACATGGAGATAGTCTTGAAACAGCTATTGCTGGTGTTGACAGAGTGTGTGGCTCAGCCGATAGAAGTGATCTCAAGATTGGGATGTTCGTGTATCAGGTCATTGTGGAATATATTTTCAGATTGTTTATCATTAATTTTAAAATTTTATAAAATTCAAAAATTTTGTGGGTTAACTTCCAGTGAATGCATTAAAAGATTTGCATTAGACTTGGCATCAATCACTGCAAAGCTAATCCACTGTACAACTTGCATGCTTGCACCTTTTACCTTGGGATCAAGGTCTTAGTCATATAAAATTTGTTAAGGTTTAATTTTTGGAAATTTATTAGCTTACATTTCCTAAACTTTATAGTGGCTCATCATGACAAATATAGTGGCTTACATTTCCTAAACTTTATAGTGGCTCATCATGACAAATTTATTAGCTTACATTTCCTAAATTTTATAGTGGCTCATCATGACAAATTTATTAGCTTACATTTCCTAAACTTTATAGTGGCTCATCATGACAAATTTATTAGCTTATATTTCCAAAACTTTATAGTGGCTCATCATGACAAATTTGTTAGCTTACATTTCCTAAACTTTATAGTGGCTCATCATGACAGGGATGAATCATTATTTGCTGTCAAGGTCAGAGACATTTAAAATGTTAGGAATGGTTTTGGTTAAATATTTTTTCATTAGCTTACTTAGCCATAAGGTCAAGTGTTTGTCCTTTGTCTGTTGTGCATTATCCATTGTGTTTAGTGCATAATCTATCATCAATTCACAGTTATTACTTACAAATCCTCGAAAACCACTTGGCTGAATTTGACCCAATTTCAACTTTGAATACTTTCTCCAATCCTACAGGACATCTTTCCTCATAGTTTTAGCCTCCACATGCATGGTCAGTGAGCTACACACCATTTCAGTTGACCCGAACTATCTTCAGATCCAATGGTTCGGTAGTCCTCCTTACACAACCAGGCTTCATTGCAAAGAATTGGTTGCCATCTGTAGGTAAACAATAAATCATCATTCATCATCTCTCTTCCGTAGATAAGTTAAAAGCAGCAGCCATGCAAGACCCTATCTGCACCCTCAAGCACTACAGTAGTCTCCCTCTTACACAGTCACCCCTTCAGCACTGGGAAAGTGGCCTTATAAAACGGGTGACCTTTCCAGAGGAGGGCTAAATTTTTATGAGAAGTATATGTAAAATACATAGTAAGAAAGCTTTATACTTCAAAGCATTTAATATCTTCATTTAAAAGTAACATTAGTCATTAAACGGTTCTTCTTGTTATAATAGCAAACTTATTTCAACTGAATATACGTTAATAATCTTCTTTCTTGGTGTAAGTGTGATATGCAAGCAGGTATTGGTGCCCCTCATCTCCAGAAGGATACCCAACGTAGAGTATGAATGCTTAGCATCCCCTCCACCTATTATTTGTTCTCCTAAGATCATGTGACTGGGGAATGTATTTGAAGGAGAAAGCAAAATTTTCAGTAAATTATGTTTCTTCAAGAATGCTTTCCCAGTTACATTACTTAAACACCCTCCCAACCACTCGCTATGTGAACATCCACATTAATGTCTTGCTTAGCTAAAACCTGGCAACACCTGGTGGTATCAAGGGTGGTATTTTGACAAGAGCTACTGCCCTTTGTCTGTCTAAATATAGATAGGATAAGATAATTTTAATAAGGCTGGATTCACAAGGTAGTAGGCTAATATTTCTAACATAATGGGATTGGGTAAGTATTCTCATAGAAACATAATTTACTAAAAAAATTTACTTTCAAACATGGCATGAAACTCTTTGAAAAATTTACAATTATGCAAATTGCAAATCCAGTATGGTCACCAATGCTAAATATAGACAAACTTTAAAACTTTTCATTCAAACTTTGCAAAAATGTTATGTATATTTAATTTGCAATGTTGTTTAGGTTCTTTTAATAAAAAATTATTTAATTAGATGTTGTTACAATGTCACCATGTATGTTAGACTTGACCTTGTCCAAAATTGAAATAATTTCTCCTTGACCTGAATTGACTTTTAATTTATTCTGTAAACAACTAATACATAGCTGTGTGTATGGGTTTAAAATCAGAATTATTATTTATAGAAGGAAATATCTTATTTTGGGTGTTGGCATAGGTTTTGAATTTTCCTTAGTGTATTTGACATAGTCAAAGTTCTGGTTTCTAATAATAACTAATATTTTTATATTTCAAACATCAGGATCAATCTAGGTTAGTTTCCATTAGGTAATAATTTTTTTTATAGAAAATGCTCATTGTGACCAGAGGTCAAGTAGAAAACTTTATTATCTTTGAAATGAGAGCATTTTTAATTGGAACTTGAAGATCTAGCACAGTCAAGCTGTATTATTTGTTGTGACCAGAAATTTTGGGCTGGAATCTATTTTGTTAAAATTACTAAATTCAAATGATTATTTTCTATGGAATTAAAATATTACTCCGATAAAATTCTTGGATTGAGACGTTCAGTGGAATTTATAGTGAACTCAAACCTGGAGTGTGATTCAACAAAAGACTGTTGACACATCAGCCTTATACAAGTTATAACAGACACATCAACACCTTCAGCTTTGGATTTATTTTGATCTTCTGAATTTTATTCAGGATTTTAAATTATTAGGACTTTTGTCTATAACTAAGATTTTGGTTTGTATTTAATTCACAATACCATAAGTTCTTTTTTTCTCATATTTCTCATTTTTCACCATGTATTCTTGAGAAATCAATTATTTGTTGAATTTTACAATGTTGCTTTTTACTCTTTTGTTACTTATATTGACTCATAACAACAGTATTTGACCAAATTTGACAGACAGCATAATGGCATGAAAACTTTTTAAATTTATACTCTTTGTAGAAGTTACTTCATTTCTGCAGTTCCTAAACAGGATTTGACAAAATGTGACAGAAAACATCTTGACAAGTTGGTCTTTCAATTTTTCCAATCTGCCAACATATATATGTCCAATTGTTACTAAAAATAGAAAAAGCCATCACAAGATTTCTTCTTATGGGAGGTACCAGATGGCCAAGTGGTTGAAGGTGTTCACCTTTACCCATCACTCACATTTCACGTCTGTCCAAGTGGGTTCAAGTTTCAGGCTCAGCCAACATGGGTATGTGAGAGTGACTGCCAGTAGCTTCCTGTGGGTTGGTGGTGGTTCTTTCAGTATCTTTCCCAGTATTCTTCATCCATCAGATATACTGACCATAATGTATAGCCAATCTGCTAAAAAGTGGAATCAAACCCACACCAGCCACAAAACCGTCCTTCTCAAGTACAGCTGTGCAGAATTTGACAAAGTTTAACAGAAAACATCCATGTATGAAGACACCACTCTACCATAAAAATGGCTGTCATTACTAAGCATAGAAAAAAAACTTGAAGTGACATTTAATATAGCCATTTAATATAATTTCATCAAACATAATGAGACCGCTCCAGTGGCCTAGTGGTTGAAGCATATGTTTTGGATGCTGGTGGTCATTGGTGCGATCCCTGGCAGAGTCTTAAAAAAAATAGTACTAACAACTGTCTTGTTTGGCACCAGCATTAAGAAGTTAGTGTTATGAATGGTTTGCCTGGTGTTAGGATAATGTGACTGCTACCTGTCTGAGACATGATCCCCAGTCGTAGGCATCACTATAAATTGCCACACTGCAGACATCATAGCAACATGACTGGTTTTGTTTTAAAGCTACGTTGAAAGTCCAAATCACACACACTCAATTTTATATATTCACAGAACCCATTTGGACCACATCTTTTGTAACTTGTCCTTAAATGGCTTGTTATGGCAACATCAAAAGGTTTATCACTGATATTAAACCTCCTGGTACCACAGCCAATGTTGTTTTCATTTTCTTTGCAGCCTTTTTGATTTCATCGGTCTTGTGTGCTTGAAACATGTCCCAGACAAGCATTGAAGGTTTCTGAAGAAGTGCACCTAGTCTTTTGATTCAGAATGTCTCCAACCATTCAATCAATCCACTTTCATCCATCCATCCCTTTCCATGTGCATGATTAATGAAATCAGCAGGAATTTTCATGCTTTTTGGCAGTGTCTCCCATTTAAAAATGATGACAGGAGGCAGCTTTAATCTATCAGCTAAACAGGCCAAAACAACCATGAAATGTTTTTTCATGGCTGGTCTTTATTATCAGAATAGTTTTCTCACTAACAGCATTTACTGTTTTATTGCTTGGTAAGTCAAAGGTCCTATGCGTCTCATCCATATTTCAGATTTGTGATAGAATGAGCACCCTATTATGCATTTAATGATGAACTGCTGAAATAATTAAAAATTTTCTTCCAAGTCTTTAGGTAGCTTTTGTGCTATCTTCATTTGCTGCCTGAGACAGAAACCATGCCCGTTCATAAAACAAGAACACCAACCAGCTGATGCAACAAACTTGGAATCAGCCATCTTGTATTTGTCATATTTCGCCATCTGCATAGCACGCAAGCGAATTGCAATTCATTTGACAATGTATCCATTTTGTCGACATTCACATACAAAATTACAGAGTCCTTTCTCCAAATCAGGGAAAGAAGCGATCCCAGTCTGACGAGCCTTCTTGATTCTTGGCTGTACTTGCTTCTTGTTCACACAGAATTCGCATGCTTCAGCATAGTTGTTATTTGCTTCTGCATATTTAATAACTTTAAGTTTGAATGCTGAATCATAAGCAAAATGCTTTCTTTTACTTCCAACACTATTCATTTTATCTAATTGAATATAAACTTCTGGAAAGATTAAACTGAAATAATTTCTTATCATGGTAGTATATTATTTATACTATATCCTGTAATTTATTCTATGGGTGGTTGGTTATCAGTTTGTATTGGATAATGTGATCTCATCTTCGCCAATCACCAGTAACAATAATCACCAGTAATCGAGGAAAAAAGCTTTAAAATTTTCATACTTATTCCTTGGCCCACAGATAAGCTGACCCTCTTCTTGCAGGCTTTATTTTTTTTCCCTAAATTATTCAGCTTATGCATGAGTATGTATGGTACAGTGTAGCCGCAAAATTAGGGTCTTCAAATATAATTATTTTCTGCATGTTTTCTAATTGCAGTAAAACATAATTACTTTTCCTCTGTTCAGACATATATACAAATGTTTCATTAAGTGTCCCAAAACAAATGAGAGAATGAAAAATCAAAGCCATGGCAACTGAACCCATGCAATCAGACTCGCACATGCTGAATTTTTCTATCCCTTAATTCATGCAGAAGAGTAATAAGACTTTGTACAATAATATAATGAATTAAAACTGATATTACTTGACATGTTACATCTGGGCTTTTCTTCAGTCATGAAGAAACTGCATGAATATTTTCATAAAGAAAATACTTTTCATGTAATGAAGAAGAATCTGAATTTATTACATATAGTCTAGAAAAGAGAAGAGAAATGAATAGACTGTGTAGCAACTAAGTATCCCAAACATTTCATTCCAGAATCAGCTATCTTATGTTCACATGTCATTCATGTGTGTTGTTATTGTAGGCTTTAGCGCCATTTTGAAGCACACGATAGGCTATACATGGCGGCCAGTATTAATGGTGGTGGAAGAACCCGTGAAAATGCCCAGAAAGAACCACTGACCCTCAAGAAGCTACTGGCAAGCTTTCTCACATTCCTAATAGGCCCAATTTGATACTCGAACCCACGCAGACAGCATTCATATGTGAGCACTATCAAGCCTACTTGGCATTTTTTGGCTTACATTTTCTTTTGGTTAAAATTTGATTATTTATATTTCCTGAAACCATTGATAGATTTTCTTTATACTCTAGAAGAACCATCATGAAGCTAGATTACTCATTCTGTAAAGCATTTGCTTCATCTTTTGACCCTTGGGTCAGGTCATATTTGCTTATATATTTTGATCATAGGCTTGATTTGCAGTTACTGAGCTTCTAATTCCTTTCTTTAACATGTTACAAATCTTTTCTGTGGAATTTGTCATTTATTGGATTTCAAAAATCATAAAAATGATAAAAGTTGAATCTCTTGTCTATTCCTTAAAACATGGATGCCACTACTCATATCATTTATAAATTTCATACCGTTTAAAGTTACTAACCCATTCCACATTCTCCCCAGCAGGGTTTGGGGATGCAGAATAGACCTTGTATGCCCTCCTGCATGTTGTGAAAGGCTGCTCAATTATGGAGGTTACCCATTTTCTTTGAATGCACCCTATAATGGTGTTCTAACTGAGACTGACTTTTTAAAAGAATGCACTTTTGCAGAACATTTTGACCTTATAGTTTAACAATTTAGCCATTTTGTACATTTATCTTTGTATGCGTTTTGAAAGAGTCTTTCTCTCTTATATTTTTTTGTCACAATGGATATGTACTTTTGGTTGGATGGGCTTTGGCTTCCTAGAGATTTTTGAAAACAGTTTTACTCAGTGCTACATAGCCAATAATGGGCTGATGTGCTGTTGAATGTTATACATAGATATAATATTCAACATGCTATTCTCTCTCCAGACATATTTTGCTTAGTGCTGGTGCCCACTTCACAAACACCATGTGGCAAATTGCTGTGGATGGACTTGAGAATGCCCTGAAAGTAACCACCTACCCACTACGCCAGCTGATGCTCCTCTTCCATGCTAATTCAGAAAACTTTTATGGTGACATCGGTCAAGTTAAGGTGGCCACAAGGAAAGACTGCACACCAATGGAATGTGTCCGGATGTGTCATTTAGCTCAGCAGGTACTGCAGTTAGTCTAAACTTAATTCTAGTAGCTTAGTGTCTGCAAGATTGTAGATGATGATTTGGCTATTACAAGAACGTTTTTCTTCACAGGAAAAGAGTTTGTTGACAGTAATGAATCATTTTGTATATACAATTTCTTGAACTTAACAATAATACTAATAATAAGGACTTAGTGTGTCACTTAATGTTTAAAAGCTATAAGCTATTTGCAATATTAGTTACCACATAATGGCATATACATAGAAGAAAAAAAAACATTTATTGTTTTAAAAGCCATACGCTCTTTGCAATATTAGTTACCACATAATGGCATATACATAGAAGAAGAAAAAAGCAAAATCAAAATACAGACACCAAAATCACAAACAAAAGTATGCAGGAAATAATTCAGAGTAAAGAAATAAAAAAACATTTAAACTTTTTAAATCTGTTCTTGGAGTCTAAATATGTGAGTTTTTTGCATCATTTAATAAGATCACTGTCATTTTGTCCATGTTCAAGAGGTAGTTTATTCCAGTTAGCTGAGCCCTGGTATGCAAAAGAATGGTGTCACATTGGACTTGGATTTGATAGCTGAAATAATGAGAATACAATGGTCAGAAGTGGAGTGTATGCATCTAGAAAGTGTTTATACATGGTGAGGTCAGATGGGTATTTTGGACTGGAGGCTGTCAAAAAAACATGACATAGGCAACAGATTTTGTGTTCGATTCTGCAATGAACAGGTACTCACTGGAGGATTAGTCAGTTCTTGGTACTCTAAGGATGGTCCAATAAGCTGTTTTGAACTTTTTAGAGCTTTTGTAATAGATGAGACAAACCAGAATTATAGAATGTCAGGTCTAAAATGTACTAAGGAACACAAGTGTTATAGTGGCTTCCGCAGAAAGAAAATTTTGAATGGAATTGATGCGTCTCACCTCTAGGTATGCAGCCTTGCATATGCTCATGACATGTTGGTGTGATGAGACAGTACTTTTGAGAGTGACACCTGGGTTTTGTGCTGATTATGTGAATTTTAGATTGCTGATACTTATTGTTTGAGACAAAGGATGGAAATGAGAAAGTCTGTGATGTGATCAGAATGGCTTCAGTTTTATCATTTATCTGCAGCATGCTAGATGTCATTCATTGACTTCACA
The DNA here is from genome assembly GCA_030141615.1 of Unio pictorum. Lineage (NCBI taxonomy): Eukaryota > Metazoa > Mollusca > Bivalvia > Unionida > Unionidae > Unio > Unio pictorum. The sequence continues at coordinate 13,287,514 of JARLTB010000126.1, forward strand.
TCAGAAATGCACCTCTATGTGCCTTGGATGGTAGCATACACTGAAATTGTTTGACTAGATTTGTATATTTGGGTGTTGTCAGTGTACAAATGCTGAGACATCAGATGACAATACATGACACTTGAGTGAGGCTGATTATGTAGAATGAAGAGATTGGGTCCAAGAACAGAACCCTATAGAACATCAGAACATAGATAAACTGGGGGTGAAAAATTTTCCATTTCAAGACAGTTTTTGTCCTTGTGACTAAGGATAACTTGACCGTATTAAAGCTGTGTCACAAACATAAAAAAATACTGGAGACAGTAAAGTAATACTTCATGGTAGGTAGTGTCAAATACAGCGGATAAGTCATTTAGATTGAGGATCATAATCTTTACACTATTCAAAGCATAGAGGTCATTAACTACTTTCAGTTTCAATACTGAGACAAGGATGATAAACAGACTGTACGTTGCTATAAAAGCTATATAAATTCTGATAAGATACAAGCTGGTACAGAGCAATTGTTTTTGAGATTTTTTACATGAATGTGAGGTTAGAAATCGACCTATGTTTTGTGACATTTGTCTTAGTGGCTTCATAGATTTATTTATGATCAGTAACACTGAATGAAAACTAAAGCCTCTCAGCCTAATGGCAATATCTTTTAGCTGCTCATTTTGAACTTGTTCAGGAAATAAATTGATCAAGAAAGTTTGAAATAGTACATTATCTTTGTTTATTATAACAAATTCCTCGCTGCCCATCTACAATTCAACTTAAGCATGGAACTGATTATTTTTTAAATATCTGACTTTCTCTGAAAAGAAAGGTCATAGCTGATACTATATTATTGTCTTTCAAGGTGTTTCAGTTGGACAGTCAGGTGAATACAACATCAGTAGAATCGGAGTCAGAGGAAGACAAGTCCTTTGTGTTCTTGATTTACCCTCCAGGTCATGAGAACAGCTTTAATCCAGATCACATTCTGTCCAGGTAGTAATGGGTTATCTTTTGGAATTGTCTGTTCATGTGGCAGCAATATACTAACATTCTATTATATAGCATGCCACCTGTGCAGGTATTACAGCTTGAAAGTCCAGGATATCTTGTTAAGAATGAACTGTCCATCTGACTATTGATTAGAATATGTATTGGGCTTGGTACACTGAAGAAATATTTGTAGTGGCATCTATGCATGGTGGATGTGCTCGTGTGAATTAAGCACACCATTACCAATTTTGCTAATGGTCTAAGTTCTCAGGTAGTCACCAAGAGGTCATATGGACAGTTTATTCTATTGGGCTATAAACCTATCCTCATTTGTTTGTAATATTTATTTTATGTCATATGGGCTAAAATATCAGAGGTCAAGGTAACATTTAGGTGAATTTTTTCTGCTTATACTAATTTGGGAGACTTATAAAAGCTTGTAGAGGTGAGCTGAGTAAGAATTGATTTAATTCTACTTTTATTAAGAATTTTATTTTTAGCTCACATAAAGACAAGGGGTTATGGAATGGCTTTGCATCTCAGCATATGTTATGGCTCTGCATCTTGGCATATGTCATGGCCCTGAATCTCAGCATATGTCATGGCCCTGAATCTCAGCATATGTCATGGCCCTGGATCTCAGCATATGCCATGACCCTGAATCTCAGCATATGTCATGGCCCTGAATCTCAGCATATGTCATGGCCTTGAATCTCAGCATATGTCTTGGCCCTGCATCTTGGCATATGTCATGGCACTGAATTTCAACATATGTCATGGCCCTGAATCTCAGCATATATCATGGCCCTGCATCTCAGCATATGTCATGACCCTGAATCTCAGCATATGTCATGGCCCTGAATCTCAGCATATGTCTTTGCCCTGCATCTTGGCATATGTCATGGCCCTGAATCTCAGTATATGTCATGGCCCTGAATCTCAGCATATATCATGGCCCTGCATCTCAGCATATGTCATGACCCTGAATCTCAGCATATGTCATGGCCTTGAATCTCAGCATATGTCTTGGCCCTGCATCTTGGCATATGTCATGGCCCTGAATCTCAGTATATGTCATGGCCCTGAATCTCAGCATATGTAATGGCCCTGAATCTCAGCATATGCCATGACCCTGAATCTCAGCATATGTCATGGCCCTGAATCTCAGCATATGTCATGGCCCTGAATCTCAGCATATGTCATGGCCCTGCATCTCAGCATATGTCATGACCCTGAATCTCAGCAAAGACAAGGGGTTATGGAATGGCTTTGCATCTCAGCATATGTTATGGCTCTGCATCTTGGCATATGTCATGGCCCTGAATCTCAGCATATGTCATGGCCCTGAATCTCAGCATATGTCATGACCCTGAATCTCAGCATATGTCATGGCCCTGAATCTCAGCATATGTCTTGGCCCTGCATCTCAGCATATGTCATGACCCTGAATCTCAGCATATGTCATGGCCCTGAATCTCAGCATATGTCATGGCCCTGAATCTCAGCATATGTCTTGGCCCTGCATCTTGGCATATGTCATGGCACTGAATTTCAACATATGTCATGGCCCTGAATCTCAGCATATGTCTTGGCCCTGCATCTTGGCATATGTCATGGCCCTGAATCTCAACATATGTCATGGCCCTGCATCTTGGCCTATGTTATTGCTCTACATCTTGACATATGTCATGGCCCTTCATCTCAGCATATGTCATGGCCCTGCATCTTGGTATATGTCATGGCCCTGTATCTTGGTCTATGCTATGGCCCTGCATCTTTGTATATGCTATGACCCTGCATCTTGGCATATGTCATTGCTCTGCATATTGGCATATGGCATGGCCTTTCATCTCAGCATATGTCATGGCCCTGCATCTTTGTATATTTCATGACCCTGCATCTTGGTATTTGTCATGGCACTACATCTTGCGATATGTCATGGCCCTGCATCTTGGTATATGCCATGGTCCTGCATCTTTGTATATGCCATGACCCTGCATCTTGGTATTTGTCATGGCTCTACATCTTGGTATTTGTCATGGCTCTACATCTTGGTATATGGCCCTGCATCTTGGTATATGTCTTGGTCCTGCATATGTGTCTTATGGGCTAAAATATCAGAGGTCAAGGTAACATTCAGGTGAATTTTTTCTGCTTATACTAATTTGGGAGACTTTTAAAAGCTTGTAGAGGTGAACTGAGTAAGAATTGATTTAATTCTACTTTTATTAAGAATTTTATTTTTAGCTCACATAAAGACAAGAGGGGTTATGGAATGGCTTTTCATCTCAGCATATGTTATGGCTATGCATCTTGGCATATGTCATGGCCCTGAATTTAAGCATATGTCATGGCCCTGAATCTCAGCATATGTCATGGCCCTGAATCTCAACATATGTCATGGCCCTGAATCTTAGCATATGTCATGGCCCTGAATCTCAGCATATGTCATGGCCCTGAATCTCACCTGAATCTCAACATATGTCATGTCCCTGAATCTCAGCATATGTCATGGCCCTGAATCTCAATATATGTCATGGTCCTGAATCTCAGCATATGTCATGGCCCTGAATCTCAACATATGTCATGGCCCTGCATCTTGGTCTATGCTATGGCCCTGCATCTTTGTATATGCCATGACCCTGCATCTTAGCATATGTCATTGCTCTGCATCTTGGCATATGGCATGGCCCTTCATCTCAGCATATGTCATGGCCCTGCATCTGTGTATATTTCATGACCATGCATCTTGGTATTTGTCATGGCTCTACATCTTGTAATATGTCATGGCCTTGTATCTTGCTATATGTCATGGTCCTGCATCTTGGTATATGTCATGGTCCTGCATCTTTGCATATGGCATGACACTGCATTTTGTTATTTGTCATGGCTCTACATCTTGATGTTTGTCATGGCTCTACATCTTGGTATATGTCATGGTCCTGCATCTTGGTATATGTCATGGTCCTGCATCTGGTTATATGCAATGGCTCTGTATCTCAGCATGTGTCATTACCCTGCATCTTGGTATATGCCATGACCCTGCATCTTGGTATATGCCATGACCCTGCATCTTGGTATATGTCATGGCCCTACATCATTGTATATGTCTTGGGCCTGATTCTTGGTATTTGTCATGCCCAGTGTTTTGGTATATATCTTAGCCCTGTGTCTCAGCATCATGCCCATTGTTTTGGTATATGTCTTGGCCCTGTGTCTCAGCATCACGCCCATTGTTTTGGTATATGTCTTGGCCCTGCACTTCAGCATATGTCTAGGTATATATTATGGACTGTATTTCAGCATATGTCATGACCTTGGTATATGTCATCCACTATGCACTGTGACATCTGTCAACATTTGCTATTTTAAACTTTTCTGAGGGATCTGCAGTGGATCAGTGGTTGGCATGCAGGGCTCAAGACCAAGTCAGGCAATCAACAACATTAAAAGACATTTCAACAGAAAATCCTACTGACCCAGATTATTGACCATCTTTTTCTTGCACTTGGATATTTGGTAAATGTCAGCCATATGAGCAATCATATGCCCACTTAGCCCAATTATCCCAGTACACAATTGCAAGGAAAAGATTATAAGGCCATTGCCTTGTCTGGCAGCTCAGTTATCCCATTACACAGTTGCAAGGAAAAGATTATAAGGCCATTGCCCTGTCTAGCAGCTCAATTATCCCATTACACAGTTGCAAGGAAAAGATTATAAGGCCATTGCCCTGTCTAGCAGCTCAATTATCCCATTACACAGTTGCAAGGAAAAGATTATAAGGCCATTGCCCTGTCTAGTAGCTCAATTATCCCATTACACAGTTGCAAGGAAAAGATTATAAGGCCATTGCCCTGTCTAGCAGCTCAATTATCCCATTAAACAGTTGCAAGGAAAAGATTATAAGGCCATTGCCCTGTCTAGCAGCTCAATTATCCCATTACACAGTTGCATGAAAAAGGTTTAAAGGATGATGCAAATTGATTTTTGACATTTCTTTCTTTGCTATGGTCTCATCAGATTAGTATTGAAAGACAGGTTTTGCCCTGTCGAGCAGCAAAAATTTCTTTCTATGTAAAAATTAAGGCATAATTTTAACAATTCTTTACAGATCAAATGTGTATCAGTATATTTGGTGTCTAACCAACTGAATTAGACATGGCATGATGTCATAAAGAAACCATACATTATGTGTAAAATTATTGCACATTTAAATAGACATTCATTGATTACATTTTCATAGTCATATGTATAAATGTTACTCCTTTTTCCAGTACATTTAGGATTACTGATGAGGCACCTGCCGGGTAAGGCATAATTGGACTATAGCCAATTATTATTTACCTTCTATAAACATGCCTTTTAATACATTTAGCACCTGCATTCCTAACATTTGTTTGGTGATGGTATGTTAAGTGTAGATAACCTATCCGAGAATATTTTTTAGCTGTAAATAAATTTTGAAGGTGCATTAGCATAATTAACAAACTTTTTAATTCATTTGGTGATAGTTGTTACATTTCTAGATTTTAGGCATTTTCCACGATCCAGGCCGATCTTTAAAAGACAAATAACGTTGTTATTGTACATCCTGATGAGTAACATAAAACAATGTTATGTACGGGGGTGGGGGGGGCATCGAGCAAGCATTATGTTATGTTTTGAAGAATGTGCCACTCTAGCCTGAAAAGTGGACAATTTCAAATTTTTCTTACAAACAAGATATTAATAAATCTGAAGAATTAATAAATCTGAAGAATAGAAAAATAAAGACTGCAGTGAGAAAATGTGACTTTATTTTTCTTGCAATTTGTGCATTGCATAGATGCAGAGTTGTGAATCATTCAGTTAATTTGAGTATTGAAGAATCGGTGAGAGAATCAAACTTGCAGGAATGAAGCTGGTATTATATATTTGCCTGGTTTTTATTATAACTGCTCACTGGTAACTTTGTAATAAGAATTATAGGTTTTGTCTCCTTAAAAGATGAACTCAGAAAAATAGACATTCCAGGATGGCAAGTTTATAAGAGAGAAAACTTACCTTCCAGGCATTGTTGAGGTTTTTTAAGACTCAGAAAGTGTGTTTGGTGATTGGTGATGGGGGGGGGGCTGTACATGTGACCTAGAAAATTACTGGAAATTCAAAATATTTTTTAAGTAAACAATTGTTGGTAGACTTAGCATGACAAAGTCACTCACATACATCAATGATAGATATAAACATTATAGAAAACATACAGTTTCTGTCTTCAAAATTTATTGGACAATAGTCATAACTAGATTCAGACTTTACTGCTCGTAACAATTCAACTTTGGGTTTTAAACTGATGAAAGTGTTGTTAAGGAACAACCAATGAAGGGGGGGGGCTGGAATTTTCTTTACAACCATGATATATTTGGTTCCATTTTTCACAAGATACATTTTGTTTGTGATTTAATATAATAGATAGGAAAACATTGGGGGGGGGGCACATTAATTTAAGTTTTTAAACACAGGGTCACTTTTTCTTTCCCCCTCTTCCCAATTCAGTGCTCAGTTCCTTAGTGCTCCTCTTTCCCATTAGGACTGGTTTGGTACAAACTTTGCCATTAGGACTGGTTTGGTACAAACATTCCCATTAGGACTGGTTTGGTCAAACTTTCCCATTAGGACTGGTTTGGTACAAACTTTCCCATTAGGATTGGTTTGGTGCAAACTTTCCCATTAGGACTGGTTTGGTACAAACTTTCCCAAAGATCTTGTTGCATTTTTCTCACCATACTGTTCCTTGCATTTGAATTTCTAAGCAAATGTTGCTCTTTGGGAGCATGTTTCTCCTTACACATGTGTGTAAAATGATTCGCAAAGAACATATTTTATTCTGCTACAAACTATGAACTAGTCTAAAAGCACTTAAGTTATTGTCCCATAGTCTGTCACTAATTGTTATAATGATCACAATTAAGCAAAGTAGAAACATTCAGTTTATATGATAAAAACAAACTCCATCCAAAAGAATATAAGTATTTTGGGAAAAAAATGAGTTTAATTTGGTGTATTTAATTGGAGAAAGAGGCTGGGGGAGGGGACATAATATTTTAAAGTTTAATGGGGTCTATGCAGGTAAGACTTTACATCAAAATAAAAATAAATGCCTCTATCCATTATGAAAGTTTATCAACAAAAATCAGCCGAGTAAACACACTTGCATGCTTATTGATGTCATGCATCCAATCTATTTCATGTCTAAAATTATCCTGAAAAGCAAATGTTAGTTAATATTGATATTTTAACAAGATTAAGATAACCCTTTTAATAAAAAGAACTACAGTGAATGTCCAATCCAGTGTGTTGAATATGTTACTTATAGGTGCTCCTAATTCAATGGACTTTGTCAATTCCAGAATATTGATACATTGTCTGCAGTATGTGCAAAGAATGAAATGCTGATGTGCTTTACATAGTAAAACCCTATCAACCATGAGTTCTGAAATTTATTTTTGTTCAGCTTTGCTTGCTTTGCTCATAGCTTATTGTTTATCTTCAAAATGAATCACATTTGAACACTATTCTGAAGTAATTGTGCTTTGCATTGTATATATGAAGTCAGATCTGACATCAAAGAAATGTTGTTGCTGTTCACAAACTTGCTAAGAATCTTTAATACAGACATTACAGAGTTCTCATTCAAGATTATGATGTACAGTAATCTTTGTTTGTCAAGACACATCAAGCATCCCTTTCATATACCTGTAACTTAATGAATTGGGTTTTAACACTTTCTGAACTTTGCCTTTGCAAATTAGCATTATGGGTTCCCCCACAGCAGTCTTTAAAGGACTAACACTTCACCCTAGCTATTGTCAGCCAATTAAGTAATATGTGAAATGGTGGCTATTTATACCCAATCTACTTGCTTTTTATATGCTCTATGACAATTTGCAATGTAAACTGCCTCAAGTATCATTTTACATGGGCTCTAAGCCATTTATGCATGCTACATGTTATGAACATAAACTGAGTTTGTGGTTTTTATTTTTATTTTTTTCCCGAAAGTGCAGTTGTGTCAGTGAGTTTGGGAGTTTTTTTTTAAAAAATCATGTTTTTTAACAGTTATGACAGTTATGGTATTGGGTAATCTAGTCCTATTGTTTTTATTGATGGATCATTGTTCGTTTGCCTTTAAATCTATGGTTTGTATTTAAATTTACAGTTTGTGCAACCTTGAAAATTATTACCCAAAACGTTAAATTTGATCCATGGTTTACTTCTATAGTCACTAATAAATAAGGGAAGATTCTGCTGCTGTTGGACTGAAAGTACCCAGCAGAATATATACAGTTTGAACACCATAGACCTTTGTATAATGATATATAAATGATATATTAATGAAACAGTCAATTGCTATGCCTATATAATGTTTCAGATTTTTCATACTGTAGAAAATATCAATATGAGGGTCATTTCGGAGTTTTCAGCACTTAGATACCCACTTAAAATGAATTGATGGACATAGCCATCCAAAACGAAAAGCCCATTAATATGGATGAAGAACACCTAACTGCCATTATGCTTAGACAAACAGGACATGAAGTTACACTATTATAAAATACCACTTATAGCATTAGAAATAAATGACAGAATATAGTTTTTCCAGATTTATTTATGCCGTTAATCTTAAATTGCAGCTTACAATTTTTCCAGATTTATTTATGCCGTTAATCTTAAATTGCAGCTTACAATTTTTCCAGATTTATTTATGCCGTTAATCTTAAATTGCAGCTTACAATTTTTGTATTGAACCAATTACAGTAGTGTAGAAAGAATTAAATGTTAATTTCTTTTTTCTTTATATAATCATTACTGCAAAACTTTCACCAGACTCTTTGTTTTTCAGCATTTTAAAAGATACCATGTTCACTTTTGCTGAATAACCAATGAAATTCCTGCACAAATCATATTTCCAGCCATCATATTACACATGCACATATGCATGTCATATATACTCATGTACTAGTTGGATGTAGCTAGACAGCATAGACATTTATCTGCCCCTGTCTAATTCACAGACAGCATAGACCCTTATCTGCCACTGACTAATTCACAGACAGCATAGACCCTTATCTGCCACTGACTAATTTACAGTCAGCATAGACCCTTATCTGCCACTGACTAATTCACAGACCCTTATCTGCCATGACTGATTCACAGACAGCATAGACCCTTATCTGCCACTGACTAATTCACAGACAGCATAGACCCTTATCTGCCATGACTAATTCACAGACATCATAGACATTTATCTGCCCGTCTAATTCACAGACAGCATAGACCCTTATCTGCCACTGACTAATTCACAGACAGCATAGACCCTCATCTGTCACTGACTAATTCACAGACCCTTATCTGCCATGACTAATTCACAGACAGCATAGACCCTCATCTGCTACTGACTAATTCACAGACAGCATAGACCCTTATCTGCCACTGACTAATTTACAGACAGATTAGGTCTATTGTTGTTTGTTATACTGATTAGTTATAACTAACTGCACAAACTCAAAACTGTCAGCACATTATGTGATAGTATATCTGGGTCTGTGCAGTTGAAAGCTGAATCAGAATAATATGGTTCCTTAACCTTATTTGGTCATTTTTTTGCTTTACTTTTCTCTTATTTTGTACAGAGTTCCCTTTAGGAGCATAGTAGTTGGTTTACTATCCCATCAGTTATTACTCCAGACTGTAGGCTGTATTCTCCTTGAGGATGTGAATAATGAAAGTGGCACAGAAAACCAGATTAAGAAATCAAGTCTCTCAGGTAAACCATAATTGATTTGTAACATAGTTGTTATGGATATTTGGTATTGCTTTTCTGTGATCATTTTATTATGTTGGGGAAAAAATTAGAAAGAAAAAGCTGGTCTGTTGTATACATGTCAGATAGAAATTCATGACACTGACAATGCTGCTCCGATCCTCATTTTACAGTACCTGGGTGATTTACAAATCTGCTTATGACATAGAGGCAGGTGTGGATCCCATTTTTCCTGTTAGAATAAACACCAAAATAAATCTGTACTTGCTAAATGTAGATAAAATCATGCAGATTAGTAAATGAAACCTTGATATATCATTTATCATTGAAAATAGTGGGTTGTGTCAGGAAACTTGGACTCAGTATCAGGAAATTTGCAACTTTTAGTAAGAAGCCACAGAATATTTTTTAGTTTTCTGTTGAGGGTTGAAACCGTCCCTTGATATTCATGAGTGATAATAAGATTTTCAGATTAACTTTTCAATTAGGACAACTTAGACGTCATTTGAGGTCTTTTGGTTAAAGAAAAGTTTGTTTCATAATCATCATTAATTGGAAGAGAGTAGTAACAAAAAGATTTTCTAGTCAGTCATCATTTCAGTCATATAAGACTGCCACATTGAATATACATCTGGCACTATTTTCATGGAAGACCAGCTAGTCATCTTAAGAAGTCATTGATATAGCCAACATTTGGAGAGGAGTGGAGATAATATTTTCAAAATCTAACTTTCTATTCAGGAGAAGTAGCATTAACAAGATTTTTAATATGGCTGTTATGGTGGCCATATTGGATTTCAGATCAGCACTATTTTTATTTATGATCAGTTAAGATGTCTTGTGATGAAAACTCCTTGTCAGTATGACACTCTATTCAAGTGAGATGATATAACAAAGCACGTTAAGATGACTGCTACAGTGGCCATATTGGATTTCAGATAGGTACCTTTTTCATTTAGGACATATTAGAAGTGTTTTAGTGAAAACCTCATGTTGATATATATAGGATGAATATCAATTTCAAAATTGTTAAGATGGCTGCCATATTGGATTTCAGATAGGCACCATTTTTCATTTAGGACCAGATAGATATCATAAGAAGTGTTTTAGTGAAAACCCCAATTTGATATATTCAGGAGGAATAGCAATTACAAGACTTTTAACATGGCTGCCATGGTGGCTATATTGGATTTCAGATCAGCACCATTTTTATTTAGCACCAACTAGACATCATACAAAGTCATTTAGGGAAAACCCCATGTTGATACACCAGCCATTTAGGATAGTAAATTAGTAATGATAAGGTTTTGAAGATGGCCTGTAGAGTGGCCATATCGGAGATCAGATTGGCATTATTTTCAGTTTGAACTAACTACACATCATAAGATGTATTTTAATTAAATTTAATTTAGATTTAATACCAGTTGTAAAAGTTAAAAATGATTAAAAAGTCTTTAAAGAATATTAAATTTTTGTTATTACAACCATTTTAGTAGGAAACTGGTAACATGACTGCTGTTTTAGGTTTGGGATAAATTTTAGTATACAGATTCAGATCTCTTCAGGAGTTTCTGTATAATCAGAAAATATTTATATTTTGGATCTGGAAAAGGTTTTGGAAATGGAAAGGACTTATGTTTTTAATTTGTGGCAGCAAGTATGAGTACATTGGGTCCTGAAGGTTCAGGTTAAGTATGTGATCATGTCTTCACCAATCTGCATTAACAATGCATACTAGTAAACCAGAAAACTTAAAGGTTTTCAAGTTTAGAACTTGTTCCATGGACAAGCCAACCTCCATTCCTGCAGGCTTTTATTTTTTCCTAAGGTAGTGCTCTACAGTTTCATATTTTGCGTAGGGTTAGAAATTTTAAAAGAAGGAATTTCCCTGGGTTTCTTCACTGGATATACTGGCTATTTAATAAAGAACTGGTATGTGTTAGATGTTAGAACCTTTAATTGCCTCTGTTTTGGTGTATGATTGATGGGTGTAATATGGGTTATACAATATACAGCTTGGTCTTACTTCAGATGTACACCTGAAAAAAATATGATAGCTCCACTTGCTTATTTTCACTTCCTGAACTAGGAGTAACTTGTACAATAATTAGTCAATAATTTTATTTTACCTTTTTTATATTTGGTAATTTATTCATTGTGCTTTCAGAAGCTGGTATTGTCTAGTCTGGCAAAATTCATTTTTCCTATTTTAATCTCTGCTAAAGATAGTATACTTTAGACTGATTCATGCTTTTTTTTTTAGCCCAAGGGAGCAGTCATTTTAGTTAGCAGTGTGCTTAGTTCATTTTCTAAAAGTACAATATCCAAAGATATGTCAACCACATTACATCAAAGCAGCATAGAGTTATGCCAATATTCTCTCCACTGTGCATGTTTAAAATGCAAAAAACTTCACCGTACATGTCACTCTCTCAAAAATATGTAATAACTGATGAGCACCCCGCAAATCATTTGGTTTATATGTAAGCATATATGTAAGGTACATGTGTGTGTGTGTGTGTGTGTGTGTGTGTGTGTGTGTGTGTGTGTGTGTGTGTGTGTGTGTGTGTGTGTGTGTGTGTGTGTGTGAGAGAGAGAGATTTGGATATTTAATGTAGCTTTAACAATTTTTCAGTCATATTGCTATGATGTCTACACTGTGGCAGTTTATAGTGATGTCTAGCACTGGAGCATCATGCCACAGACATTTAGCATGATGTCCCACCCAGTCACATTATCTTGACACCAGGTGGACCAGTCCTAACACTAACCTCTTAATGCTGAGCACCAAGCGAGGCAGCTGTTAGTACCATTTTTGTAAGTCTTTGGTATGTTTGGTATGACTCTGCCAGATATCGAACCCACAAGCTCCTACATCCGAGGCAGACACTCTAACCACTAGGCCACCAGAGTTGTCAAGTGTCATACTAATCAGTAATGTATCCTAATTATTCAAGCAAACTTGGTGCATAAGAAGAAGCAGGGTCTAATGTTTAAAGTGAATTAAAATTCCTAGATCAAAATATTTCAGATTTCCTCAAAGGTGAGCAAAAATTTCATAATTACTTGCTATGATATCACAGCATCAGAATTTTACCAATGGAACAATAAATATAAAGCTTTGACACTATACTGTAAAGAAATGTATATATTTTTTTGGCAAATCAAGAATCCAGTTCTGTTCTGAATCAGCAATAATACAGGAATGTACCGACATGAACATGCAGAAAGCAGGAAACTAAACTGTTTTCACTTGTACACATGATGTGTATTGATCCCTCTTTTTAATAAGGTTATCTTGAAAACAAAAGTATTATATACAGAAAAACCAACCTATTTACTGACCAATGATTCCAACATGATTATAAAATGAGTATTCAGACATTTTTTTTACACTACCACCACCACAACTTTCTCTCACAAACAGACGCACACACAGTGTCCATCACTTTCCTAAATTTACAGAGGTAAAATGTAACTTGCACCCTCACATAGGAGGTGGTCTAGGTATGTGGACCCCACTGTGCCCATATTCTCAAGGGAGAAGCATATCAGTGCTTTCATCCATCTGTACCACTTTCATTTCTTCTCCATAAACTGTTTAAAAGTTTAAAAAGAAGGTATGAAACTTGATGTACATCATTAGAAGAAGTGTCACATTGAAGTCCTATATACAAGAAAATGGTCACTGCTTAGTATTTTATGTTTTCCCTCACAGTTTCCACTCCAACCTGCCACACTTACATTTCTTCTCCATAAACTGTTATAAAGTTGAAAATGAAGGTATGAAACTTTATGTACTATTCATCATTAGAAGAAGTGTCACATTGAATTCCTATGTACAAGAACATGTTTACTGCTTAGCAATTTATATTTACCCTCTCAGTTTCCACTCCAGCCTTCAAACCATTGGATTTTTAAGAATGAAACTTGTGTGCTTATGCATCATCATTAAATTGTGTTTGGTGAACCACTTTGGAGACCCTGTCTTCAGGATCAGGGTCATTGCTCAATATTTTAAATTTTCAATCACAATTTCTGTTTCACTCTATAATGTTTGAGCTTTTGTAATTTAATGAATGAAACTTGGTAGACACATACATAATCTTTAGAAGAATACTTACCATTCTATTCTGTAACTTTGGAGGTGTTAGATCATGGGATGAAATTTGTATATCATCAGTAAAAATTGTATTTTTTATCCCTTTCCTTTCTCCTTCATAGCTTTTCAGCCCTCTTTAGTGGTGAAATTTGATGTACTTATAAATTATTATTAGAAATAGTATTGTGTAGCAATCTTCAAGGTATAGGTCATGGGTCAGTATTTCAAGTTTTTTTTATCGCACTTTCCTCATCAATCTACAAATTCAAAATAAGAGATGACATTTGGTGTTCATTAATAGATATGTTGCATACCACATTGGGTGTCCTATCTTCAAGGTCAAGGTCATTGGTCAGTATTTTATTGTATAATAAGTTTTCCTTTATGCTTTCATTCAGTGACATTTGAGATGAAGGTACAAAGTTTGTTATATACCATATTTGTTTTCTCTCGTCAAGGTCTTGTCAAGGTCAAAGTCCAAGACCATTGTTTTAGGTTTCAGTAACATTTTCCCATCTGCTTTTTGATTTATAAGATGTTTAAAGTGAGTCGAACTTGGTATATTTCTATATTGTCACCAAAAGATGTGTTACATTCTACATTAAGGGTCCTATCTTCAAAGTCAAACATTCCACATTAAGAGTCCTATCTTCAATGTCAAAGTCACAAATATAATTTGTTGCTGTTTGTTTCTGCTTAATATCTTTAATGCTGTTCAAGATTCAGGGATCAACTATCAATCATACATGTATGTTCTTCAGTTGGCATCTCATATATCACAAAGTTTTATCTTCAAGGTCAAGGTCACTGATCAATCTATTTCTTTTTTTTCCACAGGTTTTACTTTGTAAGTCTGCCAAGTAATTCTCCTGTTCAAGAGTCAGAACAAGATTTAATCATTGTGTATTTTTATTAATTTCATCACACTAGGTGGGGTCAAAAGTTCACTGATTTGTGTATTCAGCTATGTAAGCAAATGGTGAAATAGATAACATAAAATAGTCATGAAAACAATCATCCAACAACAGTCTTTTGTATATTAAAATATATTTTTTGTAATGCATGGTCAAATATATAACAAGAACAACTACTTGGACGCTTTGCTCATAAATGTAGAGTAGTAATTTTGGGCTTCATGAATGAAAGAGAATTAGTCTGCTTCCTGTTGTGTTGTGTTCAAAATACCACCTCACTTTTTAAAATTCATTGTAAAATTGTTTAATGTTTTAGTTCTTTGACCCATATCTATTCATGTATATCTTGTACTCAATTTGTTTTCTGCTTAACCCACATGTTAACAATTTTTTACAATTATTGCAGGCATGCTATCTTGTATGACAACCAGCCATGCTAAGCAGCTGCTTGGCTGTTTGAGATCATCTTATGATATTGCCTGTGAGTTTGACTCTCGACCAGGTCTGAAGTTTCTCATCCAGAAAGTTGCAAGGACTGGAGTTGCTGTCAACTTATACAAACAGGCTGGTGCTAGTATGGTGTTCTATATCCACACACTGATAAAAATTTGTTCCAGTATGCCTGACCTCAGCAGAGATACTGTCCTAGCATTCCTCAGCAAACAGAACACAGCATTATCCTTACCCAATACAAGAGAGGTGAATGAAGGAGAAAGCAATACTGCAATAAAATCAGTCGGTAACTCTAATGAAAGTGAAAGCTCTCCCAGTACTTACCAAACAGAAGAGGTAAGTAAAGTAAGTCTTAAATGTGATGAAAAGCCCAGTATGGAAATAGAGTTGGAAGACCGGAGATCAGTGTCATCAAAAGATAGGTCAGGTTTACAAAAACACAAGAATCCATGTTCAGCAGGTTCAGCAAAAAAATTAAATTCTACGGAAAACAGAGTTTCCCCAGGAAAGGGAAATCCTCATGCAAAGGTATGGGAATCTCCAGATCTCTTCCTACCACTGCTGCAAGCTGTATGTGATGAGTTGTGCGATACATATATTAATATCCTCCTTGATACAGAGGGGACAAGTTGTGTTGATCGTATGGCAGAACAGCAACTTTTTTTTTTAATTGCTCAAGCTGATGATCTTCCCATCAGCACCAAGAAAAAGAAGATTTCTCAAGCTGCATCAACAGATACAGATGGAGATGCACATATAAAAGCCAGTAGTGTAACCACAGAAACAGTGTCAGTTGATGGTAGGTAATCAAATAAGGGTTATTTTTTACAGGTTTATGTATAATTAATTTATTAAGTATGAATAATAATGAGATGAATTATTAAGCCTCTATCATTTGTCCATCTGTTTGACCATCCCAAGAGACTTGATAGCAACATTGTGCAAGTACTACTCAACACAAGAATGACCTGATAAGATTTTCAGGCATTACAGCAATTTAATAAAACAGAGAAAATTATGTTATGAGTTATCATTTCATCCTTACATCTTCCCAGATGTCTGTCCATTTATTATGACAAGAGCTCTGCACCATCCACAGTTACAAAATTATATAGATGCCTTGTACTAAGGGTAAGGAAGATGTTTATCAGTTTGAGGGTAGAAAGGTCATGGTCACTGAAAGAAGAAAACTGATTTCTGCACAATAATATTAGATCTACAGAACAGACCTGGACCAAACTTTGTTGATAGGTTGCACCTGAGATAAGCGAAAGCATGTTAAATTAGGGGTCAACTGGTCAAAGCCAATGGTCACTGTAACACTGAAAGAAGAAACTTCTTTGGCACAAAAACAGTAATTCTACAGAACAGACCTGAACCAAATTTTCTTGAATAGCTTGCACATGTGGTAAAGAATAAACCTATCATTTTGGGAGTCAAAAGGTCAAAGATCAAGGTCACTTTAATTGAACCCTTTAAGTAATCAGAGTACCCTGGCAAATATTTTTCAAATACTGCCTGCCTTGGATACCTTGTATGTTTAAATGGAAGAGCATTAACTTTCTTTGTTGATTTACAGGTAACTTAGAAGAGGAGGAAGATCACACAATGATTCAGGAGTCATTGGCAGAGGAAAACACATTGCCACCTAATTCTCCTATCAGAAGCAAGAAGGAAATGCGCTTTGATCAAGAAAGCAAGGTAACATTCAAGTAGGACCTAATGAACAAATGTTGTTGTTGTAGGGTTTAACGCCATTTTTCAGCACACCATAGACTATACATGGTGACCAGTATTGATTGGGGGGGGGACCCCGGAAAGAACCACTGACCCATGAGAAGCTACTGGCAAGCTTTCTTACATACCCATATTAGCCAAATCTGAGACTCGAACCCACGTAGAAAGAGGTGAGATGGCAGTGATCCATAACAAAGAGTGCTTTAGACCACTCGACCACTTGGGGCCCCAATGACCAAATGTTCAATTCTATTAACACTAACAATAAAACATGCAAAACTTAATATCCTGAACACAGAAGAAAAGGATTTCCAGTTTTAATTTGATATGCATGCCATATATGTACAGCCATATGATATGCATTCCCTGATATAGTCATATGATATGCATTCCATGATGTACAGTCATATGATGTACAGTCATATTATATGCATTCCATGATGTACAGTCATATGATCTACAGCCATATGATATGCATTCCTTGATATAGTCATATGATATGCATTCCATGATGTACAGTCATATGATCTACAGCCATATGATATGCATTCCTTGATATAGTCATATGATATGCATTCCATGATGTACAGTCATATGATGTACAGTCATAGTATATGCATTCCATGATGTACAGTCATATTATATGCATTCCATGATGTATAGTCATATGATATGCAATTGCAATGATATAGTCATAGGATATACTTTCATATGATATGCATTATGTGATAGTCATATGATATGCATTCCCTGATGTAAAGCTGTATTATATGTATTCCATGATATAGTCATATTATATGCATCCCATGATGTACAGCAATATGATATGCATCCCATGATGTACAGCCATATGATATGCATTCCCTGATGTACAGCCATGAAATATGCATCCCATGATGTACAGGAATATGATTATGCATCCCATGATGTACAGCCATATGATATGCATTCCCAGATGTACAGCCATGAAATATGCATCCCATGATGTACAGGAATATGATTATGCATCCCATGATGTACAGTCATATGATATGCATTCCTGATGTACAGCCATATAATATGCATTCCATGATATACAGCCATATAATATGCATTCCATGATATACAGCCATATAATATGCATTCCATGATATTCAGCCATATGATACATTCCATGATGTATAGCCATATGATGCATTCCATGATGTACAGCCATATGATGCATTCCATGATGTACAGCAATATTATATGCATCCCATGATATACAGCCATATAATATGCATTCCATGATATACAGCCATATAATATGCATTCCATGATATACAGCCATATAATATGCATTCCATGATATACAGCCATATAATATGCATTCCATGATATACAGCCATATAATATGCATTCCATGATATACAGCCATATAATATGCATTCCATGATATACAGCCATATAATATGCATTCCATGATATACAGCCATATAATATGCATTCCATGATGTATAGCCATATGATGCATTCCATGATATACAGCCATATAATATGCATTCCATGATATACAGCCATATAATATGCATTCCATGATATACAGCCATGTAATGCATTCCATGATATTCAGCCATATAATATGCATTCCATGATGTACAACCATATGATATGCATTCCCTGATGTACAGCCATATAATATGCATTCCATGATATACAGCCATATAATATGCATTCCATGATATACAGCCATATAATATGCATTCCATGATATACAGCCATATAATATGCATTCCCTGATGTACAGCCATATAATATGCATTCCATGATATACAGCCATATAATATGCATTCCATGATATACAGCCATATAATATGCATTCCCTGATGTACAGCCATATAATATGCATTCCATGATATACAGCCATATAATATGCATTCCCTGATGTACAGCCATATAATATGCATTCCATGATATACAGCCATATAATATGCATTCCATGATATACAGCCATATAATATGCATTCCATGATGTACAGCCATATGATATGCATTCCCTGATGTACAGCCATATAATATGCATTCCATGATATACAGCCATATAATATGCATTCCATGATATACAGCCATATAATATGCATTCCATGATATACAGCCATATAATATGCATTCCATGATATACAGCCATGTAATGCATTCCATGATATTCAGCCATATAATATGCATTCCATGATGTACAGCCATATAATATGCATTCCATGATATACAGCCATATAATATGCATCCCATGATATACAGCCATATAATATGCATTCCATGATATTCAGCCATATAATATGCATTCCATGATGTATAGCCATATGATGCATTCCATGATGTACAGCAATATTATATGCATCCCATGATAATAATGTACAGTTACATATGTAATGGTTTCAATACATTTAAATTGAGAAAATAGGACTGAAGAAACTCAGTCATGGATTCCTGTAAATTCTGTACAGCCACTAGTGCATCAGTCCATTGGAGGACCTTTCTTTTTTCTTTTTGTTTTCTGAGAGCAAGTACATTTAATTTAAAGTGTAAATGCATCTCACAGTATATTATTTTATCAGACTTTAATTAATTTCGACATGATAATGATAGTTCATATTTTTTAAAGTTTTTCTTCCCTTTTTTTTACAAAATTGTAGTTACAATATGATTGGATACTTTATATTTGGTTCATGAATCACCCAATACATGTAGATATGCCTTTTAAACATTTTTTCTTCTTCTTTTTTATGTCCATCTTTGACAGATTTATTATTATTTTCTCCATCAATATTACATCTTCATAATAGTTCAGGAATCATTGATCATATTCTAGTGTAGTTTGGTTTGTACATTATCACAAAGCCATAGATGTCTGTTATTTGTATTTTGTCTCTTCAGCTTCTTTTTTAACAGAGTTCTTGAGCTTGTCAGTTATTTATGAATATTCTCTTGGGCTGTTGCTTATAATCAACAGCAGCCCAAGAACTTTTAAATATACTGTGATGCAATTTGGTATGAACATTGTCTTAATGACTTGCATGGTCCTTATAATAGTATCATTTAGAAGAGATATGGACCCTGATTTCCCAGGCTTCAGTCTCCACAAGATAACTTAAGCAATATTTGTTGGATTGCAACTAAATTTGTCATATGGTTTCAGACTGTTGAGACCTTGAGTGAGTTTAATTGAAAGTATTCCACAGGATCATTCACAAGAGTTATGGCTTCCTGATTACCCATTTTCCTGACTTTGGATTCTTCAGCATAAATTTTATAAGCTTTGTTGTTGTTCAAGCAATCTTGGTTTGCAACTTTACATGGATAAGACCTTTAATAAGTTGGATTACCAGTAATCGACATCAGCATTTAGAAGAGTTATGGCCCTTGAATGCTTATGGTCTTCAAACTTTGGTTTGGCAACAGGAATTCATCTGTTTAGGCCCTCTCAAGCAAATAATAGAGAGGATGGGCCTTTGTGATCTGCACATCATTATTAGCTTTTGCTGTATTGGTAGGACATTTTTACCTAAAGAAAATGGACAACTCTTAATCAAATTAATCCATATTTTATTGTAGGTATATAACTTAGCTACAGATAAACTCATAAAGAATCTGATGACAGAGTACAAGAAGAGGAAAAATCAGCATGCCATGCCTAACTTTGTTAGAATGGCAAAGAAAAAAGAAACCATCAAAGTAAAGAAAAAGTCATCCACATCTGGGGATCCAGTTGATGAGGTCATTGAGCAGCAAAAAAAATCTTCCATAATGAAAGTAAGCCCTGTCAGAAGCGTGTTTATCATTTCAAAGCCAATGAATCTAGTTTTATTTGGCAATTTCTTTGCAGAAACCAAAATTTTTAATAAAAATATAAACTTTTGTTTCACTCGTAACTTTTATTGGTTAATCTAATGACCATCATTGATGTTCCAAGTTTGCCATCTTAATTTGGTATTTTAGATTTGCCCCACTCGCTATAACTCACACAGAATGTAGTACAAAAACATAAACAGCAGCATAACTGAGGGTATGAATCAACAATGAACTTTTGAAAAATTAAGAAAGTGATGAATAATAATAGTGAGAGGGGGAGAAAATATGATTAAGTATTTGTTTTATGTTCATATTGAGAATAACTGTCAACAAATAGCTTTCTTAAACACAGTTGTTCACTTTTCTTTATAAGTTACTTTTTTTTCAAGGAAACAAATTTCTGAAAGATTATTAAAAACATTACTCCAAGGAGTTTCAATACACATGTATACCTGGAAAAAACATTGAGTATTTCATCAATGCTTTTTGCCTGGATACATTTTAGTATGACTGTCAGTTTGGAACAAGACAAGATTCTTGTCTTAAAACATAGTGAGCATTTATTGACATTTATTTCAATAAATAATGGCATTGAAATTCCTCAATTTTGTATTTTATTAGTAAAGTACTGATGCATTGTTATAAGTGCAATTAATATCAATTAATATCAAACTCTGCTTATCTAAGTGTCCAATTCAAGAATTTTAAGTTCACTACAAACTTTGGAACTCACTATAGATGAATACAAGCTTGTACAGCACATACCTTTTCTGGGACCAACTGCCATATTCTGACTATAAATGAACAATATAAAGGTGTTTCATTCACATGTTTTATTACAATTTTACTAACATTAGCAAATAAGTACATGTTTTGGATGTATTTTGTATTTTTTATTACAAATTTCATCCATAGTTACATAGGTGCACTAAAAGGAGGGAGTTGAATAGTAAGGTTTCAGACAAGCTGATGTCATTTCCAAACCACCATCAGTCATGTGTAAATATTTAGAAATCAACCAGATATCAGTATAATCAGCTGTATCTACCAGTATGGGATACACAAATCTCACTTAAGCAGACAATAGACCAATCAGCATATTGTGGAAGGTATACATACATGTTATGCCCCATTAGAATAGGTCAGAAGTCATTCAGAGTATAAAAGAATTAGGCAGAACAGTTTATTCATTGGAAAGCATTCAACAAATTATAAAAATTCCCAAAAATTAAGAATGAGGTATTTTTTCACAGTAAATGCACAAGCCTGAAATTCAGCCTTTTTTAATTACAAACATAGACTATTTTTCCTTGCATGACCTCAAGCCTTTCAGTGCCTAAGAAAAAGGCATGGTTGTTGTTATAGGGTTAAATGCCATTTTTCAACACAAGATAGGTTATATATGGCAGCCAGTATAACTGATGGAGGAGGAACCTGGAAAAACCCTTGGAAGAACCACCAACCCACAAGAAGCAACTGGCAAGCCTTCTCACGTACCCATGTTAACCAAACCTAAGACTCAAACCCATGCATACAAAGGTGAGATGGCATGTAATTCAGAACAGTGAGCACTTTAGACCACTCAACGACTCAGGGCCCCTAGGCATTGTTGTAATGGTGGTCTAAGTTGTGTGTGTGTGTGTATGTGTATATATATATATATATATATATATATATATATATATATATATATATATATATATATATATATATATATACATACATCCTTGCTTCTACCCATAAATTCTGACCTGACTGCATGATTTGGTCTCATATCATATTATTTGATTAGCTTATCACATTTCTCTATTACAAATAGTTAACAAAACCTGACAGATTGCTGATACAAATGTTCATCATCCTCAGATGGAACATTAAAGAGCTAGTATAGTGCAAATTTCTGAAGTGCTTGCAAATTCTTAAAGTCTAAGGTCCCCAAATTTTTTAAAACTGCTCTATTCGACTTACATTGAATAGGTTTTATCCATTGGTCTTGTGTCTTTAAGATAAATAATAAGTGTACTCCAAGTCCACCGCTAAAATATGCACACATCATTTTACTTTAGAAACTATACAAATCATATCAGAGGATGAATAACTCAGTTTCATAGTTTTTATTATTTTTTGCTCATTAAAGATGAAAACACTGTCTGCGCCTCTGTCCAAATTGCACACTTTGCAGGCTACACTATTAAATTAAAGTGTAATCCCAAAGGTTGTACCAAATTTGACATCTGGTCACACTTTGCAGGCTACATTATTAAATTAAAGTGTAATCCCAAAGGTTATACCAAATTTGACATCTGGTCACACTTTGCAGGCTACACTGTTAAAGGGTAATCCCAAAGGTTATACCAAATTTGACATCTGGTCACACTTTGCAGGCTACACTGTTAAAGGGTAATCCCAAAGGTTATACCAAATTTGACATCTGGTCACACTTTGCAGGCTACACTGTTAAAGGGTAATCCCAAAGGTTATACCAAATTTGACATCTGGTCACACTTTGCAGGCTACACTATTAAATTAAAGTGTAAACCCAAAGGTTATACCAAATTTGACATCTGGTCACACTTTGCAGGCTACACTATTAAAGAGTAAAACCAAAGGTTATACCAAATTTGACATCAGGTCACACTTTGCAGGCTACTATTAAAGAGTAAGCCCAAAGGTTATACTAAATTTGACATCAGGTCACACTTTGCAGGCTACACTGTTAAAGATTAAACCCAAAGGTTATACCAAATTTGAAATCAGGTCACACTTTGCAGGCTACACTTTTAAAGAGTAAACCCAAAGGTTATACCAAATTTGACATCTGGTCACACTTTGCAGACTACACTATTAAAGTGTAAACCCTAAGGTTATACCAAATTTGACATCAGGTCACACTTTGCAGGCTACACTGTTAAAGAGTAAACCCAAAGATTGTACCAAATTTGACATCTGGTCACACTTTGCAGGCTACACTATTAAAGAGTAAACCCAAAGGTTATACCAAATTTGACATCTGGTCACACTTTGCAGGCTGCACTATTGAAGAGTAAACCCAAAGGTTATACCAAATTTAACATCTGGTCACATTAGCAGTATTTACACCTGTAAGAACTAAAATTGCAAACAGATATAATTTCACTTAAAATAATAAATATGACAACTTGAAATGCATTAATTTGTTATGTTGTACTCTGAAATGTTGTGCATAATCAGTTCTATCCACATGTATAAAGTATTTCAAGTATTCAGTTCTTGAATGGGTGTAATTTAAATTACTCTATGCTATCAGTTAAAAGAGATTTGATCTTTGAATGCATATACCTCTAACTTTTCTTTCTGTGGTTTTAGCTTTACAAAAGCATAATGTATATTAATCAAAGTTTACAGTTATGGCCCCTAATTTCCCATTTTTTAAATTTACATTCCACAGGATAACATTACTATTGGAATATTGAAATACTGCATATAGTGCAATATGAGTCAAAGTTTTTACACACCTTCCTTTTCATGAAACCTTGAGTGAATTAAATTTCCATCAAAGACTGTTGGAATGATAATCTTCTCCAAACTTTTGGTTTTCCAACAGAGTTTATTTAACCCATTGGTTCTAGCTCCAGTTTATCTTTTATTAATAATAATAGTTATTATTAGTAGTATTTATTATTATTATTATTATTATTATTATTATTATTATTATTATTATTATTATTATTATTATTATTTATTATTATTATTATTATTATTATTATTATTATTATTATTATTACTATTTATTCGTAAAGCAGACCTACTTTATTTTTATAATCTATGTCCCAGACACTTGAACTGATCAAACATTTTTGCCATTGATCCTTTCAAGCTCTGAAAACTAGCCATATTACAGCAAAACTTTTATGAAAGCATCCTGACATCATGTATATAATTATTAAGATGGATGATGTTAATAGGTGTCCATATGTAGGAGATATCGGTCCAAAATTGCCTTTTTTTATTATAATGTTCATATTTTGTCACATTTACAGGAATAAAAGAAACTTTGATTACTTCCTCTGCTTATTTTCTGTATAGGACAGTGAGGCCCACATCCAGTCCTGGACAGAGCTGTTGTGCAGCATCTTGGCTCTTTTCCAGCAGCTGCCTGATGAGAAATTCCAGACACTGCTTCCAACAGTCTTCAACTGTGTGAATCACATGATCTGCCATGCAGAAAACATGAGACTTCGAGAGGCGCTTGCTAGTTGGCTTCACAAAGTGGGGCAGTTGTATCATCTGATCCCCTGTGAAGGAAAGCTCCAGAATACAGCACACAGCTGGACCACTGCAACTCCTTCTCATAGTACATAAACATATTCTTCTATTCAATAGGCGCTCAAAACTGGAGCAGTGCATCTCAGAATACTGTTATTAATCTGATCTAAACCCTACAAAATACAGATCAGCCCGTCATATAAACAAGTTCAGCTTCTGTAAGTTGTCTTATTGATGGCTGTTCTAGTAAAACATACTTGGGACCCTGAAAAGGCTCTTCTAATGTGAAGCAGTTGCCCATAAATGCAGTTTAAATTATTTATCATTTTCATATTAGATCTAAATGATCAGAGTACCCTGTCTTATATTTTTAACAAAGTTCCTTTGCTAGGTACCTAGTATGTTTAAATGGAACAGCTCTGATTGATGGTCTATTTATGTATTTTTTGCTTTATATTTAAAAGAAACATTTAATGAATGGAAGACAGACAGACAAGACCTGATTAGTTGTAGAAATACATTTATGTCTTTTTTTTTATTAGAGGATTTTTGTGGTTTCTTTACAGATATCTTCTTGATACATGCTTTTATCTGACAAAATAAAATCATTAAAAAAAAACATTGGACAAAACATCTTTGCTGCAAACAGTTTTGATGGAAGTAAGATTTTTTTGGAAATGGTGCAATATTCTGTTTTCAAAGCTTTTTACCTGAAACAATTTTCAGATTCTGAATCTGTCTTAAAATGTTAATTTAGCATGTGAATTCTCCCCAAGCTATCATTTGCATTAATTATGTGATACTTCTTGTTAATCAGGCAAGAATTATTTCCATTATTAAGGAAAACGTTTTTGATTTTCAGTATTTAGATTATATGTGACTGCCAATTCAGTTTATTTTGAAGTATGGATTGGGCTGATGCTTACCACTTAAGTCCTATATTTAACTTATTTTGGTAACATATACTATTTTATTAACTGTTGTTGTTGTTGTTGTGATATTTGTATTACTTTATAAATACAAATATTCTCATGCATGTTTTTATGATGTGGCAGTAGTTAGCGTTTCGATATTTTTAAATGAAATCCAGTCTTGTAGTTAGCTTTTGTGCTTTTTTAAATGAAATCCTGTCTTGTAGTTAGCTTTTGTGCTTTTTTAAATGAAATCCTGTCTTGTAGTTAGCTTTTGTGCTTTATTAAATGAAATCCTGTCTTGTAGTTAGCTTTTGGGATTTTTTAAATGAAATCCTGTCTTGTAGTTAGCTTTTGTGCTTATTTAAAAAATCCTCCTTTACAGTTAGCTTTTGGCCGTTTTTTTACTGAAATTCTCTTATTGTTAGCTTTTAGATTTTTTTAATTGAAATCCTGCTTTGTAGTTAGCTTTTGGACTTTATTTTAACTGAATTTCTCTTTTATTGTTAGATTTTGGGCTTTATTTAACTGAATTTCTCTTTTATTGTTCTGCCAAAAAGAAAATAATGCATATTAGACCAGAGTTGCATACATGTCCGTAGACAGTTTTCTGTTATACTAGAAACTGAAACACATTCTTCCCATGATAAATTTTGAGTTGGAAAAATCTTGATTCAGTTTCATTAACAGATCTAATTGGGATGTTGAGACAGTAGATATGTCAGTTTTGATTGCAGTGATTTTATTGTCATTAACAACATTAACATTCAGTTCTAGTTATTTTTGACAGTCAGAGATCTTATTTTACATTTTTACAAATGAAATCTAGTTTTCTTTGGTAACAGATGAATATCTCATAAAAGTAAGCAAAGTGATATATCATCTCAGTTTAGCTGTTTGTGTAAATCTGACTTATTGATACATCACAAGGATGGCTAAAATAACCAAGTCACCAGATGAAGCTAAAAGTTATCCTGGATAGCTACCAGATCACTTAATTATAAGTATTACCTATACAATGCTGGGCACTGCCTTTAGTTTTCTTTTTTGTTATTTATATAATTACATTGTTACAGAGTAGTGTAATTATGTTAATATTTCTCTTTATCTTAAGATCTGTTTAATTTTTATTCTAAACTTTTATTTCTTGTCATGTATACAGTTTACATTATTTCATGTTGATAGTTTATCCCAATTTTAGTGTATTAATCAATCTGACATAGGGTAATCATTTGTTATTTTTTGTTTTTGACTCATTTTTTGAGGTCATATTTTTATCCCAAATTCGTATGTATAGTTATCATGTAACCTATAATAATATTATTTTAGGATCTCAATCCCTTACTCTTTAGAGACCCTGTGTAGTTATCTTGCAATATATAACAATCTTATATACAGAATTTTGGGCCTTACTCTTGAGAGGCCTTTTATAGTTATAATAGAACTTATATTTTCTTTTATATCAAGCTGTAAGGCCTTTATGAGGCCTATTCTTTTGAATTCCTGCCCATGCAGTAGTGGAGACAAAACATAATGTATCAAGTATTAAAGTGAAATATGTATTTTTAAAAAATGTTATTTCATGGAATATCTTGGGATGATTATATTACACATGCAAAAAAATAGCCTATAGCTTTTCTTTATTTTGCGGTCTCTTGCTTATTGTCTGATGATGAAATAATTATGGGGTCTTATTAGAATGGATCTAAATACATTTAATGGCAACCATGAAAATGTAATCCCAGATACTTCAAGTTATTATTGCCATTTTGATTTGAAAAATAGAAATGCCTATTGATAAGTTTATATATCAATTTGATGAGAAAAAAAACTTATATGATCAGTGTATATTTTCAAATTGCCATGGCCAGTAATGGTTTTAAGCACTATCTGATGAATTAAGTCACTGGTGTATAAGTTCCATTAACTCATAATGGTTGTAAGCACTGTATGTTGACAAGTGTATTTGACTGAGTTCCCATATCTGATAATGGTTGTAAGTATTGTATGTTGACAAGTGTATTTGACTGAGTTCCCATATCTGATAATGTTTGTAAGCACTGTATGTTGACAAGTGTATTTGACTGAGTTCCCATATCTGATAATGTTTGTAAGCACTGTATGTTGACAAGTGTATTTGACTGAGTTCCCATATCTGATAATGGTTGTAAGTATTGTATGTTGACAAGTGTATTTGACTGAGTTCCCATATCTGATAATGGTTGTAAGTATTGTATGCTGACAAGTGTATTCGACTGAGTTCCCATATCTCATAATGGCTGTAAGTATTGTATGTTGACAAGTGTATTTGACTGAGTTCCCATATCTGATAATGGTTGTAAGTATTGTATGTTGACAAGTGTATTTGACTGAGTTCCCATATCTGATAATGGTTGCAAGTATTGTATGTTGACAAGTGATCGGATAACCAGTGTATATTCCAGAGTTGTAATATTTGATTATCGTTTTAAGCACTCTCTGATAAATAAATCACAAGTGTATTTCCCTGAGTTTGCATGTATGATAATGGTCATATTAACTGTTCCATGAATTATATAACTGGTGTGTATTCCTGACTTTCCATGTATGATAATGGTCATATTAACTGTTCCATGAATTATATAACTGGTGTGTATTCCTGAATTTCCATGTATGATAATGGTCATATTAACTGTTCCATGAATTATATAACTGGTGTGTATTCCTGAATTTCCATGTATGATAATGGTCATATTAACTGTTCCATGAATTATATAACTGGTGTGTATTCCTGAATTTCCATGTATGATAATGGTCATATTCACTGTCCCATGAATTATATAACTGGTGTGTATCCCTAAGTTTGCATGTCTCATAATGGTTATAACTCATAATGGTTACAAATACTCTGTGATGAAATAAATGTTAAGTGTAAATTCCTGAAATGCCATGTCTTATTATGGTTGTAAGTGCATTTTGATGAGTTGGCTTACTGTTTGACATGCTTCTTATTATCCTTACAGCATTGATCTGAAAGTTTTTGTATTATCAGTCCGAGGTGCATTGCATAAGGACTGCATCTATTAAAGTTTCCCATTTAAGATGCTATCGTAAGGTGCAGTGATGTAATGGTATTACCAGACCATACATTTATTTCTCTATCCATCAGTTACCAATTTCATTTATCCACAATTTCTCAAGTGACCCACCATCTGCAGTTACCAAGCATTGTGCAAAGCTTGCACTTGTGTTAAGGAAGAAAATTGTCTATTTCAGAGTCAGCATGGCTTAAGTTAAGGTCACTCAACTGAAGGAATAAAAATGTTTTTTTGCACAATAATATTAGTTGTGTTATACACACGTTGACACTTTGTGGACAGCTCACAATTTGGGTACAACAGAAGCCTTTTGATTTGTGAATCAAGAGGTCCAAGTTCAAGGTCACTGACTGGAAGAAGAAACATTTTTTGCATAATGACTTTGGTTCTAGTTTGTTATAGAGTAAGTTTCTGGACCAAACTTTGTGGATGGCTTGCATAATGAGTAATAAAGAAGCCTATTTTGAAAGGGGGGGGGGCCTAAAGTAATGATAAGTCTGATAAGTAAATAATGGTTTCTGCACAATAAGTTTAGTTCAAGACCACATTATTTAACCTTTTACCTTAACTATGATTGAGACTCATTGGTCGGTAATCTCCAGAGTCAGCCATGCCCTGTAATTGCCTAGGTAGATGACTATAAACAGTGGCTGGATACATAGTGTACCATTCATAGTTCTCTTCTTAGAAATATGTGTGAAATTTATTACTTTTGCTGATGCCATTTGCTTATTAGAAACAGGATGAGAATGAAAGAAACAATTCATGTTCCCACATTTCCATACATTTGTCAGCACCATAGTACACCACTCCTTCAATAACTCGTGCCCAGATAAATCGTGAACCCAGTGTGTGAATCCAATATTTTTTTACTAGAAAATGCACCAAAAAATTTGGCCCCTATTTATTGAAAAAGAATATCACAATAAAACATGGTAAATTAAAATTTTATATGTCACTCATTTTATTGTCGAATTGAAATTCTCAAATTTGAAAAACAAACGTAATACATTTTGTTAAATTTTCTTTCCAAACAACGTAAATACCAATATTTGACAATTGCTTACTAGTGGCAACACATCAATAAATAAAAACAAATTAAATAAGTTTTATCAGTGAAATTTGTGTTTCAGTTCCATCTTTTCAATCATTTTCAGTGTAATCATCATAAATACAATATGCCTGTTTGTATCCAATTGTGACAGATGTCATTCTGTCATCACAGCTACAGTCTGCAGACATTTGTGAGAACTTCTAAACAAATTGCACAGAACACTTACAATGTTTAGCAATATAAAGGAATAATGGGGAAAGATTTAAACCATGGATGTACACAAAAAATAAATTTTTTAATCTGCCATATTTAGGCAGTCTATTCTTGTAACCTACAGCTTTTCTTTATGGCAATATAACTTTTAACTTTTAACGATTTTCTGTGTTACTCTTCATTTTATAAAGATACCCAATAGTAAAGCTATGACTGGTTTTATTTCATTTTGAAATTAAATTAAATCAAAACTTTATAATAATTATCAAAATTTTGAATCACTGTCCACCAGAGTCATTTTGATGCATAACAATAGTGCACTCAGTGCAGCATCTTAAGTATTATGACAAATTCTGGTTTCAGAGGTAAAAAGCTTCTAAATATGGTGACCTCCTGTGCTTTAGGTAAATTAGCAACAGCAGAAATAAAGAAATCATGAAACTATACATTGTGCAAGTGCAAACCAATAAAATTTCTTTACATTCAGATTTTCTGTATACTTTACAATTAATAAATTGCTTTATTACAAGCATTTCATTTCTTCTTACAAGTCTTCCAGTTTTATTGCTGTATGGTAGTCATGAAAATTCAGGACATATCTTGTATGCTGTTTCATTGATTAATTGGTAATATTTCATCAATTTAGATTGTAGATGTATAGATTCAGATTAAATGTTAATGTTATACATCAGATCTGTGCTTTTTATGCATTTAATTCATTTTATATAATCTTATAATAACGTGTATTATTTTACATATACTTTTGCATATATTACTGAATGACATTTCATTATATATATATATATATATATATATATATATATATATATATATATATATATATATATATATATATATATATAAATATGATTATGGCTATATAGTCAAGTGATCTGCATATTGTACAGTTTTAAGATTATCATATATACTTGTGAGCATAAATAATGTCTTCAAAAGGGCTGGCAAATTATACAAATATAAATCTAACCACCTGAATTTCAAGGTGGAAATGGGTTGTTACCTTTTCAAAATAAATGATTTGTTTTTGTTTTTGTAGGGTTTAACGCCATTTCTCAACACACAATAGGCTATACATGGTGGCCAGTATTATTGGTGGAGGAAGAACCGGTAAAACCCCCAGAAAGAACCACTGACCCACGAGAAGCTACTGGCAAACTTTCTCACATTGCCGAATCTGAGACTCAAACCCA
This sequence comes from Unio pictorum, assembly GCA_030141615.1. Taxonomy (NCBI): domain Eukaryota; kingdom Metazoa; phylum Mollusca; class Bivalvia; order Unionida; family Unionidae; genus Unio; species Unio pictorum. The sequence continues at coordinate 13,319,016 of JARLTB010000126.1, forward strand.
TGCAGAGGTGAGATGGCAGTGATCCGTAACAGCGCTTTAGACCACTCGGCCACTCGGGGCCCCATCTAAATAAATGGTACAGTAGCATGTAGATTTGTACTGAGCTTGATATGAATTAATCTTGTGACTCTTGATAATGCACATGTATATAAATGCATACACTGTATTTACATGTACATATTATTACATAATTAGAATTGATGCAAGCATATTTTCCATCTATTATCAATAGATTATTGGCTTTTGATATTTCTCCTTTTCATTCCATAATGTAGATTAACAGAAATAAATGAGCTTTATCAGTATGAATCATCATAAATGGACTCATTATTGGCAAAAAGTTGATGCAAAGAAATCATTATATTCAGGTGTTGGATAATAGTATATTGCTGATTTTCATGGGTACCATTTTGTGTGTAATTTCTAGTTGCTAGAATCTATGAATTTATGATATAGCTCACTTATGAGTCCAACTGCAAACTGCACAGACACTGATCTGCCATCCCCAGCAGTTCTGGGTCTGGTCAGTATGTTAGGAGTAATCAGTAGAACAAGCAACACAGACCCTGATCTGCTGGAACATTATGCTATGGCAGAGCAGGATATTTGTTCTTTGAAGTGGAAGTCAATAAACTAATAAGATACACAATGTCATGCTATATACGAGTTGAGATACAATACTCACACATTTGTGTATGGGCAAAGTTAGAATTGCTTCCCTTTCAACATCATTACATGTGTATTGTTGTTAGCATCCATTAGTCTCTAAAGACGATGGAAGTACCCCCGTGAGAGATGCCCCAGCGAAGTTGGAGTGTCCTTTCCAATGTGCACACCTGGGTAGGGTGAAATGGAGAATCTGTTGTTACCCATGCAGCTGATTCCCCATCTCCATGCATGTGATGGATCCAAGGGAAAGGACAAGCCGATATGTCATGGCACCAGCGGCGTTGCAGGAGTTGCCAAGATGACACTGAAACAATTACACATTGCCTTAGGGACTCCGTCTCCAGATTTTTGTGTAGTGTTTACTCCCTTTGCCTTTCCCATAAAAGGGTATCGTCACAAGGCAGCGAAGGTTTGAAGTCAGAGTTTACCTTCTCCTAGATGGGCGACCACCCAAGGTTAATGAGCCCAATCTGTCCAAAGCATCTAGTTTTCAGGCACTAGAAACTTGCCTGTCATCCCTTTTCCAGTCTGTTTAAACAGGTTCGGCCAGGCTTAGTTAAGTCACTCATGAAGACCTGGCACTGGATCTGGTTGTCAGAGGCTCTATCAGATGCAAGCCATTATGTTTTTTTCATGGGAAGTGGATGCTTATCTCACACATCTACCCCAGCGATAACAACCTTTGGAACCCTACATACATGTATAGTCAAATGTAAACAAACTTATGCTTCTTAACTACAATTACTTATAAACCATTGGAGTTAAATCCATAAATATATTTGCTGTGGTTAATTCTTCAAGATGGTCATTTGAATTTAAATACATATCTTTGTTGATAGCAGTATGTAAAATAAATACAATTGGTACACAGAAGTCACACTGTTGCAGAACACTGCACCTAAATTTGGAGGCGAAAAAACAGTTACAAAAATAATGACCAAGAACAAAAAAGTGCATTTACTTTGAGCTGACAGGAGTTTGGGTTCTTTAATTTATTTTATTTCAGCATAAATTATGATATAATCCACAGATAAGTCAAAGACAAAAGTTTGAGAGTTGTCAACAGTGCAATTTTCATAAGAAATAAGGCTTAACCCCAGGATGTCACTGTGTTGTCAGCACTTTTCATATAGTGTGATGGTTATGTTAATTGTCATATCAAAGGACCAATCCTCGGCAGATGTAATGTCACCAAATTTGATGAGTAAATAGTTTTGATTTTGCTGTGATGTCAGCACATTGAATGCATTGTACGAGTCTGGAGACAACTTGAGTGTTAATTGTACATTTTCGCACCCGTCTTTATGTAAACCCCCCCCCCCCCCAATTAATTCCAAAAATGTGTTGGCATTGTACATGGTTGCTTATAACACGGTTCGGTTCATAGCCCGGTCAGATTCTATGGCTCCCAACTACCATGTTATAGCGGGGTCCCACTATAGCCTGTCAGGGTCTGGAGACAACTTGAGTGTTAATTAGCCTGTCAAAGTCTGGAGACATCTTGAGTGTTAATTAGCCTGTCAGAGTCTGGAGACAGCTTGAGTGTTAATTAGCCTGTCAAAGTCTGGAGACAACTTGAGTGTTAATTAGCCGGTCAGAGTCTGGAGACAACTTGAGTATTAATTAGCCTGTCTGAGTTAATTATCCTGACAGAGGACTATTCAGTCCTGAACAATTTTTAAAGATGCTAGCATAGCCACAAAATAGGTCAAGTTATTATGACTGCTTGTTTATCCTATTGATTGCATAATGTTTTCATTGTCCAAGTTGAATAGTCTAAGTGTTGTCATGCTGATATTATTACTGTACTATATATTATTACTGTACTATATATTATTACTGTATTATTACATTTAGTTGATGGATGTCATAAGAAAAAACAATAAGGAATTGATATCAAAAGTTATAACAAATCAGAAAACATTGTTATATTTAATTTTCAAATGTACTTGATAATGTGTCTTTTTCCATAATGAATATGGTATTGCTACAGTTTAGTATTATCTTTCCATGCATGACTAGTTTTCTCACATAATGTTTTACTTTGATAAATTATATTTATGGGTTATTATATTTATACGGGAAAATATGAACGAGATTTTCTAATTGAAATACTGCATGACCTTGGGAGTACAGTATATCATCTGGCAAAACAAATTCATATTTTCCCATACAAATACAGTAAACTTTTTATTATATGCTCAGCTCATTGCTTATTCTACCTAAGGCTTAATTATGTAAACAAACATACACTACACAAAAAGTAATTGAATGTTTGCCATATTCTAAACTAAGTACACAAGCACAGATTCATCACTACACAACAACAACATTTTTAATGCGCCCAGATAAATTGGAACTTAGTCGCACTCAAGACATAACTTTTGAAAGAAAATGGCCTTTTGTTCAACATAAAATTGAAATCTGCAGTCATATTGGGAGTGAATGTGCATTGCAGCAACTTTTCCATTTGATCTGGAATTCATAGATTTTGATAATTTGTTGATTTTACAAAAGTTTGTGATTATGGGCTGGATTTATCTGCCAATTCTACATGAAATTGATCAGATTGAAGCAGCAAAGGAAAAGCACATTGAATTGCAAGTGTGTTTCTGTTCTGTCATTAAACATTTTAAATCATAACGTGGGAAAAATATTAAGTCTTCATCAAACAGATGCTATGAAATTTAATGTTTATTTCATCTTTAGTGCAGAAAAGATTCTGACAATGTTAACGGAAAAAACAATGAGCATATAATAAAGCAGAATTTCACTGAGCATCAGTATTTTATGCCAATCTTCTGTTTTTAAAAATAATTATTAACTGGCAACCTTGGACCTTGAAAATGCATAACGCCTTATTGACGATCATGTCCATTCAAGTTTACGTGATTGAGCCCTCAAACAAGTGTTGGGGGATATAAAAATACCAGTAGTAGTTGTAGTTAATACATTTTCAGTTTTAATTAGGGCCAAATTTTTTATTTATTTAATTTGAATGGTCTGATATTTGTTGATATATTGCCATGAATAAAAGTTTAAAAGCACATGGTGTAAGGGATGGTGTACTGTCTGTAGTACACATGGTGTAAGGGATGGTGTACTGTCTGTAGTACACATGGTGTAAGGGATGATGTACTGTCTGTAGTACACATGATGTAAGGGATGGTGTACTGTCTGTAGTACACATGATGTAAGGGATGGTGTACTGTCTGTATTACACATTGTGTAATGGATGTGTACTGTCTATAGTACACATGGTGTAAGGGATGTGTACTGTTTGTAGTACACGTGTGATGAACTAGTGTACTGCCTGTAGTACACATAGTATGAGGGACTACTGTACTGTCTGTAGTACACATTGTGTATGGGACTGTGTACTGAAAAATAAACATAATGACCAATCAGTTGCATGAGATGATTATGGGCTCACTATGTCAAATGTCTGACATGTCTAGTTAGCAAATGGTCATATGAGCTCAATTTTTTTATTAAGTTCTTCAAATACTCTTGTTTGGATTTCATGTGTTTGTGTGTATATGCATACATGTGTGTGTGTGTGTGTGTGTGTGTGTGTGTGTGTGTGTGTGTGTGTGTGTGTGTGTGTGTAGACAGACATTTCAGCACTCTTCATGTATAACAAGTTTTATTTCTATTTGCAAAAAGTATTGTCCATGATTCTGAATATTAATTGTTCAATAATACATAAATGTTTTAAAAATTTACATTCAGATCAAACTGAAAGAATGGTCACAAGGTTTGGGTCTTTTAATTTTAAATATTGATTCCTACAAATTGGAATTCACAATCAAAAGCTGCTACATACATATTTTAGAACACTTTTTAAAAAATGTGTCATTTGTTTTATGCTTTGGGTGGTGACTGCAGTATAAACACTTTAATAGATTAGACTGTTATCATTTTGAGTATGTGATATCAGATGTCACTTGATGCAAAGAGTCAAGTGCAGTCTGACCAACATCTGTTTCATACTCAGAGAGATGATAATTTTCACAATGACATAATATACTTATGTTATTATTTAAAACATTTGAAGAATAAACTTTTATATAATTAATTGCTGGAATTACAATTATATCAAGTTAATTGTTGGAATTACATTTTTGACTTTCATATTAATTACAGGTGCTGTTGCACCACAGACTATATGGATTTGCTGCCCTATTTTTGGAAAAAAACAACACATTTTCTCATAAATGTGTTAACCATTACATTGGACTTTTTACTGTCAGTATTAGTACATTGACTCCTCCATTTTGGAGAATTTTGTTCATGTGGACTGTGCTGTTATCATTCATCAGTCCTGTGCACCAAAGCATTTAATTTATTTTACTTTTTAAAATGAATACAAACAACATTAAACTCAAAGATGGTCTACAATCTATGAGCAACAGCTGATGATTAGTCAGGCCCGGGCATAGAGACCCTGAGCCCCATGGCAATTAACAGAGTCGGGGCCCCTTTTTGGTAATTTGCAAAAAAAAAAAAAAAACCCGTGTCCTCACTGTGTCCCATTTCGGCACCTGGCCAGGGCCCCCTCCAAGACTGGGGACCTAGGCAGCTGCCTAGTTTGCCTAGGCAGAAGTTGGCCGCTGTGAATAGTTCAGTTTTCTTTTAAACATTTACAAAAAGACTATTGGGCTTTTGTTACTGTGTCCATTTTGAAGATATGTATAATTATTTTTTAATAATACACTTGTTTCAGCTCTATACCAAATGTAAACTTCTCCAGAATATGTGGGGGGGGGGTAGCATGTCAGTCGTTTATCTGATGTCCTTGGATAGTCCCAGTTTTTAGTCTGTGGTAAAATAGTATTGGAAACATTAGTAGGTTATACAAATGTTCAGTCGGACTGTCATAAATTAATTATTTGGAGTTGTTGATTTTTTATAGGTATAATATAAATACATGTATGATTTTGAATGCAATTTCGGTGCAGATTATATTGGAGGGATAAAGTAATGGCATTATTATATTGAGAAAGAAAATTGTTTTTAAACATTTTAATGAATGTATATGATTTCCTCATCACTTAAGATAGATAAATCTTCTTTTATGACTTAGAGACCTAAGGTATAGAATTATTACCCTCTTCCGTCACCTGCCCCAGTCTGTTTTTACTTCAAATCTGGTGGAGGTTTGCATTGATACAGTTTACTTGTATATACATGTCATATTAATTAGTGACAATTAGCATTTAGTTTTCTAAATTCTTTGTTGATGATAGCTCACATCAGTGGTGCAATATTTCTCTGTGAGTTGAAATTAGAAATAAAAATTTAATTTAATTTACTCTTTTTTTTCTACTTGTGAACATTTCTTTTATTTATTTGCCAATGGTTCAGTATATCATATCATTACCCTGTACCTGTTTGCCCTCTATGGCAGCCATGTTGAAAATTTTATTATCACTACGCCTAAACAGAAAATCATATCAGCATGGGGTTTTTACAAGAAGACTTATTATGGTGTCAAATTGGTCCTAAATGAAAATTATGCCAATCAGACAACAAAAATGGCAGCCATGATGACCATCTTAAAAATAATTGTTATTGCTTCTCTTTTGTGGACTAATGGTCATATCGACATTTTGTTTTCACCAAAAGATTTCTTATGAAGTCTTGTTGGTCCTAATGAAAACGGTGCCAATCTGACAGCTAATGTAAAGGCAGCCGTCTTTAAAATATGTTATTACTACTCCTAAACGGAAAATCATAGCGATATTTTGAAATATGGTGGGGTTAAAAATCATAATCCCAGATTAATTGAAATTATATACTGCATAATTAACATTTGGAATTGTTCTTCTCCTGTCATTGTTAATTGTTAATCGAGTTAAAGGTACTCTACTGCTTGTGATTGTAAACGTGTAGGCAGGTGTAATTTGATTAGTCACGCTTCTCATCCGTATACCGTAAAGTTTGTATCTCATCCGTATACCGTAAAGTTTGTATCAATAATATGTGTTTTACAGTATTCAAAATATAAAACACCCTGTCCTTCTAAGGTTGCTCTGTTAATTGAGTTACATGGATACTATATTTTTTAATCGAAAGCAAAGAGACAAGGCAAACGTTTTTATTTCAGTTTCCCTTAACTTTATAATCAACGGTAAATATCCGACGTCCTCATTTCAAGATCCAATTTAGGACCTGTAAAAATTCTGTAGGATGAACAATTTCGATCCGAAAGTTTATTGATGACATTTAAGGTGCCGAGCAACAAGGTGTTTCCGTAAACGAACAATAGTAATGTCAACTTTGCTGTGGGCCGACTCCGTAATAGGTCGATTATGTTTCTATATTAAATTTGTATGGACCGAATCTGTAATGGGCCGAGATCTCCACTTACCGTTGTTTCACCAAAAGACTTATTATGGTATATATTTGGTCATTAATTCACATCTGATATCCAATATATACCTTAAATACCTATACATATCTTAAAAACCTTGTACAACTTTTTCTGAATGGTGGTCATATCACCATGGGTTTTTCATCAGAAGACGTCTTATGATGTCCAGTTGGTCCTAATCGAAAATGATGCTAATGTTGCATCCTTTATGGCTGCCATTGTGGCCATCTCTAAAGAAAATTATCGCTATCTTAAACGGATGGTCATATCGACATGGGGTTTGCACCAAAAAGACTTGCTATGTCTAGCTGATCTTGAATGAAAATGGTGCCAATTTTACATCCAATATTTCAACAATGGCAGCTATCTTTAAAAGCTTGTTATCAATGAAAGAGTATTTCAACACTCAGCAGTTTAAAAGATGAAATGGTCTCATGGATTCCTGGAAATTATTTTCAGAAAGTTGACATTCATTCTAGATACTCTTTTTAGCTCAACTAGATGTTAGTTTAAGTGAGCTAATGGTACATCCCTGCATCTATGATGCATCGTGCTTGTCCATTATCCATCCATCAACAAATTAATGTTGCCACTCTAAAAGGCGTGTTCCTGATCCTTATTTTTATCAATCTTGGAATACGGGCTTACAACACAAAGACCAAGGTCTAGAATAGGCGAAATCTATGCATAGTAATGCAGTTATTTTTCCTCAAGAGTAGTTGAGCATATTACCGTTTCAATCAAAATTTTAAAATGTTCTTTTATCATCAAGATCGTGGCTGAGTTTTAATAATGAACAAGATTTACTTGTATTAATTAGGTGATATCGCATATAATTAGCTAAACGTTTTGAGGGGGGTATTTGGTTTTGATCAAACTTGTAATATAGGTCTCTGCTGAATTCGATGATGAGCTAGATATACGCATAGTAAAGATGTTTGATTGTTTTTTTTATTGTTTTGTTATTGCTTTCGATGACATTTTTCTGGTCTGATTTTAATCCAACTTGGGAATATAAGTTTATAATATTAAGCTCTTGAAAATGAGTCAAATAATGGATGAGATTCACAAATCTTTGATGAGGTGATCTTACTTCTGATTGGCTGAGCTTGCTGCCATTCTGGAGGCCATGTTTCTGAATCTAGTATGGTCCAATTTGAACTATGGTCTTACTTAATATCATATACAACTTGGATGATATTGATAATCATTATTTATATCTCAAAGAAACCTTTACAGATACGTTGCTATTTCCACTTAAACGGGATTGAGAAAATGGTTTACCTTGTGTCAAACAGTATCATAAATCAGAGACAATATGTCTTTGATATTTATGTAAACGTTAGACGAAGTAATTTTCTTTACAGTATCTTAAGTTAACATATATGTAAACATTGTATACTTGTGTTGCTACACTTGAATGAAGTGGTAAAAAAAAAACGGATGGAATATCGATGCCATCATTGTCATCGTGTGTGTGTGTGTGTGTGTGTGATTAGGATTTTTAACGTATCTTTAATAATTTTTTAGTCATATCGCTACGATGTCTGCAGTGCGACAGTTTTTATAGTGATATATAGCACTGGGGCATCATGCAGCAGACATGTAGCATGATGTCCCACCCAGTCATATTATTCTGAGCCAGCCAGTCCTAACACTAACCTCTTAATGCTGAGCGCCAAGCGAGACAGCTGTTAGTACCATTTTTGCAAGTATTTGGTATGACTCAGCCGGGGTTCGAACCTACGACCTCCCGATTCCGCGAGGCCACCGGAGCGGTCTCGTTTATTTGTCTTGATTTATTACATGATCAGAGAATAAACAAGGTAATAAGGATATAGTTTATAATTAAAATAAAATTTACCTGATACTTGCTAACGAGCACCATCACCTTCCTTAAATCTCTCGATTAGGATCTTCCAAGACATATATACCTGCCATGTGCTGACTACCTTTCTCTTAAATTTGCTTTTTGTTTTTATTTTATCAACTAATAAAGACTAAATTACGTTTGAAATCTGCCTTCATGCTGTAGGTGTTCTACCTCAAGGTTCATCTAAACATATCCTTTAGACATGTTCATGCAGCTGAAAGTGTAGAACAATAGTTTAATATTTCAAAAATTAAACATTCTATTTACTTTACGTCCGGTGAAACTATCTACATTTTTTTTATAAGCCGTGTGACTCTTTTATAAGCCGCAAACAAACATATATAACTTGGGCTTCAGTTTTATGAGCCGCAAACAAATTGCTATAAACAGTCAACTTCGGCTTTACTTTCAGCCTTTAAAGTAAGCGACGTAACGTACCTATGGATGTTTTAAAATGCGCATATTCCTATAACTAAAGTAAAGTTGGGCATGGTTTTAGCTATAGAATTTACATTGAAAGAATGAACGAAGACTTTCCTTTCAGCCTTCGGCTTACTGCAGTAAGAATCAATCCGATCTTTTCTCCAAGACATAACGGTACTGCTGCATGGATCAACTTTCACTTATCTTGTACCCACGAACCGTGTACTTAAGTAAATATTTTCTTGTACCCACGAACCGTGTACTTAAGTTAATACTTTCTTGTACTCACAAACAAGTGCTGAAATAACTAGTCTGCACCTTTTTATCCAGCCTACACAGACCTCTCTGGTGGCCTAGTGGTTAGAGTTCCGCCTTGGATACAGGAGGTCGTGGGTTCGGTAATTAATGCTGAAATACTCAGTCGACCCTTTTTGCTCACAAACCTAGTACTGTTATAAGCAGCCATCACATTTTTGTACCCACGAACCTAGTGCTGAAATAATCAACCCAATACTGAAAAACTTAACTGGGCCCTTAATATCAATCAATTGTTGACAGGCTCGGTCCTAGTCTTCCTTTAAGCTCTGAACGTATTACTGAAAGAGTTATCTGTTTTTTTTTTAAGTACTGAAGATAATGTTAAAAAATAGACTAGATCTTGTCGGAGATTTTATTGTAAGCCGCAAACCCACTATTGAAAGAATGATCTCGGCCATTTCTTTAGGGAACGAACCTACTGCTGAAATAATCGTCTGAAAATCTTCTTTAAACTTAGAACGCACTGTTGGTTTAACCATTTCACTCCGAAATAGCTAAATTGCTGTTCAAGAAGTAAATTCGTGCTTTTGAAGTTGATTTGGCGCGATCTTCAAAACCGACAAAGAATAACTCAGACATTTTTTTACCAAGTAAATCTACCTTGCTTATACATTAACCCAATGGAATCTACAGGTCTTCGATTTGAAGTAACGTTAATGAATACGTGCTTCATAGGAACTGGATTCTTGAATCTAAGCGTCTGCCCAGAGTTTCGATAATATGGACCAGATCGATACGGCGGCTTCTGAAAGTCTGCACTTAAGCGCTGTTGGTATACAGAAACACTCTTATTACTAAATCTGGCTTCATTATTACCTGGAAGGAATAGTGATATGTGTACACGCTGTGAATAGGAAATGTCGTCACTTGAAGTCTACGGATCAACGTAAGCCGTTGGACGATGTGATCGTTTCTTGACAGAAATAGTTATTGACGTTGAGAGACTTATCTATTTCCGTAATCCTCCCTACTCAGTGATATGTGTATTTTAATGAAGACTTTAAATTGACTGTGTTCCATGGCAAACATCTAAATATGCTGATATAGGTATCTACATACGAAAACAATACATTAATTGGAAAAGTTTAATAAAATTCGCGATTATCGATTAAACTAATATGATAGTTTGTCCATTGTGAAGTTTCTTTTCTTTTTCGTTATTTAATATTTCCACTTCCGTGGCACTGAATCTTGAATCTAACGCATTTACCAATATGTTTAATTAATTACGTCTAAATTATAATTTTTTTTTATTTTTTATTTTTTTTGGGGGGGGTACTTTTATATAAGATTTATAAATCTGCTTGAATCTGTTTATTCTCTTCATCAATTGCACGCCGGAATAAATATTTACCCGTTCGAAAGCGGTAGCAGTGGTTAGCCATTTGTATTTATTATTGTTCTGTCTGGATGTGCACGTTCACCTTGTGACGTGTCCTGCTTTTATACTACCTATCATTTGCAGTAGCGCTAGCGGACGTAGATACACTCTTGCTGACGAAACACCGACGTCACAAAACTATAGTTCAAATCTATAGAGTGTGCTTGACAGATATTACGTACTTCTGATAGAGTGACAGGTGTCATGGGAATTGTTTGCATCTGAAGCACGCGCAGTGGAGAAAGTGTTGGCTTACCCGCTAATATTTTAGTAAAAAAAATTACTTTCAATATAAATCAGTGAAAAGTTACTTTTAATACATATTAGAGAAAATTTCAATCTTTTTGCTTATACTAAAAATTGTCCTAATACCACTATGAAAACGAAGTCATATGGACAACGTTCTTTTGCATACCAGGGCCCAGCAACGTGGAAGGAATTGCCCATAGAAATTAGACACAAAGACAGAGTGATCCCTTTCAAAAGTACTCTTAAAACTCATCTTGTTTGACTGCAAGAATAAACATAAAGACCTAATAATGTTTCCTACCTTAAATATTTTCAACATGTTTTATGTTATCTAATTTCATGTGGGTTCTTTTTTTTTTGTGTTTTTGTAGTCATATCATAGATGTTGTAGAAAGCTTATAGCTTCTAAAGGTTAGGCGCTATCCACTAAAAAAAAAAATGAAGTTAAAATATAATTAATTTCCTCCTTAAAGAGCTTGTTCCTTGTTGTCAGATCTGAGGGTCTGTCAGTTTCGTCTTCAATCCATTAAAAATCCCCTCATAAAACTAGATTATCTATAGAATAGTTACGTATAGATAAGTATATAGGTTTTCTTTGTTCCCCGCCCCCTCTATGCCGGAAATTTTACGTTTATAATGTGCCCTTCTTTAAATTTATGTGATTTAGCCCCCTTTTAAAAATTCTCCTTTATTACATCTTCTCAACTCATATTTCTTTTATTTTTTAAGTATGGTCACTACCCCCTCTCCCCTTTGTGACATCCATTTCACATTTACTAGTTATTAGGATTGCATTTAATTTGTCTTCAATACTTTGATTTCTTTTGCAAGACCATTATGCGTTTCTTGTAGTAATATTATGTCATATTCCGCTTCTTTAATTAATTTATCTACTTTTTCTTTTTCGATCCCTATAATGTTTATTGTTGCTATATGGAAGTTAAGTCGCTCCGTTTTTTTTTTCGTCATAACCAGGTAGCCGCATCTCTTGAAATTATTGCATCTTTTTTACTGTGTTAGTAAAGTTTAAATTGAAAGTTTAAATACGTTAAAACTTATGATTTTTTAAAATAATATTAGAAAGTGTTGGGCTATGGCTTTCTTCCGGAACCTCCTGTTGCATTAAACTTCCATTTTCTGTTGTCGTATTTTCTATTTGGTTTGTCTCGTCAATGTCTGTCTCGTCAGTATCCTTTTCCGTTTCCATATCTGTTCCGTTTGTTTCCATTTCACTATCGTTGTTATTGTCATTGTCAGTATCATTTTGTTTGTTCTTGTAGTTTTCCTCTCTGCGTTTTTACTTCTCTAATGGATCTATATCCCTTCTTTTTTGTAACTTTTGTGAATAGTAGTCTTTGCCGGGGCAATTATCGTTTGGAGTGTTTTGTTCACTATCCCATGTGCCTCTAAGGGGGTTGTTGCACCTTCCTGCGAGGAACTAGAAGCTGATGTTCTTTTTCCCTTTTCTGGGGTGCCCAGTTAGATCCACCGACTTTTTTTATGGGGAGATTTCCGTCTGCTTCTCAAAGAGATCCCCTATTCCACCATCAAGTTTTGATTGAGATATAACTTGTTATTTTCCAGGATGTTAGCTTCCTTGTTACTGATGCCCGTCCCTATGATGTGCGGGGCCCAAGGCAGCAAGCGATGAGCGCCCCAAGCAAAAATTAATTTGCATTGCGAAATTGATTTCCTGAAAGCGTAAGGCCCAAGGCAGCTGCCTCGTTCGCCTTGCCGTAAGGCCGGGCCTGTTGTTACTCGTGCGTATATTATTTTCTTGGGGCTTTCAGAATTCTCCCATTCTCTGTTTTTTTTTTCGGCGATATTTTCTTTGCCCCCTATAACTGCCACCAGGCCAATACTAGGGATCTGTTTGTTGTATATTCCCTCCATAGGGAGCCCTATACTGTCTACATTTGTCTCTAACGTGGGTACTGGGGCTGGGGTAGAGGTTATCTCTACCTTGTTTGTCAACTGTAGTTTCTCTTTTGGGGATGGATTGTCGATTATTATTTTAATTAAATCGTGATCCATTTCTAATTTCTCAGAACATGCTACATCTGCGTATGTGCGGGCTGCTGTTGGGTTCTTGCAGTCTTTTGGCGCGTGTCCGTCTTTTAACTGTTGGGACGTACGCGTTCATTTTCGCATCCTTTGTACCAGGTTTTAACGAGAAACTCCATGCATAAAAGAAAGTAGGCACTTTACTGGAAGCCTCTTTGGAGATTTTTAATTTTATGGTACTTATTTTCACAGAGTTGTAGCCCAATACAGTCGCTAGCTTATCCCCATTAACCTTCACATTTAGTCTCTTTTCTAGAGGTGGCCCTGAGATGAAAATCTCTTGTTTTAGCTTCTACATTTGTTAGGATGGGCGGGCGATTGAATACTACGGTCGTCTGCCCTTTTAATTCTGTCTCTTTTCCTCTAGCAGAGGCGTATTGAATTATTTTGGGTATAATAAGAACTTGTTTCTTCCTCCGTTTTGTATCTCCTAAATTTTCTCGATGTTGATTCCTGACCCTTTAGTGCTGTCAAGATTTCAGCATGCCTTATGCAGTTATATATTGTGCCAAACTTTCGCTGTTGACAGTCTTTGGGGTGGATGGCTGCAAGAAGCTGACGTCCATCTCCCCCCCCCCCTTTTACCTTAACGTCGAAATACTCTTAAAAACCAAAGACTCCAGTTTCTCCCCTCTGTAGGGTTGTTTGCCTTGATCCCTTCTATGTTCATTTAATGTACAATTGATGAATTGTGCTCACTACCAGTGACAGATTACCAAATACGCAGAGTATGCACAGGCTTGTGGTCCCCACGCCTTTTAGGGCTCCGCGCCTTTTAGGGCTCCGCGACAACGGATCAAAATAATATTGATAGGAGATAATTTGCGAGGGGGTCCAAGATTTCGACTGCCTAAGAGCCTCTAAACGGTTTACTTGGGCACTGCTGACTATATCTTCCATCACTACTTTGAATTGCTTAACATATTTAGGTGTTGTTATAGTTAATCATATAACAATCAAGAGAAAGTATAGCCAAAATATATGCGAATTTAATACACCATTAGTCAGAATGGTGAATTATAACCAGAACACATGCTCCAAAAATTTAAAAAGAAGAATGTTAGGTTTGAGTACACACAATGCATAAACTGCACTTGATAATGCAAAGATGTGTGAGATGATTGCATATTCTCCTCTCCTGTGGACTTTCGTGCAGTTTGTTTCGTTCGTGCCTCGGCAAAGGTATTTATTTTCATCTTCATCATCATCAGTTTCTTGACCTAGAATCCGCCACGTAAACACTGCACCACGGAACATCTTTGCTGAAATATGTTTCAGATATGATTATGAAGTTACCTATCCTGGATTCCTAGTGGATCGTTATACGGAGTAAATCATACGTATTGTATCAGTGGGTCTGTGTAATGACAGCAAAAGGAGGAGACCAGAAGGTCTTGCTCCATTAATATCATCATCATCATCATCATCATCATCATCATCATCAGTCTCTTGACCTTAAATGGTCGTAGAGACACTGACTGTGCTGATGTACATCTGACCAGTTCCCTCCACTTGTCTCGATCATGTGCCAATGCCTGTGTCTCGAAACTCTGTCTAGCTCCCCTTCTGCCACCCTGGACACTATTCTGCACTACTGTTGTGAATATAATGGTGACTCTAATGACATGGTCATACCATTTCAGCTCTCTCTTTTTGATGGTGGTGAAGAGGTCTTTATATTGGCCTACTTTGTGCCTGATGGTGTTATGCACTTCTTCATTTGTGATGATGGTCTATGTAAGAGATGTCAAGGATGGTTCTGTAACATCTCATTTCAAGCGCCTGGATTCTTATAATTCTGCCGTCAGGGTCCAGGCCTCACTTGAATACAAAAAGATTGAGATGACTATTGCTCTCAATAGTCTGATTTTAGTTTTCAAGGATATTCTGGTCTCTTCAGATGGGTCTAAGCTTTGACATAACTGCTATTGTTTGTGCTGCTCGTGACAAACCTTCTGCTCTTGATCCCTCTTCAGTGATTATGGAACCAAGATATTTTAACTGCTCTGTGTTTTCAGTTCCTGTACTCTGACTTTAATCTTGGCTGAATTCGTTGGGCACTCAATCCGTGTCAAATCTAGAAGATGTTTCATCCAGGTTCTTCACTAAGGTGGCATGCTTATCTTCACTGCCTGCCAGCCCATCAATGTCGTATGCAAAGCGGAGGTTGGTGATGTTACGCTCTCCAATGCTGCTTGTCCCTCAGTGGTTTTCCAGGGCTTCGCAATTACTGTACTGGTGGCCTTGGTGTACAGCTGCTTGATGGTATTGGTCAACTTTTGATCCATATTGTACTTACTCATTGTGGCCCACAATGCATCATGCCACACTGTCAAAACCTTTTTTAAATCTGTGAACACATGATAGATATATTGTTGATGTTGGGAGTACTTTTCAAAGAACCCTAAGATTGAACATTTGTTCTGTCGTGCTTCTTCCACTCCGGAACCCGACTTGTTCTTCAGCGAATTTTTCTTCTGCTTGTGGTTTCAGTCTGTTCAAGATGATTTTCAGCATCATCTTACTAGCATGGCTGATCGAACTGATAGTTCTGTGATTTTGGCACAGCTGGAGATTGCCTTTTTTGGGAGTGTTATAATCAGTGACTGGGTCCACTGTATTGACCATTCACCTGTCAGCCAGATCTTGTTGCAGATTGTTTGTGGTAGCTCTATCACTGATTCCACCCCACCCCTACCCCCATTCTTGAAAAGTTCAGCAGGAATGTTGTCTACTCCATCTGCCTTCCCATTCTTTGGTGCTCTTATTGCTGACTCCACCTCTTCTTTGAGAATGGGGAAATCATCATCATTTGTGGAGTTTGGAACTTCAAGCACCTCTGGGTCCCCTGCGGACTAATAGTTGTTAGAGTTCTTGCAATACTCATCCATCGTTCTGCAATGTCACTCGCTTCTGTGAGGCATTTTCCATTTTCGTCTTGAATGGTACTGACTTTTGGTTGCTTCTGTCTAGTGAGGTCTTTCACAATTTGGAATGCCTTATTGCTGTCATTCTTATCAAACTGCTCTCTATTTCTGTGCACTTTTGTCCAGTCCATCTTCTTTTGCTTTATAATGCTTACTTTAGATATTGACCATGCTCCAATCATCGAATCATGTGCAGACATACTGTACACATTTTCTACTAATAACATTTCTCTTGAAGAATTATTTTAGCCTAAATGACTAAAAGAATTCCTGCTTTGAAATACATAGCTGTCCCATCCTGTATTTATTTCTATCAAGTATTATCGGTACTAAAATCTATTTTATTGGAATTTTTCTATTTAACCAAGTTTTAATGATCGAAATAACCCCAAACTCGATGCTTACTTGGTCAATCTTAAGATAATATACGTTGAATGCTAACGTGGTAAAATGACACCCCACGAGTGGACTGGGATTAAGGCGTTATAAAGAGATAGTTCCCTTCCTTCTCGTATTTTCACAAGTGCACAGTTGTGATATATGATAAGAACTGATTGCAGCATATCGTAATTTATAGGAACTGTACAATCCACTTTCAATAAAGTACGACTTGTTCTCAGGATTGCTTAACGTACCTGTATTAAGTGTATACAAATTCCTACGTTATCTATGAGCTAGGCCCACGGTCAATGACATGAGTGTACAAATTCCTATGTTACCTTCGAGACAGCCCAGTGGTCAATAAAATGTTTACAAGTTTCTGTTACCCTTGAGAAAGCCACATTATCAATGAAAAGAAATTAGGATAATAACCGCTGTATTTGATATATTCCATATTTCTGACTTTACACAGAATGTAATACCGGTGTCCAATCTAGGTACACAGCTCGTATTAAATCATTAACATAAAGGTCGCGTTCAGTGTAAATACGCCCATATTACATGAGCTCCTTGAGCTGCATATATACATACCTACATGTATAAGATACACGTGTTTTATGCACAGTTTCATACACATAGCTGATACGGGAGTTTACGTTTAATTTCGTTGCGCCGAAACGTGTGACACAATTGATGCAAAAAGGGCATTGTTTTAGGGCAGTCGGTTCATGCAGGTCAGTCTCCACTGTCCTTGTGACATATGATACTGCCATAATCGATATTTGTATCAGCTCAATCAGATTAAATCTTAGATCTTTGGATTTTGGAGACTGAGCAATATGGCTGATGAGCATGAAAGTATTTTTGAAGTATTCAATTTCGCATAAGCAGTGAACCTTAAAGTTGAATGTGCCGAGCTCAAGGATTTTATCACATTTAGACCAGGTGAGTATTCCAGAAGGGTCATATCGACCTTTATTCTTAATTTCATACATGTAAGTGTTAAAACTTGAAAAGGACCATTGTTCAGATTCAATGGAATTGACGTTTTTTTCTTCTTTCTAAAACGGGTTTGAAAAATAGATGAATTTACGATCCGTGTCAAATA
Source organism: Unio pictorum (assembly GCA_030141615.1). Taxonomy (NCBI): domain Eukaryota; kingdom Metazoa; phylum Mollusca; class Bivalvia; order Unionida; family Unionidae; genus Unio; species Unio pictorum. Next base: position 13,336,785 of record JARLTB010000126.1, read on the forward strand.
GTCGTTACTCAAAGGGGAAAATTACATAACATAGTTTAGACATTCTGACTGAAGAAACCAATACTTTTGTAAGGAAAAATTTTGAGAAACCACTGCTTATGATTAGCCGAGTGAAATTAAGGCATACATTTCTGAACTAAGAGGCATATTAAAGTGACAACCTTGGTCGAAATTCTTTAGTCAGAAATGTCCTCACTGAGAGAGAGAGAGAGAGAGAGAGAGAGAGAGAGAGAGAGGGGGGGGGGTTGGCTCCAGGGTTAGCATAAGAAAAGTGCTTTCCTCGTTAAACATGGGAGGGACCATGTGTCTCTCTTGTGAGAGAGACAAGGTTTAGTGCCGGATGCACAAGTTCTTGAGTTAACAGCATTAAAGAAACAGAAAGAAAAGAGGGAGAAGTGACGAGTTAGGTCCGAAAGGGGAAAGTGACGAATAGACGGTAAACTCTAGGAAGTCCAAGAAGGACGAGGCAGTCGGAAAAAAGGACTAGAGGAAATAGGAAACGTTGAAATACATTCGAGGGGAAGGGGACGCAATCAGTCGTGGACATTGCGCTCTTTTCACCACTCGGTATGATGATGTAATAAATCCAAATTAGACACTGCTATTAAATCTTGTTGATATCACTAATTTTGAATTGAAATTACTACTATTAATGTTTGATTAAATTTGTTATTTTTCTTGTCTAAGGGGGCTCGTATTGCAATATTTCTTGCCAATAGTCTTGTCCAGTTCTCTGTTGATATTCTATCTTTCACTCACACCGGGTCATAATATCGAGTGAGGTCATTTCCTAGATAACATAGCTAAATCCAATTAACTACCCCTCTTACTAAAAAAAAGAAAGGGGGGGGGGCACTTTACAATGTTCCTAACGATTTGTTCGTGGTCAGCTGTCAATTTGTATCTCCATTAACTAATTCAAAGGTCACCAGAACATGGTCCATAAGCAGTCGCTGTCGGGTTATTCAAGTAGAACAGTGGGGTAAGATTTCAATTAGATTATAACCGGGTGGGTGGGTGGGGAATTTGCATGTGCTATAAAATTGCTGTAGCCTATATAAGTTGCCCACACACACACATACACACACACACACACACACACACACACACACACGCCTAATCAAGTTTTGCCTCCCCCCCCCCTGCGGTAGCTAAAAATATTTGAAACGATGTCTCTGGATTGTTGTAAGTCTTCTTCAATAAAATATAAAATGGTACAGGTAATCCATTCCGTTATTCATAATAAATAATAAAATGGTAGAGGTAATCCATTCCGTTATTCATAATAAATAATAAAATGGTACAGGTAATCCATTCCGTTATTCATAATAAATAATAAAATGGTAGAGGTAATCCATTCCGTTATTCATAATAAATAATAAAATGGTAGAGGTAACCCATTCCCTTGTTCATAATAAATAATAAAATGGTAGAGGTAACCCATTTCGTTGTTCATAATAAATAATAAAATGGTAGAAGTTACCCATTCCGTTGTTCATAATAAATATTAAAATGGTTCCTTTCAGAGAGCTCTGTGGCAGCACAATACTATTAGGAAATTAGTTCGGCAACGGAAAAATAATACAGTTTGATAAAAAATAAAAAATTAAGTTCGTGTACAATGGACCAATATATAGGTATATTACAAACCAAGCTATTTATACAAAGTGCAAAACTAGAGGGTTTTTATAAATTATCTAATATCCTTCAAGATGGCACTGTTGGTCCAAATGACTGACTAAATGTAGCCACAACGGTCGCTCAGAGTATCCGTCGTTTGTGGATGATAGTGAATACATTCATTTAAATCTTGTAAAGTCTCTTAAAGGGATACTCTTCGGGGGAAAATCCTTGGTAGAAAATACTGTCACTACCATCCGCTCTGTACTACTTCATGTCGTTATACTTAGTAGTATTTACATTAGAAAAAATGATGATGAAGATTTATTTTAAAATTATTAAGACAAAAATTCGTGATGAAATCAACACTATGCTTTCTAAAGAAGTCACTCGTGTGTTATCTCGGTATACAAACATGTATGAAATGACTACATGAGTCCCTATCTCGGCACACACACATGCATGAAATAACTATAAAAACCTGGAATATAATATATATGTTACAAAGTTTTAAAAAAATTCAAACTAATTTGAAAGTTGTTGGAGTTTCTTTATTTCACAATGTTATGACTTTTTTGGAATGTGAGAAATATTATTTTGCAAGATTACCGTTATTATGAAAAAGATGAAATAGAAAAGAATAAAAGCCAAACTACGATAAATCGTTCGCTGGAAAGTAAAATCAACGTCATATTCTAGAATTTTGGAAGATACAGTATGGTTCATATTCTCACCAAGACACAATAAACACAGACGAATGTCTTTTATTTTAAATTCACCAAGGTATGCTATTTCATCAAGTATCCAACAATGTAAATAACACACAAATACATGATTGTTATATCCACTAAACGCCTCATGACAGCCTAGCTATTATCAAAATAAGTGTAGCAAAATCTATTACTGAATGGAATTTTCTTCCAGTTAGAGAAAAAGAATAACCCTTCATTGTAAACCTTTAAGTCGTACTTAAAGAGGAATCTAGAAAAATCCCAGCTTAGTACTATCCAGGTTAAAGATTAGTAAAGTTTTGAGGAATTCGTCTTTGCTGTAGTTCGGTAAACAATAGCCCATTCAGAAATCATTGGTCATTAAACAAGAACCGTTCATATGGTGAACCAGAAACTGCAAAATATTTTCATTTAGACTTTAGCAAATATCAGGAACCGTACAGTAGGCACATTGTCCTAAAATGCAGACATATCCTCGTTTCTGATAGGCCACACCTCTGCGATTGCTTGGTTTAAACAGTTTTGCTGTGTAAAAGTAATTATGGAAAGTACACCAAGCAAACATATAACGATGACTCAAGTACAAACCAACATATAACGAGGACTCAGCACAAACCAACATATAACGAGGACTCAGCACAAACCAACATATAACAAGGACTCAGCACAAACAACATATAACGGGGACTCAGCACTAACCAACATATAACGAGAACTCAGCACTAGCCTAAAGTTTGGTCAAAACTCTGTCCTCCTTAACAATTATCTTGTCTTTGACAACGAAGCTGATGTAAGCAATAACGACACAGGATTACAAACTTATAATACAAAACTGTATATACAGATGTTTAAATAATATCAACTGTAACTAATAAGCATTTATTACATAAATATATTACCATGGTAATACATAAGCATTTATTACAGAAATATATTACCGTATACATAGAATTTATTACTTAAATATATTACCGTATACATAAGCATTTAATACAGAAATATATTACCGTATACATAGAATTTATTCCTTTAATATATTACCATATACATAAGCATTTATTACAGAAATATATTACCGTATATATAGAATTTATTCCTTTAATATATTACCGTATACATAAGCATTTATTACAGAAATATATTACCATATACATAAGCATTTATTACAGAAATATATTACCGTATACATAGAATTTATTACAGAAATATATTACCGTATACATAGAATTTATTACTTAAATATATTACCGTATAATAGAATTTATTACTTAAATTATATTACCGTATACATAATTATTTAATACAGAAATGTATTACCGTATACAGCATTTATTACGGAAATATATTACCGTATAATTGATAAACAAAACAGGAAGATGTTGATGTTGAGGTTTGATTTGAGTACGTAAAGAACTTTAGCTGATGTGTTATTTATGTACTAACTAAATATGTACCTTAGATATATCAGGTCAGCGTGAAAATATAAATATCCCTTAGTACTTTTGGACCACTTTCAAAATATTCTGGTTGATGTCAAGCCATTGCGATAATGTACCCATTATTAACGAAGTTATTTCGATTTTACGGGACAAAGTTTCTTGTGTTCGGTTTCTGGAAATACGATATTTTGTACAGTCTTAGAAAAATACTTTTGAGGTTTCTGACTCATTGCTAAATGACCCGTGGTTTGTTTAAATGATTGTCTTTTAACAAGATACAGCCTATTCGAAATGTTGTGAATATATCCCTTAGTACTTTTGGACCACTTTCAAAATATTCTGGTTGTCGTCAAGCCATTGCGATAATGTACCCATTATTAACGAAGTTATTTCGATTTTACGGGACAAAGTTTCTTGTGTTCGGTTTCTGTTAAACCTTTCACACTGATAGAAATAAAATTTGACCTTTTCAGATCCCTATTTAAGTGTGATTTCAAAGTGCATGACATATAGTTTGTTCCAAATTTCCAAAGGGAGAACATTCCATTCCGCAACAGATATTTGGAGGTTACTTCTAACACAAAGAGCCACATCGTAATGCATCTTAAAAATGAGTTCTATGTTTGTAATGTCTTGTTGAGAGTCTTTCTCATTTTGTCTCCTTCTAAATACTAGCATACGGTGTGGATTTTGTTGCCCCTCAAACATTTCTACCTGCTTCAGCTTTAATTTTTTTAGTTTCATCTACTGAATGTTGTTGCTTTTGAGTTTACGCCATTTTTAGCGTATGATACGCTATACATGGCAGCCAGTATGTTGGCAGATGAAGAACCCAGAAACAAATCCCGGGAATAACTACCGATCTACTGAAGGCTACTGGCCAACTTTCTCACATACCCACACTTGCAATGCCCGATAATCCGACCCGCTCCGACCGAGGTCTACTGAATTAAAATGGATTAAACCATGGACATGTCTTCGCATGCATGACAGCGTTGGGAACTGGATCAAATATCGTGATTGATTATCTGTTTAGTTAATCGAGTGTTGCGATTATTATTCAACTATCGATTTAAAATCAATTATTTTGTCTACATGATGTCCTGTTACAACTGTCGCTCTGTTTTAAACATCATAATGTTCCAGACACCCCGAATAACGCAAAATTGACCGAAAATCGCAGAACAAATCGACGGTTGCTTGTAAATAAGGCAAAACTGGAATAGAATGAGGAAGATGAGAAAGAGATGGGAGAGAAGGATACCATTTATTTATACAAATGATCAAAGTTTATCGACTTCTCTCTGGGTTCTTCGATTTCCTCCACCTTACGACCACTGTACAATGGATAACATATTGTGTGGAAACATTAGCAACTATATAAAGGGTATATTAAAATAATATGACAGTCTCAGGTTACAATTTCGGTGTCAAACAGAAATAAGAAGTAATCCAACTCTGATATATGGACCAAAATTATAAAAGTGATAAATTATCTACTTAATAAGGCTGTAAAGTTACTATGTCAAGACATTGTAGTAACTGTTGAATTACTGAGAAAAGTTCTTTCATGCTAGCTTTACATATAAATCTTTTAATACCGTGGCTTCACAATTTATAAATGATCCCTAATTCCAGCTTTCAGTATATATGCACACAATCCGCTGTCTACTTCGAAGTCCAATCTACTTGCTTTAATTTAAAACAACTTTGTATATATTCAGAAGCAGTGTTGTGGAATTTCATTCCCAATGATATTAGCATTCCCACCAATGATATTAGCATTTCCAGTGATATTAGCATACAGCAATACTTTCTTATTTTAGTTTTCTTATTGCAACAAAGTTGTATGATATACAATGCTGAAGCTTTCGTTAACTAGTGTCACAATTTACAAGTTTAGATTTCTAGTTTTATTATCTCACTCCTCACATAAGTCAGATTATCTAAGATTATTGTTAATTAGAAGAGAGTTCCAGATAATCTAATGCTTAATGCGTAATCCTCTGTTTCCTATTATATGGCATTTTTATGTACTTTCCATGATGTTACTTGGAAATAAATACTGTTTTTAACACAAATACACGTATGGCATTTATATGTACTTTTCATGATGATGCTTCTAAGTAAATACTGGTTTTTTTTAAACACACACACACACACACACACACACATACATACATACATACATACATACATACATACATACATACATACATACATACATACATACATACATACATACATACATACATACATACATACATACATACATACATACATACATACATACATATATATATATATATATATATATATATATATATAGAGAGAGAGAGAGAGAGAGAGAGAGAGAGAGAGAGAGAGATAGATAGATAGATAGATAGATAGACCACACAAGCTTGTGTCTAAATATTTTTTTTCGCAGTCACATATTAAACTCATAATCAATTCACCTGCACAATATGAACTCGTAAGCAATTCGCGGTCACATTTTTAACTCGTAAGCAATTCGCGGTCACAACTCATGCAATTCACGGTTACACTCGAAGGCAATTCACGGTCACATTTTGAACTCGAACAATTCATGGTCACAACTCGTAGACAATTCAAGGTCACATTTTGAACTCGTAGACAATTCACGGTCACCTTTAGCAGAGTTGTAGCAGATAAGTGAGAGTACATTATTTAAATTTAAAGTGTGTCTTTGTAACTGCGCTGAAGCATAAACACACGACAAAAAGCCCTATTTACGATGTGATCTTATCGGATTTAATGTAGCTAATTACTACGGAATTTTGTATTACTCTATTCAATTCCTAAATATTATGGTATTCACAACCCAATTTTCTACTCCCTGTCGATATGAAATTAATACTGTTTCAATGCCGTGTATTGTATGATTCTACAGCACAGTAGCATGTCACCGACATTTGTTGCAAGAAATGTTTGTCTGAAATAACGTTCATGTCATATGCATTGCTTAAGTGAAAATTATGTCATTCGGGACAAGTTATCATTATTTTCATATTTTGCTGTTTCATGTGGATTTTCATGTTTCGCATAGTTGAACTGTTTCTAGCCCAAATTTGCATTCACTCGCCGATAAAGTATCACTACTTTTGATTTATCGCTGGAATTAAGTGGATTTAATCATTTTCGCTAAAGGCGAAAGCTAGAACAAAATAATACGGATTGATCAGTCAGTCAGTATATCAATCACTCAATCAATCAATCAAAGAGACACTTCGAGTTTCTTCAGCAAAAACAGTTACTTATGTTCATATAATAATAATAATAATAATAATAATAATAATAATAATAATAATAATAATAGTAATAATAATAATAATACAGCTGTGTTGTAACAATATTTTGATTTTTATAAAGCCCTTTGAGTTACTACATAGGAATTCAATACTTGTCATCGAATTGACATTTTTATACTGATCCCAAAGCCATCGGTACATAAAACTCTATTAAATTCAGATTGGATTTAGCTAAACCTTCCGTTAACTAAACAAGATCAACTCATAAAAATCTATAAATAGAAACGGACAATTGGAGTAGTGGTACATTAAATAAGGCGTTTCCCAATTACATTAAAAAGCCAGTACACATTAAGGCTTTATCGATTTCCTGTATGTACAATAGACCTCCTCAATCAATGCAGAATTTCAAAAATCAAAATATTTCATCACACATTAGTTAACAAGTACATGGTTTTAATTTTTTTTTTTTTTTATATAGGTTTACAGCACAGGACATCTCCATTTTTAAATATATTGGCGAGGCAAGTAGACTGACTTGTCCGGGACACACCATGGTAGCTAATTGTTCCAATCTGAAGGTGGAAATCTATCACAGAGTAATATTTCTACCTAGTAAATCACCATTATTAGTGTGCTTACAACCCACCCACCCCCACCTTTCTAAAAATTTTTAGTTTTTCTTCATTATTTTCCTTGCATTAAATTATCCTGTGTAACCACCAAAAGTGATATGAGGACACACATTAAGGTTTTAATTTTTGTTTGATGGGTGGGTGGGTGGGTGGGTGTTGTTTGACGTCAAATAAACACCTTATAGGAAATATTTTGCTTCTGGTAAATGTGTCCATCGCCATAACCACATAACCACCGCTAAGGATCAGGCGGCAGTAAGGGTAAACGGCGCCGAGTTGAAGATGATGACCCTATAGGATTTTGTCGCCCCAAGACCTCTGGCGACCAGAGGAACCACACCATCCCCCACCTGCCATCCCCGTTAGTACGATACTGCCAGCGGCATTATGCACATGATAGCTATTATTCAGATTACATGAGCGAAACAATGCATCATTATTCAAAGCACAGAGTATGATGTTTTAACTATAAATCGAAGTTTAAACACAAAATATATTTATTGTGTAACCATACTGTGCAACATTTTACAAAATATTACAGCAAGTAAAAGAAAATCAAATGTGAGAAAAGGCACACGGGTTTATTTTACATCTTTTTTGTAACTTTAAGAGACAGTATCTCAGTTCTGATGTAGATCTATTTGCATCAAATCAAAACTGACATAATCCATATTTACATCAGAATTACGTTAATCATTTGACTTGTTTCCTTGAAATCAATCGAATCTTATTTTAGAGTAAGGGGAAAACTATATTTGAAAACTGATTCTAAAAAAAACGCCAAATCCGATTCTGTGTACAAATTAAAGCAATACACCTTGGCATAAAAAAAAAAACATTTGCTCCAGGAGTTAATCCAGATAATTTAAATCTGGAGCGAATCTATATATAGAAAAATGCGAGTTTACGATAACCTTTTACATTATCCCATGCATGATTCACATCATGATGTGCTTCTATTAACATTTCTTGGTCTATTAAATTCATAAAACACTGAGCAAGTAATGAGAAATAAATAAATATATCTCAGAAATACAAATACGACCCTTTTTAGATCGTAAGTCTCATCAGTCATTAGCTCTCACCGACAACTTTTTCAAACCTACTAACAACCATTTTCAATCTTTATCTCGCACAGACAACCCTTTTTAAATCATAATTCCCATATATAACCCATTCAGACCTATACTCCTATTAGACCGAGCACCATGACCTATACTGTACAAAAGCTCAACATAATTTCTTATACTCATCACAGTTCGACATTAACCGAGTACCTGCCAAAGTAGACCAAACGTCTCAAAGTATCAAAACACATGGTGACAGGTGCTTAAAACATGTTCAATAGACGTATTATAATATGTACTAAGTTATTATTATGCCGTGCTGAGCACATGTAACAATGTCTTTCACCATGAAATGTATTACATTACTTTGCGTCATATGTGCGTTAGCACAGTTCTTTTTGTTTCGTGCATACATATATTATTGTTTAACACACATACGAAGTAGAACTGACATTATTTAATACTTTCTATAACAATATCAATGTCGGACATGGCGATTAATTGCATTACAGAATGCAGAGTTTCGGGGATGGTAAAAATCAAGGAAAACTAAGTATACTACACGTTCTTATGTCAAATTTAGAAGTAATTTTACAGTAAAAAATGAAGTTGGTCATTTAAAATCAAACATATTATCTTCGATCCCAGGTCCAAAAAAACATCTGATTCGCACAATGGATGGTGTGCATGGCTTTCAACTAATGAGATATTCCATCATCAAAATTTAATGTATTACTCCCTTTCCGTTTTATTGTTTGCACTTATGCAGGTCAAACAATCTTTCTCTGCTCTTTCTGACAAATATGTTCAACTCTTAAAAAATCTTTATTTTGTATCTTTCACAATCATCATAAAACTTTTAAATTTGAAACATATCAACTAAAAGTTTCATAAGAGTTTGTCATGAGAGAAGGAGCCAATCTGATGGACGTTGTCAGCCCAGAATTCGTGGTATTGACTTAACTTTCCAGCGTCGATCAACTTATCGATGTCCGCTTCCATGACGGCTCTTTCCACCTCGTCCGTCGGTGAATATTCCCATAATCTTAATATTGGACGGTCCTCCGTTAAATGTAGAATTAGTAAACACAGTTTTAGATTCGCTGGGTTTGCTAGTCCATTTTGAATCAGCAATATTTTACACATGGCAAGTTCAGCAATGTCAAGGGGTCTTGGTGCGTCTAGACCCGTGACTTTGACGTTGATTGCGTACGTTTTATTATCCTTAATACACAGAACATCAACCTGACCGACGAGAACGCGGACAAAGTTTGACACCTTGACGTGACCCGTGAGACGAACGGCGACGGCTTCAAATGTATCAAACCAGGATTCGAACTTGCGTTCAAACAGTCGGCAAAGATGTCCGCAAAATGTGGATCCAATGTCATTAGTCCCACTAGGATTTGCTTGGTTAAATATGTCTGTGGCCCCTTTCATCTGAATGAAAGCCATCATCGCGAGGTAGAACTGCTGCGCCTGTTCTTCGCGGGAAACGCTTTTCAGGAATTCCCTGTAACGTTCTCTGTTCTTCTCGTGTTTGTTTAGATCCAGACGACATGCCTCCTTCCGTTGCAGAAACGTCTCCCATTTTCCTTTTCTGGCAGCATTGTACGTACTAGTTACAAGTTCTTCACCAAGACATTCTACAGTGATAAAAATTTTCATAGTCGCAAGGTCGTATGTCCTGGACAGCTTCTCCAACCGTCTTTTAAGTTCATCCTCGTAACGAATGAAAGTCGAAGCAGACGACACTGACATAACAGACATTTTGTTATATCAAACACTTCTCCGACCTTTTTTAATGAACTGATTGTGCGTACCCTTAGACCTGTTAAACAAATCCTAATCCGCTCTGCATTATGTATAATGTGTATTTATGTTCCAATGATCCCATCTGTGCAGACTATAGTAGTATATATAATCTCCAGTGCCTAACCCTGGCTTTGTCTTTGTGTGCAATTCAATTCAGACAAACACCCGTATATACACTTCATTTGGGACGAACACTTGGGTTTCTAAAAATGCAAATACTTGCCACTTTTTATGTATATATTTTACCTATATACATCACATTCTCGATCGAATCTAATGGCAGCAGTCGTTTTTGCATTACCTTTTATAGAATTCACTTCTCCACACTGCTACCTTAAAACTGCTCCCGCGTGTTGTGTCAGAAAAACTTACTATCATGGATAATTTCATATAAATTAAACATACCACTTAAAATTGCCGTTCATAGCCAAGCAAGGTTCATTTACCACCTTTGAGTCTACAAATATCGTATCTATTTTCCCAGGGGCTCCACATGGGTGCTATTCTTGAACTATAGATCAATACACAGTCCAAATTATGGTATTCTCAGGCTTGCACATTTAATAGCTAAAAGTGTTAAGTCTTATTTTAACAAAATATTATAATCCTTCTCCTAAAAGAATGAGAACATGACATAAAAATAGACTGAGACGAAAAGATGTGTATACAATGTAAAATCCTTATGGAACCTCTTAGGGAAGACCTCGCGTGTGTTCCCGGGAGACCTGTCCGAACACGATCGGATATTTCCGATAAAATGTGTTACCTATAAGTAAGAACTAAGAACCGTTCATACGGGTATTGATACAGACACTGGTTGTGAATTATACCGTTCTGTAAAAGTTGCTTCGTTGATATGCTTCTGTATTATAAAGCTATAAATTCCCCAAGTCAAACGTAAAAAGTGCGTGCAGATCGAATCGACCGTATCAAAATGTTATCGATCTCCGGCGACACTATTAGACATGCACAGAATACATATTAAATGTATAATGTAAATGTTGAATCTCACATGTCTTCTATAAGACAGTTATTAATTAAATGCGGAATAATCTTCACTTGGAAAATAATATATTAGAGCACAGTTCAACTTTTAAATTACGCTGTTATTGTCCTAGACTGGAAGCTACTAGGAATATTTGCATAATTTGGACATAAACGTAAATACGGCAAATATTGGTACTGTGACGTATGCGAGATTCCAAGCAATGTTCTCTTCACCTATTTGGAAATAGGATTACGTGGTACCCAATTTTTGGCCAGGTATTTATTAGAAGTTACATTCACCCAAATCAGTCCGATCTAGATATACAAAAAGCACATTGTCTTAAACCTCGCACTTGACTTCAGATACCAGCGTGGGTTTGGTGTGGAGAAGGCATTCTTTTATTTGTTTTTATTTGCTTATCATCACTATGCTAGGTAACATGTTTTATCACCTTCCCAAAACCCACGCAGCTCCTTTATTTTGTATGTAATTGATATGCACTAATTAGCTTAACAAATGCCTACAGTCAATCGTACATACAAAAACAGCTTAGTACGATTTAAGTTTGACTTGATCAGTACAAATGTTATTGATTGGAACTGACACGTATATGTTCTCCACACTATTCGTTGATACGTACCGCTCGGCTTAATCAAATGCGTGTCTCGCCTGCATTAACATAAATAGCAACGTGGGAATACATTTCTTCAGCGGCGACAATGACAGTGGCGGCTATGACATCTGTACCAAAAACCGTTTATTTGGGTTGTTGTTTGTTGTTGTTTTTTGTTGTTTTTTATTGGGGGGGGGGGTCTCTTAAGATTTATCGAAGAGCTTTTGCAGCTGTGGAATGTATGTATGTATGTATGTATGTATATATATATATATATATATATATATATATATATATATATATATATATATATATATATATATATATACATATATACATATATATATATATATATATATATATATATATATATATATATATATATATATATATATATACAAAACATTTTTTTTACATAACAAGTGATGGAGAATGTTACAGATCTCTGGAACCTCTCGCAGAGCCAATGTCCCCAAGATCTAGCCTATCTACACCGTTTCGAGTGATTATTTCTTTTGAAAAGTTATGGAAAAGATTCTTGGAAAAAACGACATTAGTGGACATAACATCTTCATAAAGTTTTCCGTAACAGCAAGAGTCTCATATTCCAGCTACGATTCCGTAACTTTCTACAAGACATTTCCATCATCATGTGACATTTTTTATCTAGGAACTCATCATTTTTCTCTTCTTCCTATTTTCCTGAGTTGACATTCCAACAAAAGTTCTCATAAAAGTTGGAGAAGACAACATCATGAATACAGGTGTCACACGTTTAACTATAATCCATGAGAGAGACTCGCACCAACATCTTTGCTATCATGAGACATCACGCCGTCAGCTACACTACGTGAACTCAGGAATGACAGAACAACTCTTCTGTGATTTTCGTATTTTTTTCGCCCACACGAAGGGTCAGTTCTAAGACATCAGCGCCAATTTCATCACATGGGAATAACAACATGTACAAACTGAGACGTTTACCAGCATACAATGCTTATCGCCGATGAGAATTCTTCCTGTAGTATCGCTTGAAACATCCCACATGTCGAATGTATATATCCCTAGTCCAGTACCAATATCAAACTACCGCAATCCAGACTGAGATGCACCTATACCATAGACCTGGATTTCCATTGACCTAACAGCAACATCTCCGCCAGACCCAGAGTCAACGACAGCCGCATTGACAGTGACTTGAACTTTTTACAATTTGAACTCACAGACAATACGAGCATTGTTTACTATTCCTTAATATATACCATTCATTCATAGGAAGAATATTTCTGGACTGTTGTAATTCACACAGGTATGTTTTTTGCTTAATCTTGTTTTGTTTCTTATAATGCAGATATTATAAGGTTAATGCATTAATTGATATTCCTAAAGAACTGATCTAATTTTTGCTGTATTTCTTATGTAGTAACATAATTATTGCTTACATCTACTCAAGTAAAATTCCTCACAGTTATAATGATCTGCCTACAGAACTTGAATGAAACACCTGACGTTTCTTGTATCCTTTGCCTACGCTATCAAAAACCCTGTTCGTACTGAAATCTGAAACTATCGTATACATGATACGCTAACAGCACATTCAACATAGTATTACCGTATTTACCTATCTGAGGGAGAATTGTAAATTCCGCCTAGCCGTCTCGAACTTATTGACTTCAGATGTTTTTTGTTTGTCAGCCAAATGGTTCGACAGCCAGTAGAAGAGGTGCTTTTCCTTCTATGGTTTTGCAACATCCATTGATGTTGACTTAAATATATGTTGAAATGATATAAAATAGTCAAAGTGTCCTAGCGATTACTCGAATCCGAGTTAACGTAATGCATAGCTCTCACGATATGAGCAGCTATTGGTCTATATACGGCCAGCTTCTGAGTCAAATTAGTTAGAAGAGGCGATTTCCTTCACTGGTTTTGCAACATCGATTGATGTTGACTTAAATATATGTTGAAATGATATAAAATAGTCAAAGTGTCCTAGCGATTACTCGAATCCGAGTTAACGTAATGCATAGCTCTCACGATATGAGCAGCTATTGGTCTATATACGGCCAGCTTCTGAGTCAAATTAGTTCAAAACGATATGGCAATCCATTCTCTTTCCATCGTCATAGATAACGTTGATAAACACGTACATTTCAAAGATGTACTAGACCATACCGTACCAAAAACGCTTAAATGATATGTTCATTGTTCTTAGGTTAATTCAAAGGCGATACATATTCATACACGCACAGGTCAAGTTGATTGCAAGTGAACATACGTCATGGTTATTAAGGCTAGAACAACATTAAATTGTCAGTTTCCTAACTCTTGATTAATACTAAAATTGTACGCCATTGTCTTTGCATCTATTCTTACTTCAAAGCTACTGTTAATTCCTTGTTGAACTAGGAAGATCATCTCAATATCGGCTTACTAGCATTATTCATAAGAACAAGAATTCTTTCATTACACTTGGCTGAACCAATCTAATACCGTAGTCCCCCTTACATATGTTCTGCTGATGTTATGCAAATAACTATAAACGAGAAGAAGAGACAAAAGAAGAAAGAAAAGAAAGAAAAAAGTATAAAAAAAGAGTAAACTCAAATAGAAAAAGAAAAATAAAGATACCAAGAACTGCATGCTACTATTTTGTGTTACAATCGTCTGACAAGACTAGTTTCTATGTAGGTTTTGTAGAATTTTATATTGTAAAGCTGTTTAAGTTACGTAAACTTTTAAATTTTTATTTAATGTCGTACCACGTTACGTTACTGTATTTTATGAAGGTATTCAATGTTGCTCCCATTGTATTTTTGGAATTTTATCACGAATTTTTCATTGTACTCTTTATTGTATTTTTTGGAATTTGACTGAGTATTGTGCAATACACTTCCCATTGTTTTTTTTGGAAATTTTATCAAATCTTTTACATTGTACTGTACTTTTTGAATTTGACTGAGTATTTTACAATGTACTTTCTCATTGTATTTTTTGTACTTTACCTGGTATTTTGCAATATATTTTGCAGTGTTTACATTGTATCTTTAAACTTTGCGAAAATGTCTCGCAATGTTTTATCATTGTATTTTTGATCTTTCACCTTTTATCTTGTTTTGATGAATAAAATTGATTTTTCTTTTCGAGACTCGAGGACTCGTCTCAAATAAATCAGAGGGTATTGTTAGGATTCAATTTTCAGTAAAATTAATAAGATTGATATTTTCTTTAAATTGTATTAGAGTAATGTTTTATTCATTTATATTAAGTAAGTTCTAAAAGTGTGTTAAGATTAATTTCATTTATTTCCAAAGCACAACTATATATTAATTGAAGGAAAATAGTTGATATACGAAGCATAAGTTGGCAACGCAAATCATTAGCTATACGAATATACATTATCGAGTGAAAATAGGTTATAAAACAAAAGTCAGTCAGCTCTTAAGTTTATCAGTCAGATATATATTTTGTAAAACCAGGCATTAGCAAGAAATCTTACTGAAAGTCAGTGAACCCCTAAGTCTTATCGGTAAAGCATAGAGCAGGCTTCCGTGTTAACGTAAATACAGAATGGTTTTTAACTAATGATGGACAGTCGTTTCTACAAAAATGGTTCTTATCTAAAGATTGTCGGACATTGCTGCTGGCTTAATATATTAAACATGTTGCTGATTTAGAATATTTAGGGATTATCATGTTCGGACGTAACTAATACCAAACGAACTACAAATCTGAGTTGTACCTTATGTCAGATGACGTCAAATTAAGCTGGTTTGGACCAGGAAAAACTGACTTCTACTTGATGAGAGAATAAACATCTATTTCCAAGGGTACGTTAACCTGATACAGGATGCATATAAAAGACCACGCATTTAAGGGTCAGGTCAGTTCCGTACCGACAGAGGAAATAGATGTTTTGTCTTCTTATTACAGGTAAAATAATTGTATATTCGTAACTTCTTTAGAAATAAGCATTTGTAATGTTTGTTATTTTAATAGTAACATTGTTATGTTAGCAACATTATTCACTTAATACTTTTATTTATAATATATTGTAACGGAATGTTTAAATGTTCTAAATAATTTATATTTAATTATATTTATGTACTTTTTATTGTAAGCTTGAGATTGCTACCAACAACTTCATGTTTAGATTTAATATTTAAATAAAGTATTCTTTAAGTAAGAAAGAGTAATATCTAGCAATATATTCTAAATCAATATTCTATTTTAAAATAAGTAAAATGCATTTCTTTAAATTAATTGTTACACTAATTATGGTCATTACATTTTTTATACCTTTGGCTATCTTGAAATGATTGAAATTAACTATTTGTATAATATTCTAAAATGCAAAAGTTATATGAATAAAATGAAGTTGGAAAGCTTAAATAGGAAAATTATAATATGTATTGCATGAACTTTTATTATAAAGTTTTTAGATGTGTTTCTAGAATGTAGTCAATATATTTGTGTTGTTTAATTAAATAAAAGGTCAGTTCCGTACCGACAGAGGAAATAGATGTTTTGTCTTCTTATTACAGATATACAGATGTAGCTGATTTAACATCATGGCGGCACTTGTTTAAGAGAGCTTTCTCTCTTTCTCTCTCTCTCTCTCTCTCAAAGATGTAGCAGTACAACAACCATTATTACAACAACAACATTTTCTTACATAACATATATATATATATAACGGGGTTATATTATGCAAGCAATCTCTTTGTTCCAGTTGAACTGGATGTTTTATAAGGTGAGGTTTATGACTTTGCATTTTGATGATTTGAAATTATTGTCCCTATACTTTTTTTTCTGTACGACTCTCTGAGGATACCCAAACTTGGCTTGAACTGTGTTCACGTACCGCTAAGCTTTAGATATACATCCATATATACTTTTTTTCTTTACATTAGTTGTTTGATACAGGCACGCACGCACATGGACACACACACGCACGCACGCATGCAGTGATAAAAAATAAAACATTTGTTGCACAAATGAATGTATCCATCCACCACCAGCCCAACACTTTCATCTACTCCCATATCCTGCAAAACGCTTAACATTGCTGACGCTGCTACCGTAAAGTCATACGTACTATTTCATGTCATTTCCGTTCATGGCTTCGGTTTTTTGAGAAGAAAAGTGTATTATGTATTATGAATAATAGGGCTGATGTTGTTCACACACCGCCTTCGGGCATATTGTTCAATCCATATGTATATGCTTACTTACCTACTTATTAACCTGAATTCCATGATGAAGTTTAAAAGTGCTTTTTATGTCATAATTTTAAATATTCGCGTTCTTTCCGGGAAAGGAGGGGATATCTTTTATTTTGCAAAACCAATTGATTAAAAAAAGAAAAGTACTTTTCGGTGTGTGTACTTGAGATTATCTTTACAGTTCCTGATGGGAAACATTTAGTTTTTTTTTTGTCTAAAGATTTGTTATATATATATATATATATATATATATATATATATATATATATATATATATATATATATATATATATATATATATATATATATATATATATATATATATATATGAGCGTTATTCGTATAATATTGTATAAGCCCCACCTGTCAAAGTGTAAGTGTTACGTCCCACTTTGTCAAACGTAAACTATAACCCACTCCCCATTGATACTCGTTATCTAAGAGATGACAGCCCTCGATATAATTGCCCGGTTCGAGTATGAGAATAGTAGATATGGTAAACTGAGTAGGTATATTAAACAAACAACTCCGAGCCCCCGTAAAGATAAATAAACAATTAAATCAATTACATACATAATTATGAAACTTCTTTTCATTAGGAATACACGCGGTTTAGAAATACAACTTTCACCGAATTACAATAAGATTTGAAAAAGAGTTTAACAAATTAGCCGTTCTATTACTGATAGTTTAAAAATCATCATAGTATCGAGTGGTACAATAAAGTCAATGACTTGTTCGATTTTCATAACCTGTTATTCTCGGCCCTCGTTCACTGTTCAATCAATGTCGCTTCAAGAAGTCGCTGTCTCGTCCAATTTCTAGATACACTGCACTCGTGGATGTTTCCGCTTGATTCCGGACTTGTCCACTGTACCATGCGTACACTGCAATTTCCGTTTCCCAATTCTTTGTCCAAAGTTTACGTCGCTATTTCCTTAACTTCACGATCTTCCCAAAAAAGCTGATTTCTTCCTTTCAAAAGGAAATTAAAACAACATAAACCTCTCGTTACAATGGTTACAGTTGAGACTGTCCATTATTCCTGGTTCGAACAATCAGATATCTCTATCAGTGATAACTTTACGGCTAGTAATTAACTACACATGTCCTCAAAAGAATGTAGTTACCAATTGTTAATTCGTTTTGCCTTTACCTAATACATTAACGCACTACACAGCGAGGCGTTGAATTATATACACTGTCGCTTAATTATCTATGAAATCAAAATTCGGTGAATTCACAGGTATTCGGTAACCCTTACTAACGTAATACATTAAATTATTTGAACACAATCATTATTCAAACAATATGATAAATTCAAAAATTAACGTAACACTCCCTATAACTCAGCATAGTGTTTTTACGACATAAATTAACACTACGTCATTCTTAACTAAGAATTAAGGTAAACATTCCGACTCATAATACAGAACACATCATTATACAAATGTATCAAACGAAATCATGCAGACCTGTAAACTAAGCAAATATCATATAAATTGCATCAACCATATACCTGGAATTGTGACAGTACCTTTTGTGTTTTTGGTGTGTCACTCAACTGCTGTTTTCGCAGTTTTTCCCCTGGTCCACAAATTAACGGATGCACTTCTCTAAAATAACATCCGGAGCCTTACTAAATAATTCTACATCTGTCTCTCTTACAGTGCAATGTCAAGACTAACCTTTAATTTCACTAGGCCGTTATTATGTTCTAAAGATTTAACCGTGACATATCAGAATCAAATGTATTCTCTCCCGCTTTCCTCTAAAAGTCGCTTACGTCATGGTCAATATAACATGCTCTGTTTTAAGTAACATAATCTCTGCATTTCCTCAATTCTGACACTTTCCGTGTGAAATGAAATTTTAAAAGGTCGTCAGCAGTCAGCCCAGCTGCTGAACAAACATCGTTTAATTAGTACAACGGTCACATCCTACTATACAGATCCCTCTCTTTGGCATAATTTGTCATCATAAATCTAACCAATGGCTATCTCGTCACAACTAATGTCTAATTAATAGATGGGCTAAAATTTGCCACTTCACACACACACACACACACACACACACACACACATGGAAAAATGAACATTATATATATATACATATATATATATATATATATATATATATATATATATATATATATATATATATATATATATATATATATATATATATATATATATATATATATATATATATATATATATATAATGTTCATTTTTCCATAAATCAGAGAGAGGAAGAATATTTTTTAACCATATTTAGCCCCCACCTTCCCCTCCCCTTTAGAGAAACGTAACTGATAGGTTGCAAAATTATCACGGAATGACAGTATTGCCAGACCACAGCGTACATATATTGGGCAAAGACTGACTGACTGATTGCATCAACAGAGATTACATCAGATTAATCAAATTCAGGATAATAGAAGATCATGAAGTACAACCGAAAAGTGACAGAACTACAACAGTAGTACTATGTCAGCTTCCGTATTGACAAAAACGAAATATCTCAATGCCTACAAGTCTGACTCTCCATTACGAAACGAGCTTACACAACTGTTCTCTGACGCCAATAATGTGGAGGCAACAAATAAAGAAGAAACAGCTTGTTAGTCTACTAGTCGGGGCCCCGAGTGGCCGAGTGGTCTAAAGCGCTGTCCGTTACGGATCACTGCCATCTCACCTCTGTCTGCGTGTGTTCGAGTCTAAGATTCGGCTAATGTAGTTACGTGAGTAAGCTTGCCAGTAGCTTCTCTTGGGTCGATGGTTCTTTCCGGGGGTTTTCCCGGGTTCTTCCTCCACCAATAATACTGGCCGCCATGTATAGCCTATCGTGTGATGAAAAATGGCATTAAACCCTAAAACAATAACAACAACAAGTCTACTAATCCGGCTGATCGAAAAGACTGCTATGCAGTCTCATGATCATCAACATGTTACGACTTAGAGGTCTTAAACTAAGTATAAAAATGAAGAGAAACCAAAACGTATATTAAAATAAATGAATAAATGTATTTGTCAAAGTGTTGCGGTAATATTGATGCTTAACATTTCCCTCCAATTTATTTGTATAAATATTGATTATCATTAAGACACGAGGCAGGGGTGTATGTGGTGGTTTAAAGGATTTTAAGTCGTCAGATATGGTAATGTTAGAAACAGATTCTACATTCAAGGGTGTCAAACACGCGACTCGTGGACTACATGCGACCCGCATGACAGCACAAGACATATCATGTGGCCCGCAAAATGTTTGGCGTCAGAAGGTGTCATGAGAGATAACAAAGGTAGCATGGCCATTGGGCCATCGAAAATGCTTTCATGCAGCCCTCTGGGTGGTTTGAGTTTGAGACTCCTGTTCTACATAATTCACACATCTGATACTGATCAACATTCTGGCCGACTGAACTTGGGGTCTGTATTTGTCATCACTGTACAAGCAAGAATTTATATTGTTAATGAACCCTGATTTTGTCTCTGTTCTGTAGTTGTTGTAAATTATCGCCCTGGTTTAAAACTATCAGTCTCTTCTGTGTAAAGGTTTGTGGTCTTAACCGTTAGCTTGGGTGAACATTACAAATAAGTTGGGAATCTACTTTGTGTTGGATGTTATTGTTTGCAACTTTTGTAGTTTGTACCCCGTAACATACAGGGTGAACCTTTAAGAGGAATCCACATATTGTGGATTTAATCCCAAATAATCATAATTGTTATATCACATGTCCATAATAACGAATGTTCAGATTGAATTCCAATAATCTTGAATATGCTGACGTACCGAAAGCTTTGAAGTGTTCATGCACCAACAATCTAGAGTTATCACAATGATGCAATCCAGAACGTCTTTGAACGATAATCCCAAAGTATTGTTTTTGTCCAAAAAAATTACATGAACACTTTGGTGGCCAAGAAAAAATTTATATGATTCCTCTCAAATTATATCTGAACACAGCAGTAAATAATTCCACGGACTGAACTTAAAAGAGGAATGGAATAACTTTCTTTATCTCAGCTGTAATTAATTATATAAACGCTTAAATCTTTTGATAAAATGACCAGCATGTGGGTCAAAAGTTCTCTTCCAGAACATTTTAAGGTTTGTAAACATGGCTAGATTTTGAACGTAGATATCAGTTTCAAAAACTACAACAAAACCCAACTTTTATTATTTAATTTTTTTTAAAGTAAGGTTGGCTGAATCACAAATAAGGTCAAACACACAAATTAAATATAGATCGTACTCAACCTCAACGTCATGAACCATATCGACCATATATAAAATTTGCAATGGGCTTCGTTTAAAAAAAAAAAACAACAACGAAATCATGTGTTCATCTCTCGTGATGTTGGAAGTCCTGCTCTGCAGACCCAGAGCTCTTGCCACATGTTCAATCATGGACCATATAAATACTATGTATAGCTGCAGTGGGTTTTCTGCAAGAACGAACGCTTTTGTTCATCTGTAACCTGCACGGTATATGATAGTTTCTTGCAAAGGTCTATGTACATCTGGTTGGTTTTCAGTTTTATGCGCAGAGCATCATCCGCCATTTTGGTAGCAGTGCTAACCAGTACACTGAAATTTACGGTAGCAAGGAATCACTGTAAACTTAGTCCAATTTAAACGAAACAGTACCTGCTCGAGTTCGATTGCCTTTTCTAGGAGTCTTAAAAATGGAAGGTAAAACCGTGAACTCGTGGAAAAACTACAAAACTCTCGTACGGAGCTAAACAACGAATTGGTCGTAATATTCGAGTTGTATACTGACCAGTATCATGACCTGGGTCCTTATGGGTACGAACAATTAAATAAAATAAAAGTGTCGCTTTCATATTGTACGCACTTCCTACATCGTAAAAAAGACCAATCTGTCTAATCTATGTAAAATCAAAAGAAAGACATATACACAAAAAAATTGTTCGAGGCGAAACTCATTGTTCTATTGATTCTTTCTTTCTTCTTCTTCTTTCCTTTTGATCAATAAAAGCAGAGAATAAGATGGCATATCCAGAGGGGAAATAAATGATTAGAATGAACGAATTGATGAATAAAGAACGTTTATCTTCGGTACTGGTATAATGCTTTGTAAGGGTGTACGGATTATTTCCCTTACATTGGTTCCTTCACATACATCGCCTAAGTATCTCGATAGAAACGCATTATAAAGATTTGTTGCTTGTGTTATTTCCAAGCGATTTATTAATGTTCTCTTCGTCGTCTCTTTATGTGACTGTTTTGGTATGGTGACTGCACAAAGAGTATCTCTCTTTTTATCAGTTATCATAAAACATCATCCTACCCAGTGAAACTGGTGAGATAAATCGCTGATAGATGACTAAGTATACACATATTTTTGTACGCTTTATGAATATCACTTTTCTTATTTAAAGAGCGAGTGGTTTTGTTTTCTAGCTACAAACTGGATTTTCGATAATAATACAAAAATACACGTTATCCAATGTTTGCAGAAATGACTTATCGTTTCATATAATTACACGACGCGCAGAATAGTTGTTATATAGGGTTGCTGTAGGGGTTTGACGCAATTTTTCAACACAAGATAGGCTATACATAGCGGCCAGTATTATTGGTGGAGGAAGAACTTAGGAAAATCCCGGAAAGAACCACCGACCCACGAGAAGCTACCGGCAAGCTTTCTCACATACCCACATTTGCCGAACCTGAGATTCGAACCCACGCAGACAGAGGTGAGATGGAAGTGATCCGTAACGGTGCGCACTCGGCCACTCGGGTCCCCTCCATGTATGTATGTATGTATGTATGTATGTATGTATGTATGTATGTATGTATGTATGTATGTATGTATGTATGTATGTATGTATGTATGTACGTATGTATGTATGTCTCGTGTTTCAAATCGAATAGCATTCTCTTTTGATACAATATGCTTAATTAAATCTTTAAGTGTTTGAATACTAATTAAAACTTCATATATTACAAAAAATTTGCTGAATATTGCTGTTACTGTGTTATCACACCTGACGATGATGCAAACTGTTATCCAGACAATAAAAATCCAAAATTTTCCTTTCAGTGCGTTATTTAAGCAGAGTATGATGGGAAAGTATTCCCTTTTTTTATTTATTTTTACATAGGTCGAGGAAAACGATAGACAACTCAGAACGTTTTATGTGTAATTGGTTGACTTATGGACATAAAACTTTTGAATTGTTCAAAGTATTTTTCCTAGAAAAATATTAAACTCTGAAATTTGACAGTTTTATTACAATAATTAAAACAAGAATATATACGCAAGTAAACATCATTAATCTGAAGAAGAAGAAAAAAAAATCACAAGTTTACAAGTTTCCATGTATAATTTACCTTAACACCCATAGAAGCCTCCAAACGTCTTTGGATGGCACCCATATTCCTGCACACCAAGATAAAATGTTGGAAAACATTTCATGTTTCCACAGTAAAACATATTAAGGTTTAATGAACGGAACTGGGTGTTATACACACCAGACCATACTCCACCCCCATCTACCCCCCATTTTTTTCATTCTTTTTTGGGAATGGTGAGTGGTTTGGTTCACGGTACGGTTAATACATATGACCGAAGGAGGAAGGGGTCTGAAGTACTTATGGGGCTCCGATAGCAGAGGTAACGCACTTCCTCTGCTCTGTTGAGGTCATTTGATCGCGTGGCAGTCCAAGGTCATTAATGTATGAACATCAGATAACGCTGCCAATGTCAAGCTTATCGATTGATTAAATCCTCGATCCAGTCAAAAAGTTGTCCGATTTTTTCGTGATACGTTCTAAAAGCGTCGTCAGGTCGCAATCAGATAAAGATAAGTAGTGATAACATGATCTTTATAAAAAGTTGCCGACCAATAGAAAACAATCAATGGTTTCCCCCAGACTGCCCTGAAAAATAAAAATAATAAAAATCCCGATTGGATAAAATCTCTTTGAATCCCCTAGGCTCTCACCATTGATGTGTGCTTACAATGGAAACATTGAACAATTTTATCGAGATCGTTCTGACGATGTTAATGTTTGTTTTGTAAACATTTCAGGGAGGTATAATCGACGATCAGTATTTCCAACGTCGCTAAATTTGAATGACGGAAAGAAGGTTCATGTAGTGGTTATACTTTGGAGAGAAAATCTCTCACTTAATAAAATTGTATATTTTTTTTATCTATTTGTAATTTTTTGGTTGTACGATTTAATTTCTTTTCATTTCTTCTGTGTCATCATCGGCCTTATATTTTGTATCTATTTTGTAACCATGTATATGTTCACGACTTATTTAAGAACTTAAACAAGACTTCAGATATTTTTCTCTGTTACAAAATTGTAGTTTGTCTTTTGTTTCTCTGTGATAGTATGGCAGTTAGTCATTTATTTCTGTGCGGTTAGTCGTTTGCTTTTCTATGATAGAAAGGCGGTTGTTTTTTTTCTGCGACAGAATGGGAGTTAGTCATTTGTTTCTATGTATTAGAATGGGAGTT
This sequence comes from Unio pictorum, assembly GCA_030141615.1. Taxonomy (NCBI): domain Eukaryota; kingdom Metazoa; phylum Mollusca; class Bivalvia; order Unionida; family Unionidae; genus Unio; species Unio pictorum. Next base: position 13,361,686 of record JARLTB010000126.1, read on the forward strand.
AGTCATTTGTTTCTGTGCGTTAGAATGGCCGTTAATCCGTTGTTCTATGTGATAGAATGGCAGTTAGTCCTTTAAATGGCAGTTATTTCCCTATGACAGAAGTGCAGTTATTGCCTTGTTTTTATGTAACAAAATGGCTGTTTGTCCTTTGATTCTTAAAGGCCGAATGACATTATATGTTTCTGTGTGATGGAATGGTAGTTATTTCTTTGTGATAGAATAGCAGTTAGTCCTTTGTTTCTGCAATAGAATGACAATTACTCCTTTGTTTTGGGGCTTCAGAACGGCAGTTGGTCATTTGTTTCTATATGGTAAAAAGAGAATTAGTCATTTGGTTCTTTATAACAGTCTATGTTTCTCTGTATCTAAAAGCAGTTAGTCCTTTTTTTCTCTGCGTCAAAATGACAATTAGTCCTTTGTTTCTCTGCGTCAGAATGACAGTCCTTTGTTTCTCTGCGTCAGAATGACAATTAGTCCTTTGTTTCTCTGGGTCAGAATGACAGTTAGTCCTTTGTTTCTCTGCGTCAGAATGACAATTAGTCCTTTGTTTCTCTGCGTCAGAATGACAGTTAGTCCTTTGTTTCTCTGAGTCAGAATGACAGTTAGTCCTTTGTTTCTCTGGGTCAGAATGACAGTTAGTCCTTTGTTTAGTCAGAATGACAGTTAATCCTTTATTTCTCTGAGTCAGAATGATAATTAGTCCTTTGTTTCTCTGCGTCAGAATGACAGTTAGTCCTTTGTTTCTCTGCGTCAGAATGACAATTAGTCCTTTGTTTCTCTGCGTCAGAATGACAGTTAGTCCTTTGTTTCTCTGAGTCAGAATGACAGTTAGTCCTTTGTTTCTCTGAGTCAGAATGACAGTTAGTCCTTTGTTTCTCTGGGTCAGAATGACAGTTAGTCCTTTGTTTAGTCAGAATGACAGTTAATCCTTTATTTCTCTGAGTCAGAATGACAATTAGTCCTTTGTTTCTCTGCGTCAGAATGACAGTTAGTCCTTTGTTTCTCTGAGTCAGAATGACAGTTAGTCCTTTGTTTCTCTGAGTCAGAATGACAGTTATCCCTCTGTTTCTGTGCAATAGAATGGCAGTTGGTCCTTTGTTCCTCTCATTTATGTGTATTATGATGACAGTGTTTTGTTTCTGTGTGATAGGCAGTTAGTCTTTGGTTTTCCAGTGACATATTGGGAGTCACTCATTTGTTTCTAGGTAACGAAATGGCAGTTAGTCCTTTGTTTCAATAGTAATAATAAAACAATACAAACTCTTGACATAATGTACTCAATAATATTGTAATAAATTTGGAGTATGCATATTTGATAGCGCCCCGTTTTTAAGCAATTCTTAGATTTATTTGTGTGATTATTTGGTATTCGGCGCCATGGAAATATTCCTAGCCCGAAATAATTAGCCAACTAGTAGGAGCAAATGTCACAGAGCCGAGTGTTAGTGAATTTGAACCATGCTAGTGTTCGTTAATAGTGAATTTAGGTCCAAGCCGAATGACCGTCCCTGGTGTATAACATAGTCCATATTGAAATCTAGTGGTGTATAATAGTGTTGTGATTGAAATGGCAGTATTTACGGTAGGAAACCAATAAATTACGCAATGGAATCAATAAGTTGGTACTTGGTAGATATCGTTTATGTGTTCATAGTGGAAAATAGGCGTAGTTATAAAAGCGTGATACGCCGGAAATTGTGTGGATTGACTGGCCTAGGGTCGCGCAGTTAAATGTTTCCCAGTTAGAAATCTAGTGGTGTACTAGTGTATTTTCTATGGCATAACAGGCTGGCGGTACGGAAATCTGATGATAATGAAGAAAAACCATGCAAAGGTGCGGTTAATGGACTTTTGGGCAAGTTGTTTCATCTTTGGTCGCCAATTGATTAGAGCAAAATTTAGTAAATAAAGACAGACACGTCTGAATTTCCATTTTACAACTCAAGTTGTATGGAAGTCTTTGGAAATTTGGAGAAAACATATGACTTCCAGCGGGACTCACGCCAGGGTTTTGACACCGCTCGGTCAAGTGAAAACCCCTGTGCGTGTAACAATATGTTAAAAGTGCCATTAAAATCCACCAAACAAACCAATAACACAATACAAATTCTAAAATATGGTTCAAGCATTTTAAAATTATATTATTATTTTTATATTTTTATTTGAGCCCTACCCACGCTCAGTGGAAAAACAATTTTTTGTGTTCCATTATATAGCAATGTTTTTAAAACTGTGCATACTTATTGGTGCAGCTTATATTTCGCTATCTGACTCAAAATGATACTTAAATTATAAAAGCTGGTCACATTACGTTCTCTCTATATTTTATTAATCTTTATTTGAACAGCCGGATGTTACCCACCCCACTCTATTCATAATGTATCATTTACTTGTTATGCACATTACTAACACAAAATTGATTGATACCGCTATAATAAAGCATCATGCGATCACAGTCTGTTTAATACTTTGTTTAATCAGTAAACAAAGTCCTTGCCTAATTTAATTAAAACCAATAATAGTGGGATCATCTAACCATCGATTTTTAAAGCATATTTGATTAATCAAAGCACTTTTCTTGTCATTTTCCAATTCACTAAAATTTAATACCATTCTACAACACAAACTACAATACTGATTTAAATGCCTTTGTGATCTTTGGTTTTATGGAAGTGTTATTGTATTATAATTTGTCATAATATATAGAGGCTTTAAAATGAATTACGATTTAATATTGTTGTAGTTGTAGTGTTCTTTTAACGCCATTTTGAGCACACGATTTTCTATACATGGCGGCCAGTATTAATGGTGGAGGAAGAAACAGGTGAATAAGAACAAGAATGATTTAATATCGAATTTATGAAACGAGTTGAGCTGCACATTATTCAACGAGTTTGATAAATTTAATATTAAATCATTACCCATTTCAGATTCTTTTTATCAGTTTTTATTTCAATGGAAATTATTTAGATAGAAAGATGAACGAATACTTTCGTCCACTCTGATATACGGTGCACATTTCATTTGTTGTGCATAAAATATAGTCCCAAACAAAGTTGAACTATCAAAGTACATTGTGCGTTTGTTTTTACAAACTATAAATAAAAAAAGGCTTCCATCCGAATCAACAGAACATTATATAACGGAAAAATAATTTTTTAAAAACAGAATGACCAATGTGATGTGATGCCACATTATTTGATACGGTAAACACTAGACCTAGAGTACAAAATGTTTACCATAAAATATCAGAACTAAACATTACATTGTTTTTTAATTTTTATGTGAAATAAAATTACTGGACGCAGAAATTCCCACATTTACTGCACGGCTTTTGTGACCGAATATTCGCATTATTTTACTGGAGAAATGGACTGTTCAGAAGACGTAAACAGATTCCTTTTTGAGTCGGATTTGCATCCCATTTATATTGCGTAAATATGAATAAAGTTCTGTCAGTTATGAGACCCCTTTATGTCCAAATTATTCTGTAAACAGAAGTGAGCTTACTTATTTCTGTAAGTTAACATTTAAACCACGCTTGTATATACGGTGGATTCTATATCTATGTTACAGATATACCGCTCCCTCACCCCCCCACCCCCACCCTGCCATCAAATAAGCAATACCCTTAGTTTTTCTTCTTACTGCTTGATTTGTAGTTTTACGCAATTGTTCTCATTAAAATATTGTTATACATGACAAAATAAACCCCTGTGGGGTTAACATATCTATATTCAGAATTTCCTTTTGCGTATCGAGTTCAAAAATGGCCGCCAAAATTGTTCATTAAAAACCAAACAATCCAGAATGCGGGGTTAAAACCGTTTTCCCCAAATCCCAGCCATTCAGATAATTAATTTCATGGGCTTATTCGGACAAATCATAATAACATAAAGTGATATTTTATTTTAACGTGTGGTAATATAAAAAATATGAAACTCTAGGTAAACTTTACCTAATATGTGATAAATAAAATCAATATTCAGGAATCAAGCTGTAGCGGAGTTAACACGTACTTTAAGTGAATATTATACGTTCATTAATATTGGCAAAATTGCCAAAGGTTATATAGTAAGAGAGAAAAAAATGATTTATTGGTTTGAGATTTTCCTCACAAGAAAAAATTAAATAAAAACAGCAAAGTACGTTTCATTATTGTTACTAATCAATATCTCTTTACACAATATATACTGGGTAAATATACTGCGAAGAAAACACTATTTACATGAAAAATCAATATACGTCATGGGTCAATTTATATTCATTATTGTTTCATAGTGTTGAGAGTCAGCCACAAATTTCAAATATTTAAAAGATATAATTTCAAAGAATTACTTTACTCTTTCTTGTAAGCAATGAAACGTTATGATAATTTTAAAAGAGTTAACCATTCACATTATTTTACTATGTTTGCGACAAAAATAATAACTCTTAAAAGTAAAGCAGGTATGTGTATTCAATCGATTTTTGTACAATATTTCCCATGGTCCGAATCGGCCTGGCAGTTGATCAGAATCAACGCATAATTTAACCTAAATGAGCCATGGTCCATATCAGCCGCTTCACCTCGTCGAGGTCAGCCGGGCAAGCCCGAATCGTAACCTTTATAATGGCAGCAGGTCCTATTCAGAGAGGCAAGTAAATATGTTTAATGTTATATAAATCCGAACTCACACTAAAGACTGAACGGGAATAACCCAATTGGCGTATCATTCATCGAACACAAATTTAGTACCTCTTAAGATGTTCAATTGAAAGACGTGAAGACTGTATAGGAAATAAATGGACATCCTTTAGACGCTTGATCGAATCCGGTTCTAGCGAGACTTTTTGATCTTCGTTCAGGAATATAATGTTTGATGTTTATTAAAACTCTGCCATTCAAATTAATTACAAAAGTAAAATCAATTCTTAATTTTTCAGGATTGTACTAAATTGTGAATGACGGATAACAAGGTTTGAAATATTTAAGGGTAAAACAAAGTTAATTATGTGGAATATGCTAGCAGCCAGTGTCTTTTGAATAAATAATTCAATCATTCCCCGATTTTTTAGTTTCTGATATTGTCGTAATGGTATGTCCCGATTAAAGCTTAAAGCACAGTGTTGCAATATGTCATAACCGTTACTGCAATGTGTTACTGACAAAAATAGTACTTGTACACAATATTGTGTTGGATTAATTGGAACACAAGAATACAATACATCCCAATTTATCACAAAAAATAAATATATATATATATATATATATATATATATATATATATATATATATATATATATATACGATAAACTGTTGAAATAAATCTTCAGTTGTGATAACCGAAAGAAGTAACAAAAAGTATAGTAGCAATTGAGGAGCATATGAAATTTACTTGGATTAAACAAAATCTAGATTTCTATTTCTCATTTAACGCTGGATTTTACGGAAAGAAAGAAACAAAAAGTCGTGTTTACTGTGTTAAATTGTTAATATTGATTTTATTTGTAAAATTACCTTTGATTAAAAATGTAAGTACCATGTTTAACTTTTGTATTCCACCTCTTTTCAAAGAAAAACTTGCTGCATACTCTAATAAGGCGATGCAAGCAGTGCGATATTCCTGATGCATTATTAGGACATCTTTCCGTTGTTAATGTCTCCACTGAACGGCGTTTTTGAACAATTACTATTTTCAGATTTTTAATGCAAACAAACAAGAAGAAGTCAACCAATAAACGCCCGATCAATTACATCCAAACTTTGCAAGAAAAGCCCCACAAAGTGACATTTAAAGTTATATATAAAGTATGCCGAGACACCATCAAATATGCTTTTTGTTACAAGAGCAGTCAGATTCATTCCTAGTTTTGGAGTCATTCTCATTTCATGTGTTCCTGTTGTACGTCTACAGTCGAATTTTGTGTTGTATTTAGATGTGGTTCTAGAGGGAAAATATTTGTTTAGTCTGTTCAGTGGAAATAGAAAGTGCTCATTATTTAGACTATCACATTATTATTGAATTGTTATTAATTATGTAAAGTAGTTCTGAATGACGCCATCTTGACAATGTCACGATTCTCGGCTGACAAGGACATTTTCGGTTTTAACATGTATACGGAACTTTTCATTCTATTTACTTTAATAGAACTTTATCAAGATTATTTTGGATTCTCTTCATAATAATGAAATTTCCTTTCAAATTTTGATTTATAATTTTGATAATTAAATTACTTGTTAAGTTTTACGAAACTTGCTGGTTTTGAAAATTTTAATTTTTGTTTGCACTTATTAATTTTTCAAAACATTGAAATATGACATATTATGTTGATAAAGTCAGAGTTAAAACATATTTAAGTCGTGACTCCAATTAAATTGCACCGACTAACCTTTCTGATATGATATTTAACAAGAATCGTAGCAGGAAAATGCTATGTGATATTTATATTATGATAATTTTCACCTTATTAAAAGGAATAAATTGGTGAATCAGTCAACACCTAGTACTTTGTAATACTACATGACAAACTATCTCACACGGTGTTTTATCATGTGGGGATAATAATATTAATTATACCGACATTAATATCATATTTAACTTTATCGTCTTCTTAAATCGATCATACGAATACTAATTTACAAATACATCCTGTTTTGATTTCCATGTACTGTAATTCAGAGGCGTAGCTAGAGTGTTTGGCGCCCGGGGACAATATTCATCCCCCCCCCCACCTCAACTCCCACCAGTATGGCGCCCGGGGACATATGTACCCCCCTGTTACCCCCTAGCTACGCCTCTGCTGTAATTTATAATAAAAAAAAGTCCACGTCTATAAAATCTCCCCCTACAGGTCTACTGGCCTTTTTACGCTGAGATTTCGATCCTTCTGTTTTATGTGCAAAACGTAACTGAAAGCAGTATGATTACATCGACGTCATTTCTGCACTCTGATGTATTCTAAATGGATTTGCATGTGTTAATCCTGTCCATATAAAATATCAGTCGACGTCGGGAGAATTGCACTCGGATATTGTAAGATCATTTTTTACTGTTAATCCTTGGATACTACCGCAATAATTATCATATGGTCGCTCAAAATGTTTGGTATATCTTTGATGTTATTGACCTTCTTGTTTTGCACTGGTTCCACTATTATGAACTAGTTTTATCCGATTGATTTTATTGTCCAATGATTGTTAACAAATACTCGTATACCAAAAGCTTTGTAATGCAGTTTGCATACAATGTTCATTCCTTCACAGTACTCTGTTTGTTTCGCACGTTTGTTTGCTACACAATTATTAACATTAGCTCATCTAAAATTAAACAAATATTTGTTCAGTTGTATTAACAGCTTTCATGCGTTCCATAATTTTAAGTTTATTTTATTGACGATGTAGATTGATTCTAAGGTAACATAAATAAGTTTTCAAATTTACTAATTTTTATTTATCAATTACGTCAGTTAACTTGCTTTTTTCTTACATAAAAGGTGGAAGTTAAAGATTTAATTGAGACAGAATAAGTTGTAATTGTTTATATTTGATGTAGTATTCCACACAAACTTATGGATGTTGCTTGTCCAAAATATTGTCAATGTATTCCATTCGCTTGTTACTGTTTTAAAAAAACACCTTAAATATAAACAATATATTAAATGATAATCTACGGAGCCCCTTAAGTGACATGATGAATATATTTTTATTTCGTTATTTCGAAATAGTATTTCGTTATTTCGAAATAGTATTTCGTTATTTCGAAATAGTATTTCGTTATTTCGAAATAGCATTTCGTTTAAACGAAATAGTATTTCGTTGTTTCGAAATAGTATTTCGTTATTTCGAAATAGTATTTCGTTTAAACGAAATAGTATTTCGTTATTTCGAAATAGCATTTCGTTTAAACGAAATAGTATTTCGTTATTTCGAAATAGCATTTCGTTTAAACGAAATAGTATTTCGTTATTTCGAAATAGCATTTCGTTTAAACGAAATAGTATTTCGTTATTTCGAAATAGCATTTCGTTTAAACGAAATAGTATTTCGTTATTTCGAAATAGTATTTCGTTTAAACGAAATAGTATTTCGTTATTTCGAAATAGTATTTCGTTATTTCGAAATAGCATTTCGTTTAAACGAAATAGTATTTCGTTATTTCGAAATAGTATTTCGTTATTTCGAAATAGTATTTCGTTATTTCGAAATAGTATTTCGTTTAAACGAAATAGTATTTCGTTATTTCCAAATATTTCGGATTGGTTTTGAAATAACGCGTTTCACTGATACTTAGGCTTTTTAGTACTGCTGTAATTGTAAGAATGGATAAGGACCGTTTGGCTCTGATAAAAGTTTATTTTGACTTGGGTTTAAAGTATAAAGAGATTGTGCGCATTCTGGAGGAAAGACATGGATATAATCTCAGCATTAGACAGCTGATTCGTAATTTGCATGTTCATGGTTTCTACCGGTATAAAAATCCCACTGATGTGATGACTGTTGCAGAATTCATAATGCACGAACAGCGGTTCTCCGGTACCATGCACGGTTATAGGTGGATGTATTATAAGCTGAAATGCAGAGGTATACGCGCAAGAAAAGAAGAAGTTCGCCTTTTGATGAGAGTATTAGACCCTAAAAATGTTGACCTCCGCCAATCACATCGACTTCATAGGCGTATGTACCTATCAAAAGGTCCTAATTATATCTGGCATATGGACTCCTATGACAAGTTGCGCCCCTATGGTATTTGCATCAATGGTTGTATTGATGGGTTTTCACGGAAAATGATATGGTTAAATGCATATTGCACAAGTAGTAACCCTCGCGTTATCGGGGGATACTATCTCGAAGCTGTTAAAGGCTTCGGTGGTTGCCCCCTTATAGTTCGAGCTGACAGGGGTACAGAAAATGGTCATGTTTGTGAATTCCAACGTCTCTTTCGCCGGCATGGAACTGATTCACTCTGCAGTGAGCACAAATAATCAAAGAATTGAAAGCTGGTGGGGCTTCTTGCGCAAGGAATGTGTAGAGTTCTGGTTGTCACTCTTCGACCAAATAAAAGCTGCGGGTAACTTTGACGGCGGGTATTTGGACAAGAATCTGGTGCGATTTTGTTTTCTTGGTATGATATAGGTACGGACAGCATAATGATGTCTCTGTATGTCTGTCTCTCTCAAACGCACACACACACACACACACACACACGCGCGCGCGCGAATATATATTAAATATGCTTAATTCATCGTAAGAAAATACAAGTGCCGATTACAGATTACAATGTTCAAAGAGCACACACTATGCAATACAATTAACACATAACTCTTCTTTGAGTATTTTAATGCTGATTGGGAATATTTGTTTCAAAGTCTTACCTGTAGTATAGATTCCAAATCATTACTACTGTTATATGAGCTAATGTCACTGATTAAAATCACTCTTATATGTTAGTGTTGAGACTTGATACATTAGTTGTATATTAAACAAAGTTGTCTTACCAAATAATATCTAATTTATAGTGTATTTTATGCCACATCTAGGTCATATGTTTACATGGGGAACTTCTTTCTCAGCCTTTCAATTATTTTCATCCCTATTGTCAAGTATTTAAAATGTGAATGTTTCTTGTCTTTTATTTCAAGGATGAATTCGACTCAGTAACCGAAGTGTGGGATTCCCATGTGATTCGACCATCCAAAAACTTAATGGTTCCAAGTGGCATTCCAAACATCATGTTTTCAGTTCCAGAGTTGTATGATTCGGAGAACTACATGTGTCTGATAGATGAGGAAGAATTCCAGTTATGTCAGAATAATGCAAGGTACCGCGATGGAATGGCTTCTGACGAGGATGTGTACAATCTGTGTATATATGTAATGGCTGAGCAAGGTTTACAAATGGCAAAAGATGCATATGAAGCTCTAGATCTGTATTTGGAGTTACGGCAACATATTAATGACGTACTGTAAGGGGCATCCTCCTAACAATGTATCTACCGTCATTTTATTCATCCAGTGAGACCAATATTTAGAAATAATGGGATCTGAAATTGAATGGAATTTTGTCATTTGTGTTTATAATCAGAAAAATATAAATCTTGTACGTAAATCGCTTGATGAATACATACAAAACTAAATTTCTTGGTCATTCAAGTTCATTTCCATAGTGTGCATCTATTTTAATTGGCATCAAGTGTGTTTATATATTTGATTTTTCAAATTTAATACAATTGATCTCTGTTTTTGAACCAACGATATCTGACTGTAGTTAAAGAAGTGTAAACAGTTTCTTAGCTATAATCATTCTGCATTCGTTCCTTCTCTCCAGTCGCACAGATAAATGTTTTAATTATTATTGGGATCAATTTAAATTTATTCATTAAGTTTCATAAAAAACATGGAACAAATGCTCTGATTGTAGTTATGCCCAAATCATTTTAATCTATATAGCCTTCACCCACCCACCTTAAACTTTAAAACCTTATTTTAAGCAATTTTGATTCGCATTATTTTGTAGAAAATTAGGGTCAGTATCAGTCTGAGCTTTCCGTAATCTTGGTTCACCGTTTTTGTTAGAACTGAGAAAGATGGACTCATAATAGTTTTATGTCAGTTGCCAACCTCACTACCCTTCCTTTCTTGTGAAGGATTCACAAATGTGAAGTGAGATACTAAGAGAATCTGAGCAGAAATAAAAGATACCGACTGCAACCCTCCTCTCACGCTATCGTTAATAGTAGAAATTTTTTCGATTGACCAGATAACCCCAACATTGCATTAAACACCTCACATAAACATTTAATTTCTAATGTTATTAAACGTGTGCATATAATATGTGTGAAATTACTTAAACGTCATATAAGGCTCAATATAAAATATAAGGTTAATATGTTACTGTTTTCAAGCCATTTATCTAACTTTCAGCGCCTATTAAATCTACATGTGTTACTGTTTTCAAGCCATTTATCTAACTTTCAGCGCCTATTAAATCTACATAATACTAAAAACATCTGACGTCAACCTTAAGCCGACAGTACAGTATAAAAGGAAATTAGATGACGTTTAGTATGGCAAATACATCAATTTGAATACGAATGAACTAATAGAGTGAAGCAAATATGCGTCCATCAATATGTGCAAACATATATGCATTCTGATAAATGTATGCACTAGGATTTGCTATTCTTTGGCAAGCGTTCGTAGATAGTGAGACAAACGTACATGTTTATGCGCGGTAACCGGAATTGAGATAGTTGAAAAACAATCACGTTTTTAGTTAGTACCGTCTCGTGTGCTTAAAATTAATACCGCAAACATTGAAATAGTATTAGCAGACGAGACAAAGCGATCCCTAAAAAACTCAACAAAAGCTTTTGTCTTTTCTTTCCTTTGGTCGTTTTTTCACTCCTTCAACTGATTTTATTTCATTAAGATACCACCAAAATCTATTTTACTTTGTTCATCTTTTAAATTGTGGCCTAGTAGTGAATGCGTCTGCCTCGGATGCGAGAGGTCGCGGGTTGGAAATCAAGTTGAGTCATACTTAAGACTGATAAAATGGCATTAACAGCTGTCTTGATGTGCGCTCAGCATTAAGATGTTAGTGTTAGGACTGGTCATCCTGGTGTCAGGATAATGTGACTGGGTGGGAATGATACCGCAATGCTAGACATCACCATAAAATTGCACACTGCAGATATCGTCGTGATATGACTGAAAATTTGTTAAAGCTACTTTAATAATCCAAATCAATCTCTCTCTCTCTCTCTCTCTCTCTCTCTCTCTCTCTCTCTCTCTCTCTCTCTCACACACACACACACACATTTCTCTTATTTGACACGTTTAAAATAAATATCAAAAAGATCTAAAGTTAAAACAAACTAAATAGATAACGTATCCTGGGTTTAATGTTTTAGAAATGATTGTGGGTGTAGAGATCAAATTATAAAGCTTGAATGGCATTTAAGACATTTGGAGTACATTTGGTTTTACAGGCGTGCACTAATTTACGGTGCGTAAACTGACAATGCAACATTTGGACCGATAAGAAAATTTAGTATACATTGGCATTTCCCAAAAGAAATCCAGTGGGTGCAAGCATATAGGTAAGTATTACATTATGTTTGCCAAAGCGAATGGATTGTCAGGTCCTAATATTCGACCTTCTTTCATCTTTTTTTTGGGGGGGAGGAAGGGGGGAGAAACGTGAGCGCATGGCCATGTGGGTTTGGACACTGATGATAGATGCAGTTACTCGCGGTATGGGTACGATTCATACCGATAGCGTAATTGACAAATGGTGATACCCATTAATCCTAATGAAATAAAAACAAATTTCCGATTTCGACATTTTGTCACAAAATCAATAGAAATAAGCACACTAACATGTTGCTGAACTAATAAAATTTGTTTTAATTCCTAATTCTAATATGAAAACAGTAGTACAGTAATTATTATTCCACGCTTTTTGGAGGCCATCGAGAAAAAGATTTCTCCTTTGACAATGGACTTGTTCCATGTCATATGGTAGATGTACAAAGTTCACTAAGAACGCCTTGATAGGGAGCTACAAATTATGGCTTTTCGAATTTTTATTAAAAGGAAGGAGGGACCGAGGAAAGGACAAATAGGTCTCATAAAAAAGACACAGTGTTCCAAGGAAAGAAACTTTTCAAAGTAGTTATACATCAAAGAAGAACTATGAAATTCTGACTAGAAGCTTCTTTCCTAGCCATATGGTAAGCAAAAGCAATTTATGTGAGTTGAGGCTCTGGTACTTTTGAATGAAAGGTAAAAAATAACACTAATCCATTCTTTTGCACAGTACGCATTTGCCAAGAATTTAAACATTTGATTCAGTTTATGCAGGTTGCAAAAAGCCTATGTGGTAATGAGTTACATCTAAAAATGGACTGTAACTAATTTACTTTTGAATCAAACTCCCAACTAGTTTCATGTATGCCTAATCAAAGGCTATATACATATTAGATGCTTGGCCAGGCTACAAAACAAAGTTAATGGAGACCAGACAGAAAGAACAACCTTAATTAAAACAAAATATACATCAGAAACAGTATTTAGATAGAACAGCCATACTAAACCTCTAGTCCATACAACAATATTAACATATAAAGCAAATATCAAGAGGCAATTAAAACTCAATGTTAAAAGTACTCCTCAAAACAAAAGCTGTTTGCTTATTGATTACATCAAATGTTTGAGTCTACTTGAGATGATAGACAGGAACTTAAGGAAAACAATACTTGTAAAAGTCATATCAGTAATGTCTGATATCTGTTCTAATATGAAAAGTAATATTGTACAAATTAAAATCAAAGGTTCAAGAGCAGAGATATTCTGTATCATCAAAAGCTTAATAAAAAACTCAAGGACAGTTCTCTTATCTTAAGAAAACATCATAGTGTGCACACACACACACACACAAACACACACACACACATTAATATGCCTGTGGCATGGTGAACTCTTGTGTGCCTGAAGACAGCTTGGTTGAACCTGTTAAGTTCAAAATTGTTTTCAGGTCCAACATAATTGCTTGTTTTTACATACAATATAATTTTGCCCAAATATTTAAACAGAAGTTTACAAAAATGTTTAACACGTATGTGGCTCAAAGCTATTACACACACATACACAGAATATTGCAGTATAGTGTATCAAAAATCCAACTCTTGCTACCATGGAGTGATTTGATTACATGCAAGTTGTAAAAATGGTTGATACTTTTTACCACAAAATTACAATACAATAAAATGGACACTAAATTCTACAATTAAAAGAACAACTACGCAATGTTCATTTCCAGGCATTCCCTAGAATCAAGCATGCTTTCCCACTCAGATCGAAAGTCGGGATAATTTGCATATGTTGATGGTAGTTCTAACATGGGTCCACAAGTGTGGATACTGGGAAGTCTCCATGACGTACAATAAACTGAATATCAATCTTATCAACACAAATTACATCTGATCCAGTCAAAAACCTGAGTAGCTTTCTCAACTGCCATTTATTTCTTCCTCGAATAAATCTATGAAGAAATCCAACAGAAGCATTTTTCTCCTTTGTTCTTGGTGAAGCACAGAGCAGCTCTATTACTTTTGGGACAGTTGGGTCTAGTCTTCCATACAGGGTTATGATTGATTCAGTATCTGGAAAATCAATTTGCCAAACACCTTCACCAACACCACTAATAGCATCTAGGGCATATTTAGACTCTTGGATTAATACTTTGTGTGCAATTTGTACAATTGTTGATGCCATCTCACTCAACTCTGGGATTTTGTGACACTGAAAGCGGTCAAGCAGGAAAAGTAGCTCATCTCGGTCATAATGTGTTCCTCTTTCAACAGCCTCAATAACATCCTTTTCTGACTGTGAAATATATAAAAGGAATGAGTCTTTCAATAACTGTGGAGTGACAGAATTTTCCCCATGTACTACTGCAATAAAGAAAGCTGGAGCTAAACTTATTGGATAGTATTTGTGTTCCTTGTATTCCTTGATCAAAATTCTACCTACAGCCTCCCATTCTTCTTGGCCATAGTCTTGAGATAAAACAGGTATGCGATAAACCTCACCATCTGCATTTCTCAAAAAAAATGATTCCCAAAATGCTGAATAGGCATCCCTTGATACTCCATCTGCATCATGCCCACACTCATTTACAAACTTGAACTTTAATGTCGTCTTCAAAATATCAGATGCTTTAAAATATTGCAGCATTTCCTCCTGTAAATTGGAACGGTGCAGCAGAATGGTCTTAACACTTTTGTCATCTAATGCTTGTGACAGGTCAATGACTGGCTGAAACTGCTCCTGGGAATGAACTGCTGTCATCAGAAAGTCATGTGAATCAAGTGTTAAGTCACACACCTCATGATTAGGACTGATCGAAGGCAAATTATCATTGGAGCCAAAAGAATGAATACTGCCTATTTCGAAGCAATCCCCATGACATGTGTTATTAGAAGAGGTATTTGACTCTTCTAAACCCATCATATTTTCAGCTTGGTTATTATCAGTAATCTGTAGTTCAATGGTGGACACAGATGCTATTGCCATTATATTGTCTTCTGCTTGAACCTGAGGAGACATCTGACCCAAATCAGACTGGTTTGGATGTATTAGTTGGGATGAAATGTCTGGTTCTGTATTATTTCTTTCTTTGTTGTTGTTACCATTCAAGTGTCTTGTGTGTGCTGTTGTTACAACATAAAGCCTAAGAGTCTTCAGTTTTGGGGATTCATATATATCCTTCAAAGTCAGTTCATCAGACAATTTTTCACAAGTTTGATCAGCAAGATAGAAATCAAAGTCATCAACTTTTCCTTTCTTTGATATTCCACTGGGAAAGAAAAGTTCTTTTCCTGTGGATAATATGTCAGAGACAGTTGCATCAAGGTGGACTTGAACAGCTCTTGTTCCGCCACCATATGTTGACCTAACTTGCTTCTGACCACTAATACCATAAGTATTTCACCAGCCAATTTCCACTTTTCTTAGGATTTTTTTTGCATTTCTGTTACCAGCCTGAGGTGCTGCTCTCCTGAAATGCTCCTTTCTGTTCCCTGTTGCTTGTAATTTGTCCAGTAATCTATCTCTCAGAGATCTTTTTCTATCACTGCAAAAGCTTGCAGTGTCTTCAAGAGTTCTTTGTTGTTTGGCATAAGCTATTGTTGCTAAGCAATCTCCATATCTGGGTAAATATGTCTGTAGCTGTTCTACATCCATCATGGAAATCACATTTACATCTATCTGAAATAAAAGAACAGGACAAATGAGAATATGAATTACAACATGCTGGTCTTAATGGTCTGTAGCCATATAAGTAAATTTAAACTTCAACCTTCTGCATTTTATTATATCCGTATGTTTTTTAAAGATAAATGCCACTGGGGATTATGTAATCCTGCCCATCTGTACAACCATCCATTTTTCTGTCACTTTGTAATGTAGTATAGCTCCATCTTCACCAATGAAGACATGGATTTGAAACGTTATGTTCATATCGAGTGCTCTATACGTGTTCAAAAAGCTTAGAATATTGATGACTCCAATCTGAGCTGAAGGCATGAGTTTTAGTTCCTGTTCACAAAATCTCGAACAAATTGGTTATTAATACAGTCAATATAGCCTTTGTTCTTAGTTATTTATTTACTCCCTTGCATGTTTCTCACTCAATAGTGTCTTATGTGTATAATTACATAACTGTTCACACTGTTGAAATGAGAAAATTATCCCAAAACATAGTGCCTAGTTTGATAGTGTGTTTCACAGGTTACTTGTTGTGACATGGTACAAGCTCTAATTATATCTAAATTGTAGACTTTAAAATTAAAAACTCTAAAGATTGTTAAAGTGTCACTTCATTGCATGTCCTCATCCATTTTGCAGTAATGTCCCTTGAGTAAGTCTTATTACCATATAAACATACAAAAATGGGCTTGTCATCCTTGATGACACTTTCCAAATTTTAGGCACTACTGTGAACTAGTAAGTATATGATGATTTACATCCATAGTTTATTTGACATTTTTTAAGAAGATGGTAACCCATGATTGAACTGACTCAGATAATGTATCACTGATGTAAAACAGTCATTATGAAATACAGCAATCTATAAGCCAAACAGATCAACAAATTATTTTACTCTTTGACCCTATCAGGTTTGTGTTCCACTTTTAATTATTGCACTCTCTAAAACATAAACATCTGAAAAACACAAACCTAAGAAGCTTTTCGATCTTGTGTTATGGTATAATAAACATATTTTGTAGACTGGTACCATTGTCTACAAGTGCAAAAATGTTAATATTATGACTTGTATTTATTAGAAATTGGTTGATTAAATATACCCCATCTTCTTTCATCCTTGTGATGTTGTCTTCACTGATCTTTCTGTGTCTCAGGAATTCCTCCATTCTGTAATAGACAAATTAACATATTTCTTAAATAATGAAAGATTAATATAAAAGTTAATGCAAAACATAAAGATAATATGTGTCGTATTTACATAATACAAAGAATCAATGGACCATATCTCATACATTTGTTGAGGGAAGCACCTGCCCCTAAAGTGTTTCTTATCCAATAGTGCTGTCTGAAATATCTGAAGCAAGGCTTCCATTTCCACATTATTTATGCAAAAAATGTCATTTTTTAGGCAACCTCCAGTCTATAAACAAGTTAAAGGCAAATGATGGTAGGACTTGAGTTGCAAAGGTTTTGTTTTTTCTAAGTCATGCAGTGCTTCTTAAGGTGCATATATCAATTACTTCACTATATATAAAGTTATACTCTATATATATATATATATATATATATATATATATATATATATATATATATATATATATATATATATATATATATATATATATATATATATATATATCATGTTATATCCTAAATACATATATCATATTATATCCTATTTGCTTATATTGGGAACCCCGAGTGCTGTAAAGTGCTCACTGTTATGGATCACTGCCATCTCACCTCTACGTGGGTTTGATTCTCGAGCTCATCCAATGTGGTTACATGAGAAAGCTTGCCAGTAGCAGCTACCGGTAGCTTCTTGTGGGTCGGTGATTCTTTCTAGGGTTTTTCTGGGTTCTTTCTCCACCATTAATACTGGCTGCCAAAAATGGCATTAAACCATATAACAACAAGTACTAAAATATACTACCGGTATCATGTATCATGTTATATCCTATATACATATATCATGTTACATAAATATGCAGTAATAGTGTCTAAGAAACTGTTCCCAGTGTAATACAGTAATATAGATGCAGATTTCTGATCTATTAAATATAGTTCACAGTGATATAATTTTGATCGATGGGTGAAGTACTTACTTCTTAAGTACTTACATACAAAGCTCCATGAATCTGCTGGGAACAGTGTATGAGAAACAGTTCAACACATAAACAGTCAACAATTAAACAAAAAGGTCCTAGTGGACTGATATCACATACCTGGATAACACAGGTTAACAATGGACCATTTTACTAAACATGTTTTTATTCTCTTTGTTTTAATGTTACTTTTAATAAACACATTATCGCATATATCATGCCAAGAAAATTGGAGCAAAGTGCCTTTCCCATGGACAGACCAAGGCAGTTAAACATAGATTGGTGGATAGGCCCATGTAGTATTGGAAGAACACATCCTATGTAAACTATTGGTATCTTCAAAACTTACACATCATGTTGAGTTTACCAATTTTATTTTATCCTGAAAACATTTCCTTTTAAATATAAAGCATAATTAATACACATAGTTTCTAGCTCATACAAAAATATATAAACTTAAGATGGAGAAAATCCTAACTGGAGTGTTACCAAACTTGTCCAATAGCTAAAAGATCACTTTATGTTTATGTGTTGATCAGGCTAATAATCAAACTCATGCAAAATCTGTATGATATAAGACTATTTATCAAGTTTGTTTGATTAAAATCTGATCAAAAATATAGTTGTTACACTGCTGACACCTTCAGCTAATTAACTGCATTATCACACCATTAATGTACATGCTTGTCTCTCATAATCATACTCAACCAAGATCTTGATGACAGACGTCCTGATTGCCAACGGTGGTCAAAATCGGATCATAAATAGTCTATAGATTGATACAAATCTCCAGATCAATTGCAACATCACATCATGCATATGCATATGTGTTTCTTAATAAAAATTCATCCAACATCTTGACAATATTAGCCCAATCCCAAAATAATTCATAAGATATCTGTGCATTTCTCACATGAAAACTGGTATTGATTTTTCAAGGTAAAAAGAGCTCAACAAATTTTAAAATTTTAATTTATCATTGGTATTTAGCATATATGACCATATTACTGAATTGTTTTACATGTTTTTGAAATTGCTCTTAATTTGTTTGATACTATTAAGTTTAAAAACAAAATATATTCATAAAAAATGTGGCTTTTAAAAAGCGGGTGTATAATATTTAAAGAGTTATTTCAACTCTCAGTGTTTTGACAAAAATAACAGTGCTTGGTTAAAGTCAATTCATTAAATGCTCAGTGTTTTTTTCCTTTCAACATAACAACACAGGAACTGTAATGACATTATTAAATATTCATGAAAAAATGTAGCTTTTAAAAACCCAGGTTATAATACATTAGGAGTTTGTTACCCCTTATATAATTATTATGATTCCCTTTGACTTTTATGTCCATTTATTCACTTTAAAATACTTATCTGATATTCACCGGTGAAAAATTATCAGATAATGAACTTTCAATTGTGAAGCGTTGATAGATAATATTGACTAATACATTTGGAACAGTGAATTTCCCATAGACCTTGATCAATACAAAATGTAAATACAATTTTCATCAAGAGGTAATGTGTTGTTTCTCTATGAATGTTATAATTTTAATTTGACCTTTCATAGAAATTTATGATTAGAATTGCAACATTTTAATACACAGAATAATACAAATAATCAAGCTGTTTAATTTCTATAATATCTGTACAAATAAATATTACCAGATAAATTTATTGGACTAGATTGATCTACTGAAGCTCATTATTATCAAACCATGATGCATATCCTTAAATTTCCATTCAAACACCACAAGGCAAAGGTAGAACATAAACTATTAAAAACAAGATAACCAAGCTAGGAATCATGTGGAGATGAAAATCACTCACCCAATACCTCCTTGTTTATTTGAAAAATTCATACAGCCCCCTAAAACATTTCCTATTCCATTGGTTTTAAAATTAGGGTGCCTACTAGGTAGGTATTTTTTTTTACAATTCTTTTCTTTAAATGTTATATTTTATATTGTAATGATAAGAATATGTAATGTATTATGTACTTCAAGTACTGGACTAGGCACAAAACATTTTCAGAAATTATTGTTTTTAAAAAAATATTTTTCTTTTTTAGATAGGGTGGGTGGGGGTGGGTGCTATGGTTGACAAACAAAAACAGGGATGCTCGGCTGGCCAGAAATACACACCATTTTTGGGCAAATTATTTACAATGCTAAAATACAAATACACCAACAAGAATACAACCACTACTATTATAGCTTCACAAACAAGCAGTATCATTGTTGGGATTTTTAATATTCATAGCGATATTACAAATAACTAAATCTGGACCCAAATGAAATATCTCAGAGAAACATTTCCAGAAAAAGTGCTCAGATTTACTTGCATTTTCTTACAACAGTGATAGTGAATGAAAGACCTGTGTGTGCTGTACATTACTGAGAAAAGTATGTATTGTGCAACTGTTTAATGATTTAGATTCGTGTGTGGTATACATAACTAAGAAAATCATGCAACATGCAACTGTTCAGTACTTCAAGGTCATGTTCGTGTTATACATTACTATGAGTATACATCCATACTTTATTATACGGAGTTTGCAGGCTACTACACCACAACGATAACATATATGTATTTATTGCTAAATCTACGTCTTACACAGGACTAAGCATACACTTGACTCACCTTCGTATCTTTCAAATCAAAGACGAGACGCGGGCACAACACTGTTTACTGCAAAATCTACCTCCACGTGAAGAGACCGAAATGCAAAGGGCGATAATCTTTACGTTCATTAGTTTTCAAATCTAAGTTACATATATGATTCCAAAGAACGAAATACTATTTCGAAATAACGAAATACTATTTCGAAATAACGAAATACTATTTCGAAATAACGAAATACTATTTCGAAATAACGAAATACTATTTTGTTTAAACGAAATACTATTTCGAAATAACGAAATACTATTTCGTTTAAACGAAATACTATTTCGAAATAACGAAATACTATTTCGAAATAACGAAATACTATTTCGAAATAACGAAATACTATTTCGTTTAAACGAAATACTATTTCGTTTAAACGAAATACTATTTCGAAATAACGAAATACTATTTCGTTTAAACGAAATACTATTTCGAAATAACGAAATAAAAATATTTTCATCCATGTCACTTAAGGGGCTCCGTAGTAATCTTACCTAATTACGTTTTAACATTAAAAGTCCGTTCATAATAGTTGCAAATTTATTTATTTTTTATTATCCCTATATGTTTGGTTATAATAAACGTTTTCAGCTTAAACAAGTAGTTATGAACTAAAAAAAAAGAAGGAATAAATGGAGAAAAAAAATATATTAGTCAGATCATAATTGTTACTCGTTTTTAAGTTAAATGTTTTTCCCTAAAATATAGTACGTCATGTTTTATATCACTTCTTTGTTTAACTTGTAGGAATAGCATATATTATATGCAGCGGTGAATATTACAAGGTTTCAATCTTTATTACCTTTTTAACAATAAATTTGGTATATTCGTTTAACACGATTGTTGTCTTGTATCAAAGTAATTGAATACTGGATAGTGTTCGATATTCATACAACCAGCCATGTAGTGGGTTTACTGGATTATTGGGTATAACATTTTTATATTTCTTCCGTGATACAAAGTAATAATTTATCTTTTCTCGGGAATACAAATTTTTAATTTTAGCTGTTCGAGGTAAGTGTCGAGATCATTGATGTATACTTTGTTTATATTTGCAGATTCAGCATAGATTGGTTTATTGCGATGGATTATATGATACTATATTTATTTGACATTTGAATCATTGTAAATTCTGTGTATGTATTTATTATCAGCCTTCCATTCATCTTGTTTTAATGAGTTTATTAATCATAAATCCATTTAGACCCCAAATCAAAATAAATAATACTAATAAATAATAATAATAACTAAATAATAAATAAAAAATAAATCATCATTTTTTTGGGAAAAATGTTTTAGCAAGTAATAAGAATCTTGTTTGTATCCATGTAATGTAGATCTTAAATGGATACAACCTTATAAATATTTGGTTTTGCAATTTAATCAAGCATTATTTATACCCTAGATAAATGATATTATTACCTCACATGTTAATGTAGTGATTATCGCAAGAGTTATAAGAAATACGGCAATGCAATTAAGGCATTCTTGTTAATATCATCACTAATTGCAATTAAGGCATTCTTGTTAATATCATCACTAATTGCAATTAAGGCATTCTTGTTAATATCATCACAATTGACGGTTGTACTAGTCTAAGTGCAATACCTGTTATCCGTACTTTTAAAATCAAAATTTGTATTACCACAATTATAGCAAATAGATTTCCTACTTTTGAAAGCATAATAGCTATTACAACAAGTATAGCAACTGGAAGAAACTTTTATATTTCTTAGCATAATGGTTATTATCACAAGTATAGCAACTGGAAGAAACCTTAAATTTCTTAGCATAATGATAATTATTACAATTATTGCAACTTCAAGCCAAATTAGTTCCATTCTCCATGCAACACAATTTACAAAAGGAAAAGATCCATTGGACCACAGATATTACGAAAGATTTGTTTACTTGTGTAAAATCCTATCGTTATTCTGATACCAAAGAGATAATTAATATGTTTCAGGTAAGACGCAAGAGATTCAATCCTCATAAACATATTCAGAACCTTTCGAAAGATACTTTAAACGTTGTAAAAAGAAATGTCTTTGAAATTAAATTTTAAATCTATATTTTGTTAACAATTTGTTATACATTTATATAATAGAACCAATTTTTCAGCCGATCGTTGTTCTGGTGATGCTGACAATCAATGCTTTTCTTCAATTTATAAAAAGTAACCCACAATCCTGACTTTTCTCTGTATGTTATTTTCACATTATTTGAGATGAGTATGCAGTAACTATTATGCAGCATATTCCTGTAGATAATAATAATAATAATAATAATAATAATAATAATAATAATAATAATAATAATAATAAGGACTTTGTATAGCGCCTAATCTTTAGAAGCTGTAAGCGTTTTACAACATTTTTAATGATATGACTACACTACAGAAAAACAAATAACAAAAACCACGAAATTGGAAAACATAAAAACATGCTGAAAACATATAAGATACAAAACATTATCAGGTCTGTAAGTTTGTTCCTGCAGTCGAAAAAGGTGAGTTTTAAGAGCACTCTTAAAAGGGACCACCGTGTTTTTGTGTCTAATTTCAATGGGCAATTAGTTCCACATCGCCGGGCCCTGGTATGCAAAAGAACGTTGTCCACATGACTTCGTTTTCACAGTAGGAACAATAAGTATACGCTTGTCAGAAGAGAAGCGCAAGTATCTTGCTGGTGTATATACATTGGTGAGGCCGGATAGGTATGTTAAACTGCAGTCGGTCATTGAAACATAGCACAGAGAACAAATTTGGTGTTTGATTCTGTATTGAATGGATAGTCAGTGTAGGGTACAGAGCAGTGGTGAGGTGTGCTCTGATCGAGATACTCTAAAATTGATCCGAGCAGCTGTGTTTTGAAGTTTCTGGAGTAGATATTGTGACGAACCAGACAGAGGTGAGTTACAATAGTCCAGTCTTGAAAGCACTAATGAACACAAAAGTGTTTTAGTGCCATCAACTGAAAGATATTTGCGAATGGAACTGATGCGTCTCAGTTCAAGATATGAAGCCTTGCATATGTTCATGACATGTTGGTGCAATGAGAGAGTACTGTCTAGAGTAACACCTAGGTTTCGTACTGACTGTGAGAATTTAATGTTGGTGTTGCTGATATGTATTGTCTGACATAAAGGATGTGAATTAGAAAGTCTTCGAGGTGTGATCAGAATAGCTTCAGTTTTATCATCATTCATCTGCAGCTTGTTACATGTCATCCATGATTTCACATCAGAAATGCACCTCTCTACTCCATGGATGGTAGAATCAACTTCAGTTGGGTGGCTAGACTTGTATATTCGGGTGTCATCAACGTACAGTTGGTGAGACACTGGGTAATGATCTATGACACTTGAGAGTGGCTGAGTGTACAGAATGAAGAGAGCAGTTCCAAGAACAGACCCCTGTGGAACACTGCAGCATACATCAACTGGGCTGGAATGTATTCCATTTCCATATACAATTTGTGTCCTGTTAACTAAGTAGGACTTGAACCACTGTAAGGCTATATTCTAAATGCCAAATACATGCTGGAGACGGTGAAGTAATATATCATGATCAATTGTGTCAAATGCTGCAGACAAATCAAGGAGAATGAGGACTGTAATCTTTCCACTATCCAAAGCAGAGAGAATGTCATTCAATACTTTCAGCATAGTAGTTTCGGTACTGTGGCAAGGGGTATATGCAGACTGTACATTGCTAAAAAGGCTGTTTGAATTCAAATGAGATATAAGTTAGGTTATATCAACTTTGTCTAAGATTTTTTTTATATGAATGGGAGATTAGAAACTGGGCGGTTGTTCTTTAATTCGTTATGGTCAAGTGTTGGTTTCTTCAGCAGAGGATTTACGATATGGCAGTTTTGAAAAAAATGATGGGAATACCCCAGATGAGAGAGAGATATTAATAACATCAGTTTGCGAAGGCAATATTGGGTCTAAGCACTCAAGCAGCTGTGATATCGGAATTGGATCAATATCACAAGACTTTGGTGCACTTTTCATCACGATTGTCCGTACTAAATCAAGATAATGGGCATTTACTAGTATGATGAAACGTACAACAATCTTGAAACAGGAAGATAATAAAAGATGCACTTTTAAGTGAAACCAAATAAACAAATAAGAAATTCTTATTATACAATATAGTATACAAATCGATTTAAATACAATATTTGTGTTTTATAAGGAACATGCAACACACAAAACCATTTGATGTTACAACAACAACAACACACAGATAAAAAGATGGAGGTACAGGACTGGGGAGAATATGATTTGAATTAATCTTCTGAATTTACAAACTGGTCAATATGCATAGTTTTGTAAGTTGCTAGTGTTGCCAAAGGGTGGATTGACGCGGTCGTCTTACGAATAATGTAGTCCTGAACATCGTTAGAAAATAACGCCATTTAATCAGGTTGATGGCATATGACAGTACCACGATTATTGTTATGTTATAATCAATGATCAGTGTGAAAATAACATGTCTGGGGTTACATATACATACGGGTAAAACAATGGGTCAAACAAAGGTCGTTGAAACAATTTCAGCAAGATGGGTAAGGCAAATCAAACAACGAAAAGTGGCGCTTAGTGAACAAAATTGATAAGTCAACTTGCTGAAGAGAAGGAAACCAGTTAAAACAAAATTTACTAAAGAGACTGTGTATGGTCTGCTGATTGGTTGATATGAAAACATTCAGTGAATAGAATAAAGGATATAAATATTTTACTAAACGTTATCGACATCTTCGCTAGCCAATGTTTCGATATGTTAACCTATCTACCACTTGGCGGATTGATCAGATATCTCAGTGCTTTGTGAACTTTGATCAAAATGTA
This sequence comes from Unio pictorum, assembly GCA_030141615.1. Classification (NCBI taxonomy): domain Eukaryota; kingdom Metazoa; phylum Mollusca; class Bivalvia; order Unionida; family Unionidae; genus Unio; species Unio pictorum. The sequence goes on from JARLTB010000126.1 coordinate 13,387,068, forward strand.
ACGTGCAACCCCTGATAAAAATCTTCCATTAGAAGTTAAAGCAATGTAATTGCAAAGTCAATCATACACTCCAACACTTCAACACTCAATCCCTTTTTCCTAAGAAAACAAACGGTATGCTTTATTAGACAATTTCAAAAAATTATTACATTTATTACATTTTGATTCGACAGTGTTTCACCGGCTGTTGTTGTGGGTGAGGATCATATGTCGAGCAAGAGATCTTACGAAAAATGGACACAACTTTGCTTTTAATTGATCGAAAGCAAGAACAACAACTGCTCTATAAAAAAAATATTTAAAAAAAAATATGCCAAACGCGAGAGTACTATCACTCCTTATATCACTGGTATGACCTGCTCTGACACTAGCCGATATTACATCGACTACTGACACTAGCCGATATTACATCGACTACTGACACTAGCCGATATTACATCGACTACTGACACTAGCCGATATTACATCGACTACTGACACTAGCCGATATTACATCGACTACTGACACTAGCCGATATTACATCGACTACTGACACTAGCCGATATTACATCGACTAATCTTAGTTTTGTCTTATGTGGCAATTAAGAGGTTAATAAAAGAAAACTTCTATCTCCCAGAAAGTGAATGTTTTGTTGATGAAATCTGATATGATGACCAAAAGGAAGAAAATTGGGATTATAACGATTAAATCAGCGTGGTTCCGTGTTTATCGATGTGTACATTTTATATAATGACTCACAAAATTAACATAAAGTCCTTCTTTATTTACTTTGTAAATGATCAGGTAAAAATGACACATCAATAAATACCCATCCGTGTTCATTTAATCCTATATTAAAACTGTAATTGATATAGTAAATAATTTTAAAATAATTATGAACGCCAGAAAGCTTGAGAAATAACGAGTTGATGCATCCTCGCTAGCCACGGTTTCAATGTGTTACCTTATTTGTAAACGGGGTTAATATATATGAATCATGGCAGGGGAAGATGGGGTTGACCAGGGTTGAGTTATTTATAGGAAAAATATTTAGAAAATGATTTTGCATGAAAACGATATTGGACCGTACAACACGTGTAATGAATGCCAAACTATTGTTGTTGAAAGATTTAACCGGACATTGCAATAAGTAATGTGAAAATACTTCACTGTAAACAACACAAAAAATATTGAGATTTCTTTTAAACCAGAGATGGTAGATAAAACAATTAAAAAATGACTTCTTTACAGGCTTGTAAAGAAGGAAATATCAAATTTGTTTCTATAAATCTACATTGGGAAGACAGCATTTTCTAAGGGACATAATCCAATATAAAACATGGTGAAATGGTACAAAATCAACAAAAATCAATATTCAAAATAGGATATACTTCCGATTGGAGCAAATAATTATTTAAAACAACAAATATAATCTATACTGCTCCAACTGTGCCCTAAATAAAGGAATTAGGTAAACAACAATTTTATTTCGAATAAAAAATATAGTACGACGCAGTTACAGCAAGAAACCAGCTTTAGTTAAATTTGCAGGATTGAGGACAAAAACTGAATTCACGGATACATTGTAAAGATTCACAAAATTTAAATATTTAATTTCTCATGTAGTAACCTAAAATAAATAGTTACCTAAATAATATTTTGCAATTTTATTTTATTTACATAATATTTAAATTCAATTTTGTAACACCGAAATCAGGTAGACTCTCATAATTTTAATTTTAAAAAATGTCCTTTCATTTGCTGTGTTATGTAGTAAGCGGTATTTATAAGGTATGCAATACCATAAGTAGCTTAATCAGTATGACCTTCAAAAGAAATCATCACCTATAAAATATATATAAGTAGCTTAATCATTATGACCTTCAAAAGAAATCATCACCGATAAAATATTTATAAGTAGCTTAATCATTTGACCTTCAAAATAAATCATCACCGATAACATATCTATAAGTAGCTTAATCAATATGACCTTCAAAAGAAATCATCACCGATAAAATATTTATTAGTAGCTTAATCAATATGACCTTCAAAAGAAATCATCACCGATAAAATATTTATTAGTAGCTTAATCAATATCCTTCAAAAGAAATCATCAATAAAATATTCATCCAGTAAATATATTGTAAGCTATATTAAATTTTTCTCCGTTGGGGCGATTTGACTTGGAAGATGGGCAGCCTGGCAGTTTCTGCGATATGCGACCACCACGGTTGTCCATTTTAAACAAGGCACACGTATGTATGTATGTATGTATGTATGTATGTATGTATGTATGTATGTATGTATGTATGTATGTATGTATGTATGTATGTATTTGTCTGCGTGTTATCGCTTGATTTAAATCAAATAATGATGCTGATGCTGATGATTCTCGTAAACAAATAAGTTTATTATAATTTAATTTTTATTTGTACAATACTTGTAAAATTGTGATGTAATCGCAATGAGAAGAGCTCTTTTGTTGGAAGAGTTCTCTCGCTTGGTTCGTATCATAGATAAAAGTAAAGTGAGAAAAACATGACGTTCAAGTAAAGATTCTTTAATCACAGAAATTGCGTTTATTCCACTTACTGGTTTTTCTACACTTTTGAATTATTACTAGGCAACTGATTTTGAATCTCTCTCTCAAAAAATACTGAATCATTTTGCAGTTTGTTTCATATCAAAGCATGTAATGACTTGACCATAACTGAATCATTTTGCAGTTTGTTTCATATAAAATCATATAATGACTTGACTATAAGGTCAACATAAAATCTAATAGTCGTTACCAGGCGCATGTAATAGCACAGGGAAAATGCACTAACCAGCTCTCACGCGTGGTACTAAAATATGCATTAACCTATAGCTTCAATAGCTTGTAATATATCCTTTGGATTCCACTGAAGTATTTAAAGCCACATTTCTAGTAATGGTGCAACAAGCATATATAATTACGAATTTAGACTCTAACAAACGGTAACAAAAAGTGAAAACAACAAGCTTCGTAAAATTTAACAAATATTTCCCTGGAAAAAGCTTGTAAAAATGGAAAAAGAACTTACCGTTTTAAGAATCAAATTCAAAAATAACCCAAGAATAATCCACGAATTAAATTACAATTTTTTTTTATAGATTCAAGTTTGAGTCTTGTTGGAAAATCCAAGATGGAAGACGATAACATATGTTGAGTCTGTTTTGTGTTTATCTATAGTTACTTGTAGAACACACGATTTAACACTCCAGTGTTGGAAATCCGAATAATATTTTGATAAACTGTCTTTATCCAAGAATTACGTATGATCACATTAAGTATTTCCAGTTATACAAAGTAGTCCTTTAAAATCTAAGCGAATTGAAGAAAGGTTAACATGAATTCAAAAATTTGGCTACAACAAAAGAAAATGACTTAACGTCATTTGTAAAAGCCCAAAAACTGACTATATTTCACACAAAAAAGGATTATATTATATTCTAATACGCAAATTAAAAAATATCTCCAAATTGCGAAATCACGAAGAGGGAAGGAGTCACGTGATCGTTTATGTAATAAGCATGACGAGAACAAATCATTTCCACTCCAAGAATAAAATCTTGTTTACTTCTTCACTAGTCCCATCGTGACCTTGACGAAACCAATCATTTAAAAATAAAAATATAAACATGTTACGTGGTTTCCACTAACCTTGAATCAAGATCAGGAACTAGGTCAACAATACTTGTTTACCAAAGAAAATTCAGGTCAACCGATTTTCTGAAAAAACATCATCTCTCTAGTGAATGAAATTTCCATAGCAACAGCATGTAATGAAAAATAAACAATAATTTAAAAGTGACAAAAGATATTAAATTAAAACAAATATAAATCAGATATACGTAACAATTATTAGGAATGCAAATCTTATGACGAATAACAGACCTTTCAGTGCACTGGATCCAGCAAGGGATCGCGTGTTTCAGTAATTGATTTAGATAAATGCAGAAAACTAACAGCGAAGTGCATAAAACTAGTATCTAAATGGCCTGAGTTCTTTTGACTCTTAATGAGTCTTTTTCAGGCTAGCTCATGCTAATCACATACCAGTTATGCACTGTTCAATCAATCAATCCTCTCTGCGCCGTCTGGTGCTTGAGGCAACAGCAAGGGAGTACCATTTCGCTCTGTCGGCAGCTGTTGCTGGGGCAGTCTGCAGGGTGAGGCATCTGGTCTTTAGGTCTCGCTCAACGGTTCGTCGCAAGGTCTCCTTGGGTCTGCCACGGTTCCTTTTCCCCTGTGGGGTCCATCTCAGTGCCACCCTTGGTAATGAGTCAAGGGGCATTCTGAAGACGTGGCCGAGCCATCTTCATCGCCGAGTTGTAATGATCTCAGAGATGGTGCTTGCACCCGCTCTGTGCCGGAGTTCCTCGTTCGAGATCATGTTTGGCCAAAAGATCCTCATGACCCGTCACAGGCACATGGTTTGGAAGACTTCAAGCTTGTGTTCTATGTTCGCAGTAGACTTCCAACACTCTGATCCGTACAAAAGGACGCTCAACACTTTGCTCTTGAAGATACGGATCTTCGTGTGGACGCTGAGGATTCTTGTCCTCCAGATAGGCTTCAGCTTCAGCATTGCTTCAGCATTGGCCTTGCTGATTCTTGTGACGACTTCCCTTGTGCAATCTCCATCCGTGGTGACCTTCCTGCCCAGGTACGTGAAATCATCTAGTTCTTGCAAGGGCTGGTCGATGATGGTGATTGGGTTGCCCACTCTAGTGTTTTTCCTCAAGACTTTTGTCTTCCCTATGTTGACTCGAAGACCTATGGTGCTTGCTGTCTGTACCAACTGTTGTGTCTTCTGTTGGATATCCTGGTGCCTGCTTGCCAGCAACCTGATGTCTTCGGCATAGTCCAGGTCATCCAGCATTGAGGTCCACGTCCACTGTATTCTTTGTATCTTGCCCTCTGTGGTGCGGCGCATGATCCAGTCAATGGCCAGTGAGAAGAGGATCGGAGAGAGAATGCATCCTTGCTTCACTCCGGTTTCCACCTGGAATGGTTCAGTGAGTTGGTTGTTGTGGGATTATTCTGCACTCAAAGTTGTCGTACAGGGACCTGATGACGTTGACAAGTTTCTTGGAGATGCCATAATGTCGAAGGATCTTCCACATAGAGGCTCGGTGCAGGCTGTCGAAGGCCTTCTCAAAGTCCACAAAGACCACATAAAGGGATCCAACTCATGGGACTGCTCAAGGATCTGCCTCATTGTGAAGATGTGGTCGATGCAGGATTTGTTCTTCCTAAAGCCTGCATGTTCCTGGCGTAGGATGCCGTCCACAACTGTTGTGATGCGTTGAATAATGATGCGGCTAAAGATCTTACTGGAGAGGGAGAGTAAAGTGATTCCTCGCCAGTTGTTGCAGTTTCCCATATCTCCTTTCTTGGGAAGTTTGACTATGATTCCAGTTTTCCAGTCATTTGGTGCTTTCTCAGTATCCCATATCTTCTGGAGAATCTGGCAAAGAAGCTGCGCCGTCTCTGTGTCTTCTGCCTTCAGCATCTCATGACATACTCCATCATCGCCAGGTGCCTTCCCATTCTTCAGCTTGTGAATGGCCTGCTTGACCTCCTCAATAGTGATGTCGTCGCAGTTGATGTCAAGGTCCTCCTCTGCTTCAGGAATGTCAGCGAGTACTGGTGGGTCTGGGCGATTCAGGATATACTCAAAATGTTGCTTCCATCTTTTCAGCTTCTCCTCCTCCACTGTGACATAGGTTCCAACTTCATCTCTCACTGGAAGGTTGTGGTGCTGACTGTAGTCGCCCTTCAGCTTCTTTGTGTTCTGATACACCGTCTTCATGACTTTCTGCTCTGCTGCTGCCTCCGCCTCCTTTGCTAGCCTCTCTGTGTATTCTCTCCTGTCTCTCCTTGCTGATTTCTTCACCTCCATGTCTTCTGCTCCATACTCCTTCGAAATTCTCTCTTTCAGTCTTGGTGATTTGGAATCCAAAAGTCTCTTCTTAATATGTCTTCTCTTGGAGACATCCTGACGTACAACAGGCGTTCATTTACTGGTTTCCACTGTAGGGCGGTATTGGCCTTGTTCTTGCTGATAATGATGGCGACTCCCTCCCGGTGGTCATTAATTTTTCTTTCGGACCAGATGATGACTTCTCCGGAGCTCAACTTCTGCTTGCCGTTACCAATCCATCGTGCCTCTGTTACACCCATGATGGGATGGTTGTAGTGATTCAACTCGCTCACTGCTTGTGCCAGTTTTAGTCTTGTTGAGCGTTCGCACGTTCCAGCATCCAACTCTACACCATGCTTTTGGCGACAAGAGTTCCGCTATCGGGGTGGGGACGTCCTTGCGGTTTTGTTCCCCAACTGTCATAAAGCCAGTTGCCTGGTCTGCTTCGCTCGCAGTGCCGTTTGTATTTTTGTTCCCTTGTCGTTTCCGTAGCAAGAGTTGTTTTAACGGGGTGGGGTTGCTAGCCCTACGCCCAACCCTCCTCCTTTTTTCAGCCGGGACTGTTCGCTGTTTATTGAACACACACACACACACACACACACACACACACACACACACACATATATATATATATATATATATATATATATATATATATATATATATATATATATATATATATATATATATATATATATATATATGTATATATATATATATATATATATTTGCTTTTGTTAAGTTTAAATAATCTGGAAGTGAGGAAGGATCTGTGCATTTTATGCAATAGTAATCGAAAATGTAGTATCATAAGGTAAAAAGTTTTTTTTTATAGAGAGCTCGTGTGGTAATTTAATGGCTTTACGCAGTGTCTAAATAACTAGTGTGTTCTGAGTAATACAGGAGACGGAATTTATATCTAGAAAGTGGTACATATAGCGATTTAGGGATAACTTTGTCCTTGCAGGAAAGAGTTTTCTGAGGGTGAGTGAGATTCGACAGTCCAAAGACGGAGTCCGAAAAGAAAGAAAAAAAAGCGACGAGTGAAGTCCGAGAATTGGAGAAGTGACTAGGGAAGTCCAAAAGGGGAAAGTGACGAGTTCAGAGTAAAATCTAGAAAGTCCAAGAAAGACGAGGCAGTCTGAATATGAAAATTTGAGGAAATAGAAAACGTTAGAACACGGTCGAGAGGAAGGTGATGCATACAGTCGTCGACATTGCGTTGTATTCACCACTCGTTATGATGATGAAATAAATCCAAATTACACACTACTATTGCGTTGTTTTGTTTTTCTTTCTTGGTCTTAGGGGGCTCGTATTTCTTTAATCCTGCTTCATATTCTTGCCTTGTTCTCTGTTGATATTCTAGCTAAATCCAATATTCTTACCTAGTTCTCTGTTGATATTCTAGATAAATCCAATATTCTTGCCTAGTTCTCTGTTGATATTCTAGCTAAATCCAATATTCTTACCTAGTTCTCTGTTGATATTCTAGATAAATCCAATATTCTTACCTAGTTCTCTGTTGATATTCTAGCTAAATCCAATATTCTTACCTAGTTCTCTGTTGATATTCTAGCTAAATCCAATATTCTTGCCTAGTTCTCTGTTGATATTCTAGCTAAATCCAATATTCTTACCTAGTTCTCTGTTGATATTCTAGCTAAATCCAATATTCTTGCCTAGTTCTCTGTTGATATTCTAGCTAAATCCAATATTCTTGCCTAGTTCTCTGTTGATATTCTAGCTAAATCCAATATTCTTGCCTAGTTCTCTGTTGATATTCTAGCTAAATCCAATATTCTTGCCTAGTTCTCTGTTGATATTGCAGACGAGGCTAACATTCATATATTACAAGCTTCATTTCATTAAATAATCATTGCGATAAGTCTAAGAAGACGATAAAAGGTTGCAGACGAGACTAACATTCGTATATTACAGGCTTCATTCAATTAAATATGCATTAAGATAAGTCATTAAAAATGTATTGACTAATGTTATTTAGATACAAAAACTATGCTACACAAAATAAAACGATTTCTTTGACACATGCTCTTACTATCGTGATGTTTCATTTGTTTTTAATGGAGCTTCTCCTTCAGGGACGATCTGAAAACGGGATGGGATGGGGTGGGAGTCAATCAGAGTAGTAGCATGCTCCATTATATATACAAGTCATTATTTAAACGTATGTATTTCGCCGTTATTTTTAACTAGGTGTGAACGACCCCCCCCCCATCCCCCCAAATAACTGGCTGCAATCGTAATTATCATTTGCAAAGAAACCCTACAAACACACAAACACAAAACAAACAATTTTTTTATAAAGAAAGTAAAAAGTAAACAAACAAAAAATATCAACCCACGAAGAAATTAAAATTATTAAGTGGTTACATGCTGAAGCATTACTGAATGTGTCCTTATCTGTCAAAACTAGTATTTACATTTATATAAAATACCATAGTGTTACGTTATGCAAATTACATCAAAGAAAGGAAAAGGAAAAAGAAACACAAAGGTCAAGCATTACGACCGACGTCCGACCCTTGTTACTACCTTACTCGTTTGCATCTATTTATATATGTCCGCAAGCAGGTATACATACACACGCAAAAACATACATGCATACCTACCCACCCTACATAAATACATACATACATAAATACATACATACATACATACATACATACATACATACATACATACATACATACATACATACATACATACATACATACATACATACATACATACATACATACATACATACATACATACATACATACATACATACATACAGTTGCTCGTTAAATTGAATATATACATAATTTTGATCGTCAAAATGAATTTTTTTACTCTTCGACAAAAATAAAATTGACGGATATCGAAATAATTCTACAAGCCATGCAAGACCTTATTTTGATATTTTAACCTCCATCGTGTACATGTCCCTTATCATGACATATAAGTAATAATGCATAATTTTATTCTCGAGTGAACCCGGTGACAGTAATTAAGGAACACAGGAATTTCCTGTCGCACTAAGAACCTATATTTCCTTGTCAACATCATACCTCCAATCGGGCTGATGGGTTTGTCGATTGCCCACTCCCAATTCACACTACCTGCCTAAAATCGAAACATGAAAGAGAAACTAAATTATTTGATAAATAAGCGCATCCTGTTAATAGTAACTTGATATCTAGATGAAATTTAGTCTGATAAAAATATGAGATCTTCCTGGCATGTCAATTAGGATTGATTTAAGGATCAACGCTTGAATAGGCGAAGCCTGATTCATTTGTCTTCACTTGTAATTTTAATCAATAACCGATCGTTGACATAGGTGCAAAGCAATAACTTCTGGATCTAACCTAGCGCTTATATTTTGTTAGCAATACATGGTTTCAGTTAGTGTTTTCCCCATTATTGTCAAATTAAGATTATATTTTCGTTGTCAAATCCAATCAAAAGGCGATATTGAATACTGAAGAAGACACAAATTTATGCCGACAAACATTGTCTCGGGTATTTGTCGGGTCTACGGTTTTCCAAAGTCATCTGGAGACAGGAATGATAATAATAATAATAATAATAATAATAATAATAATAATAATAATAATAATAAGAAGAAGAAGAAGAAGAAGAAGAAGAAGACGACGAAAAAGAATAATAATAATAATAATAATAATAATAATAATAATAATAATAATAATAATAATAATAATGACTTTGTATAGTGCCTAATGTTTAGAAGCTCTAAGCGCTTTACAACATCTATAATGATATGACTACAATAAACAAAACAAAAAACAAAAACAGAACCCCCAAAAAAACGACATGAAATTAAAAAACATTTTAAAAAATTTAAAATATTTCAGGTAGGAAACATATTTAGGTCTTTAAGTTTGTTCTTGCAGTCGAAAAAGGTGAGTTTTAAGAGCACCCTTGAAAGGTATCACTGTGTATTTCTTCCTAATTTTTATGGGCAAACCATTCCACATTGATGGGCCCTGGTATGCAAAAGAACGTTGTCCATATGACTTTCTTTTCATAGTGAGAACAATGAGTATACAATTGTCAGAAGAGGAGCGTAAGTATCTTATTGGTGTGTACACATGGGTGAGGTCAGATAGGTATGCTGGACTGGAGTCCGTCAGTGAAACGTAGCACAGACAACAAAGTTTGTGTTTGATTCTAGATCGAATGGATAGCCAGTGTAGGGTACAGATCAGTGGTGAGATGTGCTCTGCTCGTGGTACTCTAAAGATGAACCGATCAGCTGTGTTTTGAACTTTTTAAAGTTTCTGGAGTAGGTATTAAGATGAACCAAACAGAATTGAGTTACAATAGTCCAGTCTTGAAAGTACTAATGAACACACAAGTGTTTTAGTGACATCAACTGAAAGATATTTGCGAATGGAGCTGATGCGTCTCAGCTCAAGATATGCAGCTTTGCATATGTTCATGACATGTTGGTGCAATATAAATACGGTACTCGATGTCATTAAAAATCATGTTGTCTTTCGTCCAAAATGATTAAATATAACACGACATTTTCGAATTCGATTTAAAGAACATACTAATCATGTATATGCAGCGTTATCTTTAATTATAGACAAGAATTAACTTATTTCAACCCCTGTATCCTTCATTTTGAAAATCCAATCGACATAACATTATTTCAGAATTGTTTTTTCGTACATAATTCAACAGATAAAACTTTTTGTTAAAGAAAAACAATAATAAATTAAAAAATATACCTACTTAAATGCGTATGTATGTATGTTGTTTTATGGTTTTCAAGTTTAACGCCATTTATCATCACACGATAGGCTATACATGGCGGCCAGTATTATTGGTGGAGAAAGAACCCGGGAAAACGCCCAGAAAGAACCACCGACCCACGAGAAGCTACTGGCAAGCTTTCTCACATAAGTACAGTAGCCGAATCTTAGACTCGAACCCACGCAGATAGAGTTAAGATGGCAGTGATCCGTAACAGAAAGCGCTTTAGACCACTCGGTGTATGTATGTATGTATGTATGTATGTATGTATGTATGTATGTATGTATGTATGTATGTATGTATGTATGTATGTATGTATGTATGTATGTATGTATGTATGTATATATATATATATATATATATATATGTGTGTGTGTGTGTGTGTGTGTGTGTGTGTGTGTGTGTATAATTTTCGTTGATTTGTTTAGTTTGAAGTTGAAGTCCTCATCACTTTTATCATCACAACTTCCTTCCATTGCCTCGTTATTGTACTTGTTTGTGCGTTGTCCACGAGCGTCCGGATCAAATTATTTAAGAACTAAAAACATTGTGTACACAATGATGCATAATTCTTTATTTATAAGTTATTTATGACTGAGTATCTTTTTTAACATTGAGTTATATGGTACAAAAAATATTGCTTAACCAGACGCCTTTTCATACAAATCAAAAATGTACATTTGAAATGAGCAAACTATAGTCTGATCAAATATTTTTTGTACGAATTTTTTATGGGGTGAATTTAACTAAAATATACAAATTATTGTCTAACCACGACGATTTTTTTTTAATAAGCAAATGAAACATGTAACTTTTTAGTCGCGTACAAAGAAAACTCGACCAGACACTTTTTTGCACATAATGCAAAAAGCGTATTTTGTGGACATTTTACTTTTTAATTGCAAATGATACCGATCTTGACAGGTAACTAAGTGATGTTAATTACTGGATTAACCGACTAAGAAAAAAATGTTATCATTGATAACCGTCCTTCTTCAGCGCCCCACTCCAATAAGAAAAATAGGTTTTGAAAATGTAGACGTAGTACATATTTGTTAAAAGCTTCGTAAAAAAAAATCATCAATAAATGATAGCTTTGAAACCTATCTTGATATAAATTATGCATTCTGCATCAATATTCGAGAATAATTACAAGTCTGGTTACTCAGGTCTAGCTCTGAAGTCACGACTTTAACGACCGTTAGTTTCTACAAGAAGAAACTCCATCTTCAAATCATTGGTGTCAATGGAAATTTCAACATTTTTTTAATATTATTTTTAACAAACAATGTACATGTTTTATTTTACTCTCAGTCTGTTATCTCCGTTAATTGTCCTCAACGCGATTTGATAATATAAAAAAAAGATAGAAAAATCAGATCGATATTAAAATGCAGACACAATCAATGCAGTTTAGTAACGAACACAAGTCATTTACATGTCAGTATCGTTGTTTACAAGTATTAGCAGAATTTGTATGAAAAATTTTGCACATCTAAATAATAGCTACACATTCTTGATAGTCCTAGTAATTTTTTTTTCGTCCGCTGCCGACCATCCTACTTATGGCGTCCTCTTTCGTAATTAAATATCGATTATTATATCAGTACAAATATGGTTCATACAATAACATATGTACTTGCTTTTCAACTTTTGAAATTCTATATTCTAATTTTTGGACCTTAATTTTTCCTTTTTTATTTAAACGTTCTTCAGTCCTCAGGATTACAGCAGTGATTTTATTGTTAAATTTGAAAAGTCGAAGGTTTAGATGGTCAGCGTTTGCCTCATTTAGTGTTTCCAAATATATCTGACGCAAATTTGCCACTTCCACCATACTTTAGTTACATGTCCAGTTAACTCGGAGAGAAATGTATGACGCTGGACATTACCAAAACCCCCCACAAAAAACTCAGAACAAAAATCTAAAAAGGAAGGTGCATTGTTAAAGGTCTCGATCCCTAAGTAGATAGAGTTTTCTGTGATATTATCACTTTTTGCGAAAAATAAGTACAGTGAACTATAGCGTTTGACAGGAAATCTAAACAAAGATTAAAACAGATAACGACTTTCCGCAATCCATTCATGTTTACCTGTGTGCTATTCCATCAATGTTACATACTGACTGACTTCCAATGAACATTTGTTACATGTGTAAATTCAAACAAAAAGAGCCAATAATTAAACAAGGAAAGATCAATTATCAATTCTCATTTTTGTGTCAGAGAGTTGGGGAGAACAAAGTCGAACGATTATATACATATCTTTATATATAGATATACAGATTTGTAGTTCATACCGTCTTGTGTTAACGGAAGAGCTCCTGTGAGTAGCACAACCTTCTTCGAGCGATTGTTGTGACATAGCGAGTAGGTATCGTAGAGAGCTTGCACTCTCGTGCAGTGGGGTGTGAATTATACAGGAAGAACGATGTGATCTTTAGTTCGTTTGGATTACAATAATGCCTCTCGGCGAGAGAAATATAGAATCGGTGTGTTTTGGTGCTATAGCGATAGAATGGGAGAGTAAGGAAAGTCTGAAAGATGCTGGATTCACGGTCTCAAACAACGCTTTGGTTGGAGTCCTCGTTCAGCTCACGAGTCTCATAAGACATGCAGACGATATTTTTTGTGACATCTCTGAAGAATGCCAGAAGGTTTTCGACAGAACAGACAAGATTCATAAGAAAGTAGTTTGGTTGGATCAAGTTGTTGGAAAGCTGGATGCTAAGCAGGTTCAGATTCGTAAGTAAAAAGTTTATCCAACTTTTTGATTATACATACCTGTACAATTTGAACATGAGTGGGCGGGGCTTACCTGGAGACACCTGTCAACCAAGAGAATTTGCCGCCTCCCGTCCTAACGGTTTGTTGTGTACATGTTGCACCAGTAGCATTCATTGTTTTTTTAATTTAAAAAAAAAATTAAGTCATTTTGAAACATTACGTATATCGAAACAGACGTTGTTCTTGATGATAAGAAAGAAAGAAAATTAGCACCAAACATCTAAACTGCGTTTTGACCATGTTATAAACAAAACTGATTTAAATAGTTGAATTCAGAAGTATCGCAGATTATACTAAATTTCGAGCAGATTAATTTACTTGAAATACATTGACTATAGTAACAAAATGGGGTTCGTAGGATTAATTCAGAGATAGTTCCAATTAAACGTTTGATGATTTCATCATCATTCTTCAAATTTTAGATGCATTTAAAATTGCGAAAATCGTGAACACCTATGACTTCTTGCCGTTACGTGTATTTTGAAACTCAGAGTAAACCCGTGTGCACGACGGCATGGACCGTAAACCACATACACCTAAGCGCTTTACCGACCATTAGGGACCAACTATTTGCTCTTTGCAGGATGCAGATGGTGGAACCAACCAGGATATACAGTATATCATTTTGTTCCATTTATCGCTCGATTTTTTTTCTTCTCAACTAACAAGATTGATAGAATAAGTGTAAAATGTCCCCCCATCCAACCATAACCACTCTCCCACAGGTGCTCGACGCGAGCTTTGATGTGAAGAAAAACAAATACCAAAAAAAAAACCAATAATCTAAAGGAACAAAATCATACAGAGTGACAAAAATACCGTAGATTACCCCCATGACCCATTCTGACATGGGACCCTCTCTATCATACTATATAAAAAGATATTTATAAGATTACCCTAATGACCCATTCTGACATAAGACCCTCTCTATCATACTATATAAATATCTTTTTATATAGTAAGATAGAGAGGGTCGGGTCCCATGTCAGTAGTGATGGGATTCGGTTAGAAATTCATAATTGATAATCGGTTCCCCTTAACCAACTGATCATCGATTACAATCGGTTACTAAGAGCGAATTTTAATTTTTGTTAAACAATTATATCTTTGATCAAGAGTTCAATATGTTTATAAATGTACAGGAGTAATCTCATTTAAATTAATGACATGTATACATTAACCTGACAATAATATTACATTGTGTGTTACTTTTGATCTACATCTTTGTTAAATGAACACAACATTTTATGGTTGATCAGTCAACTGTAACTGAAATACTGCTACAATCCCCCAAAATTCTTTCATTGATATATGATTTGTCTATAATATAAAGTATAGAAGGACATGTTTTTCTTGTTTGTCATTGTTTATAAATACTACAAAAGATGTTGCAATTTAAATGAAACAAATCAACAAAATGTGTTTATTAACTCAACAATTTAACAACTTGACCATGTAATAATGACTATATGTTTCTAATTATGAATCATAAGGTTTCATATTTGTATTTCTGAAGGTAAGTAATAAATTTCAGGTCAACTTTAGTGGCTGTGAGTTTTACTAACTTTTGTGCTTTGCATACACCTAAAAGGTAGTCTCCCTTTACACACAATCAATTATGGAGTTCACAATCGATTGTATTATTTGTTTGCTCAATTAACTGATAATCGATTATAATCGTTAATCGGAACAACACTACATGTCAGAATGGGTCATGGGGGGGGGGTAATATAAGGTATTTTTGTCACTCTGTATGATTTTGTTCCTTTAGATTTTTTTTTTTTTACATCAAGCTCGCGTCGAGCACCTGTGCACTCTCCATACAAATTAGTGAATGTCCCATACATGGTCTATGCCATATTTCATGTCCCATACATGGTCTATGCCATATTTCATGTCCCATACATGGTCTATGCCATATTTCATCAAGCACTGAAAGTCCCAATGCCACCATTAAGTGAAAAGAGTCGCATATGTCAGACCATCTGAATACAACTGAATCTTGAAAGATATTGGTCCTTAACATCGTTGGGTTCCATTAAAACTAGATAACACCAACCTTTTATTACATTATGCGCCATGTAGTTTTTTCTTTGAACTGAGAAACCCTGTTTGTTTTTCACACTCCTTCTGCCAAAAGTTGGAATACATAATTTGATGATGTCACGATTGTAAACATAAAAGGCCAACACCACACTGTTGGATTTCCAGTTTCACCCTTTAAAGTATTCCTGATCCCCGTCTTATCTCTAGTTCCCATCCAAGTCTTATTTTTATCTAATGCAAGGTTTATCTTCTGAGATTCATGTTAAAAAAGGTTGGGCTTGTCTCTCTTCATTCCCACTCAGTTCAGTTTGTATACAATTTGTGAATGTTGTGTTTAGGTTAGTCACTAATGGAATTGGTCGAATCAATCTCATCAATACTGAATATCTGAAAGTTGTACCTGACATCTGGATTATTTCACAGAAAAGTTTATTTCAGGTATTTTTTAATTTTTTTTCCTTCCTTCTTAGTTTGATCAGAAGAATGGTGAAGTTTATGACAAATGGTGACATTGAGGATTTACGTACTGTTATGCCATATCAGCTTGACTTCGTTATGAAAATTGCTCAGTATGGCATGTTATTGTATCAGATCAGACGATTTTTGGATTTTTTAAGCAGCTTGAACAATTTCCATTCATGTTGCTATGATGTCTGCAGTGTGACAGTTTATAATGATTTCTAGCATTTGGGCAACATGCCACAGACATGTAGCATGATGTCCCCACCCAGTCACTTTATCCTGACACCAGGCTGACCAGTCCTAGCACTAACCTCTTAATTCTTAGTACCTAGCAAGGCAGATCTAAGTACCATTTTTATAAGTCCTTGGTATGACTCAGCTGGGGTTCGAACAATCAAACCATTAGGCCTTTGGAATGACAATCTACACTGCCTGTCACTGTTGGAATTACCAAATATATTGAGGCATAAGAACTGTTCAGCAAAATGCCATATTGCAACATAGAAGGATTAATTAACAGGATTAATTAACAGGATTATGAACAATTTGGTTACATTGAACACTTAATCCAACCATTTTTTAAAAAGCCAATGTTAAACCATGGTAATAGTCACATGACAAAATGTCATATGACTGTCACATGACAGATCCATGTCACATTTCCTAAATAATAAAACTATTTTGAATGAACCAGAGTTGTATCTGATTGGTTGCTCAATATCGATAGAACAACTGTCTGCCATTGTAGCCTATTCATTCCAAATGGCAACAGGTGCAGTTTTAGTGAAACTGTCATATGGCAGTTTTTCAAATAAATTTTGGTCATGTACCAGAAAAACATGAGGTTGTCTGTATTCCTGGACTAATAACTAAAACATGTTTTAAGTCTTGAAAGTTCACTGTCTCAACATAAAAATTTGTACTGTAAGACGCTGACTTAATCTTTTCATACAGTTGTAGTCCTATATATCCATGCTGACTAATCAGCGATTGTTGGCATCAATACAGCATCAGTATGAGATTTAACTTATGGTTTTACTGTGTTACAGGGGTCTGATATTTGATTCAAGATGAAACAATACAAATTAAAGTACAACTTCATTTTCATAGATATTAATCCAAGTGGTCGCTTTCTGCTTCATTCCATTTGCAAAATATATATTTGTTATCTAGTGTATGCTGAAGTTAAAAATAAAATTAAATATTTTATTTGGTACATGGAAACACTATTTACTTAATAAGTGAACTCAAAACCAAAGTTATTATTTGTGTTTGGACTGACAGCGATGATATTGGAATCAGATTACACCTTACATGCATTTTTTCCATACAGCATCACAAATATTATAATGTCTGTAACTCAGTAAACGTTCTGGCTGGGTTAAAAATAAGTATCAAATTCATTTTAAATACTTCATATGAAATAAATGAGGTACTTTTAGCTGCATTTAATAATGCTGACCTGTTAATTTTTCTGAGTTACATATAGAATAAAATTTGTGATGCTGTGTAGAATAGTGTGCGATGTTAAATTGTTATGTTGTCTCTAATGAATGCAGCTCCTGTAAAGATCAGAAACTCTTTCATTTCATTGTCTTGCTCTAAAGTACTGTTTAATACAGAAATTTTCTCCACTCTGTGCGAGTGATAAATCATGCATTGATGAAACTGGTCCATCAGTATTTGTGTTGTGCAAGTAAAACTTTGGTCTTGGACTTTTTCTGTCCATTCTGTCTATAAGGTACTGGTAGTTACAATGAGTGCAACCTTACTAGAAATGCTACAGGTGGCAGATTTTTAGATTCCTTGTGGATTTACAAGTTGTCACACAATGGAATGATATAATAATATGCTTTACAGATCACCAAAAGGATATCCATAAAACAGAAGCTGAGAAATACTGATATGGGGAAAATATCACTTGTGGATAAATCTGTGTAATAATTGTGATGTTATATGAATAGGTGAGATGAGATTCCAAACCAGCAGCATACCAAAGACAGATTTGGGGGCTGATGTAAACTACAAGTACTCTAACTCAAGTCTGTGTAAGGAAAACGTATGTCTGGCATAATGAGCTCCTAGTATATGTCCTCTGAAATTAGAATGCATCAAATGTTTATTCATGCAGACATCATCACTTAATTTCTGCATTAAACCAGATATGACTGGTGACCCCATGTATGGTTTGCATGCAAGACTTAAAATTAGTAGGTTTCTCCCAAACCAGCCTTGGTATACTTCCATTGTGTTTCTTGGAGCAAGTCACTTTATTACCTTGCCATCAAATGGTCATTCATATTTGGACATTAAATACTGATCATTTAAGGTTTGGCGAGTGGACCAACTAATGTCAGTTCACATCCAAGATTTGTGTACTTAAAACAGCACCATAATAACACACACACACACACACACACACACAAACACAAACACACACATATATATATATATATATATATATATATATATATATATATATATATATATATATATATATATATATATATATATATATATATATATATATATGAGTGTGTGTTTTACCTTTTTTGTTAAACTCATTGTATTGGCCAAATAAAACTGTACATACAGTCCTGGTTACGTAACTGACCCAGTTTATTTCTAGCCAACCCTAAACAATATTTGCTAATTAAAAAAAAATAGGTTTTTGTTTTCTAAAACAAATCCATTAGCAAAGGGATGTATATATGATTGCAGTTAAGTTCATGTTGCAAATAACCGTTCCTTTATTGTTTGTGCATTGTTTTAATCAAGTTATCTGCCCCCCCCTCTATAATTTGTACTGACATATTGTCCCCAATTTTTTTTTCAGTGTAACCAAGACCACATTTTATTTAGTCTTATCTTTATCTGATAAGTAAAAAATATTTACTTTAATATTGAAAGTGTTTGTCGCTGAATAATTTTGAAACATGTTCTTAATTTATGTTTATATGAGTTTATATCATTATGGTTTATGGTATTACAACTCTGATACTTTTAAAACCCATGTAACAGGTAATTGAGATTTTCCACCTGTGAGTTTTGTTGGCCTTTACCCCATAAGCAAATACAGTATAATGCATGGTCATATCAATGTAGTTTTTCACTAAAAGAGTTCTTATGATGTCAAGTCAGACCTAGCTGATTGATTATATACTTAATGAGCTGGAGGGGACAGATTAACTTGATTATATAATTAATTAGCTGGAGGGGACAAATTAACTTGTCTTTTGTAGTGGTACTGTGATGCAAATTGTGCAACAGAATATTTTTGTTTAGGAGTTACCTCTCTGGTAGCCTAGTGGTTAGAGCATCTGCCTCAGACAGGAGGTCGTGGGGTTGATCCCTAGCCGAGTCATACCAAAGACTTATAAAAAAATGGTACTAACAGCTGCCTCACTTGGCGCTCAGCATTAAGAGGTTCGTGTTAGGACTGGTAGTAACAGTGTCAGAATAATGTGACTGTCTGACATCAAGCTACATGTTTGCTGCATGATGCCACAGTGCTAGACATCACTATAAACTGCCACATTGCAGACATCGTAGTAATATGACTGAAAATTTTTTAAAGCTACATTATAAATCCAAATCATGCACACACACACTCATTTAGGAGACTGCAGCATTGTGTTGTTGTTGAAATAGTTTTGTTTATGAGTACGCATGAAAAATGTGTAAATCGCAACACAGGCAAACATGGGTGATAAAGAAGTTTATCTGATTATTGCTAGTGTCTTGTAACGGTTTAGAAACTCTTAAAACGTGCAGTAGTCTAATTATTTGTTTATTTGATTTATTTGTTGAGGCAAATTACAACATAATAATCCTATAATTATATGAAGCTGTTTGGTCTAGTAACATTGTATGGACTGAACAGTGATATTTAGTTGTTAGGCATGTATCATGAACCTCTTGTGAAAGTGATATGCACACAAAACCTTTTAAATCTATATCACGTATATAATATATTTTCATGTGTACTTGAAGTTTTTAAATGTAGCTACAATTGTGAAGATTTTAAACTCCACTTCATGTGCATATCTTTGTGCCAGTCAACTTTATGAAGGGTATTTTTTAATGTAATCAGTAAATATATCACTGTCCATTTATGGCCATTCCCTGACAATACAACAAGGTGGGCTTCCCAACTTAATTGAAAAAATTACAGCAGGTGATAAATAGGTGTAGACAGGTTGACTGGCCAGCATACCATATTTGCCCTTGTAAAAATTACACAAAACTGCAATCACAGATCCAGATCTTTTGTTTTATATTGCATGATGTCAATATCTACACTTGTGATTATTATTAATATTATTATTATTATTATTTTGCTGCATATACAGCATACCAATAGATCCAAATCATTAGGTGCATTAATTATATGCATTAGGATCTGGGTCCATGGTGTTGTAGCAGGTTGCACATTGTATAGCATTATATATGGGCATGCCAATAGCAAGATGTATATCATTTACAGTAGATTGTGCACTTTGTGGGGACCACAAAAAGTGTTTGCAGTGGAGAATAGATCATATCAGTGGTGTCAAAAAATGAAAGGAAGCATTATCATAGAACGAATAGTTATTAAAACCTAGTAACAGTATATTTAAATAGGTTTTTAAAACCTTGTCACAGTAAAATAATACCTCAGATATCTTTATGAACCTTGCACCATTCATAAAAAATGAAATTTTGCAACAAAAGATCAACATGAGCATGTTTTTTTTTCTGTTCCTGAGTTTTGTGAAGAGCTTTCTTGCTTTCAAAGTATTAGTTATGCACTGAGATATGTAAAGTGTATAAAGTTGGAAGTAGATATCACCTGTTAAAATAGATTTTTGACCAAATTATTCAGGTGTGAAAACTTGCAGAGAAATGTCTTTGTAGTGGTATTGGTTTTACTTAATGAGAAGTGTGTATGTGTGATTTGGATTTTTAACATACATTTAACAATTTTTCAGTCATATCGCTATGATGTCTGTGGTGTCGCAGTTTATAGTGATGTCTAGCAATGGGACATCATGTAACATGATGTCCCACCCAGTCATATTATCCTGACACCATGCCAACCAGTCCTAACACCAACCTCTTAATACTTAGTGCCAAGCAAGGCAGCTGTTAGTACCATTTTGTATGTACAAGTCTTTGGTATGACTCGGCTGGGTATGGATCCAATGACCTCCTAGATCTGGGTCAGATGCTCTAACCACTAGGCCACTTGAGCTTGGTAATTAAAGAGAATTAACAAGGAGGATAAATTTGCATTGTGAACATGCAGTAGTCAACATAAATGTGTATAGTTTTATCACATAAATAATGGGTAATTTCATTGCATTCCATAAGACGTGTCAGACTGATCCTACCAAGTTAACTTGACACAGTTGTAAACATCATATAGGTATTTCAATATATATTGCCTTTTGACTTTTTTTGCTGCACCTGCAATTATTTAACCACAATTTAATAAATGTTCTGTTTATGACAAATATATAATTTATTGCAAGTTTCATAATTATGGAAGCAAGTCGTCAGGAACAGGAAGGTGACAGTTAAATGGGTATGAACCCAGCTTGCAGCTTTGAAGTAAAGCTAATGGTAATCACTATACTCAATCTACATGTGTCAGATCAGAAGTATTGCATGATACACTTTATAATAAATATTATTGTTGCAAATTAGTGTGTTCATCAAATTTTCACAATATTGGTATTTGCTTAAATGTTATAACTATTAGTAAACTTTAATGTTTCATTATTTTCTATACTTTCCAACTTTTTTGTAACTTTACAAGATCAATGTCCCTTGGGGCTCTAGTGGGTCAGATTTATGTGTCTCTGTCAGATTCTCGCGGGTCATGAGCATTATCTGTATAATATTGCACTTGTCAAAGGATAAGTGTTACATCCCACTTTGTCAAAGGGTATTGCACAACATGTAACAACAACACTATAACCCACTCCCCCCTGATACTCGTTATCTAAGAGATGACCACCCTCTGTATAATTGCCCGGTTCGAGTAAGAGAATGTATATGGTAACCTGAACGGGTATATTGAACAACACAACTCTGAGCCCCCATAAAGATAAATAAACAATTTAATCAAATACATACACAATGAAATTTCCTTTCATTAGGAATACACGTGGTTTAGAATTAAACTTTCACCGAATTACAAATAGATTTGAAATAGAATTAAACAAATTTTGCCGTTCTATTACTGATAGATAAAACTCATCATAGGATCGAGTGTCACAATTGAAATCACTGCTTTTTGTTCGATTTTCATAACCTGTTATCCCCGAACCATGTTTACTGCTCAATCCAATGTTGATCTAGAAGTTCCTGTCCCTCAAGATACTTTTCCCTCGTGGATGTTCCGCTTGAACTCAGACTTGTCCACTGTATCAATGTATACACCTCTCGATTTCTCCTTCACAATTCCCTTTTTCCCGTACTTGTACGTCTTTATCTCTGTACTTGATGTCTTCCCAAAAAAAGCTATTTTCTTCCTTCCAAAAAGAAAATTAAACAACTCAAGTCTCTCGTTACACTGATAATAGTCGAGACTGTCCGTTATTCCTGATTCGAACAATCAGATATTTCTATTAGTGATAACAATTTTCCGGCTAGTAATTTACTACATGTCTTCAAATCAATACAGTTAAACCATCTGTTAATTCGGTTTGCCTTGACCTAATACATTATACACTGTTGCTAAATTATCCATGGCATAAAAATTTGGTGAATTCACATGTATTCTTGTAAATCATTAATTAAAGTAAGACATTAAATTCTTAGAACACAATCATTATTCAAACAATATGATAAATTCAAGAATTAACACTTCCTATCTATAACTCAACATAGTGTTTTTACGACATAAATTAACACTACGTCAGTCTTAACTATTTATTAAGGTAAGAATTCTAATTCATAATTCAAAAGCACATTACTAAATTAATGTAACAAATGAAACTAATCATACAAATGTATCAACAAAATCATGTAGACCTGTAAACGAAGCAAGCATTATATTAATTGCATCACAATAAACGTGGAATTGAGACAAATACCTCGTGTTTTTGGTGTGTCTCTCAACCGTTAGTTTTGGCGGTTTCCGATCACGCTTCCTTGACGAATGGATTTCACTCAAATCACATCCGGAGCCTTATTAAAAATAATTATACACCGTCTCTCTTACAGAAAACACTTTTAAAGACTGAGTTATAATTCAGCTAGTAAGATATTATACATGTATTCTAAAGATTTCTCGTGTAAAACACACCCCTTATTTAACAGTGGCCAATCAGAACAAATGTATTTTCTTGTGCTTTCCTTTAAAAGTCACTTACATCAGCATGTCAAGATGACTCGCTTTGGTTTTAAGTAACATAATCTCTGTTTCTTCTCAATTCTGACATTTTGGTGATAAAATGAAACTTTTACCAGGTCACGTTGGTCAGTCTGGCTCTGAACAAATACAGTTAATTAGCACAACAGTTAAGTCTGGCTCTGAACAAATACAGTCAATTAGCACAACGGCCACATTCTACTATACAAATCCTCTCTCTCTCTGGCACGATGTCTCGTAAATTTAACTAATGGCTAGCTGGCTACAACTAATGGTTTATTAATAGATCGACCAAAGCTTTGGCACTTCACAGTCTCTTCTCACCTTCTAGGGGAACCTATTTATAATTTCAGCACTTACTATGAAATTGTAATTTGCTAATTGCATCTATGCAGTTATTATTTGAATATTTACCTAAAATGTCTTAAATTTTGCACTCAATTTTCATTCAGATAGGTGTAATTCTGAATTGAAATAATGCATTCATATAACTCATCATGGGTGTTGTCATTTACATTACTGGAGATCAGCGATTAAAATAAATAATATTTGTAATTCTGGTAGTTTCAAGATTATGTGCATATTTGGGATCATTGTGAATATTTTATTTTCTTATTCATATTGTTATGATTGATTGGCTGAACTATTAATCTGAATTCTCAAACTGTCTTAGATTGTCAGAATTTTAAATTCAGTCAGTTTTAAAGTTTTAAAACTTTTTCTCAGGGATTTTGGTCCATAATGAGAGGGTAGGGGCCTTATTATATGGTTTTTCTATAATATATCAAGCTCCCCCCACCCACATACACACACATCACCCATTTTCTCCTGTTATGGTACCAAATCCCTGTGATTTCACACCTTTCCCAGTATTTACCAAAGATGAACCATTTTCCTTTAAGAAGACATTTATAAGATTACTCTGCAATGTGCTGTTGTATAATAGATATACACTCTTTATAAATTACTTATACATGTATATGACATAACTTGCTGTAAATTTGATACAGACTAATTAGCAGAGTACAAAGGTTGCCGTTATTGACTCATGCTGTATATTATTTGTCCAGTAGGAGCTTAAAATATTGGTAAAAATAGTAATCATTTTAATTAGTATGATGTCTAATACTACAGAGAAAATTAAATCTAACTTTGTTACATCATTTTATAAAATTTAGTTATTTATAAAAAGAACATTATTTTTTACTTGGGATGTAAAAGCAGATATAGAGTTGGTCAGGATTAACTAGAAACAAAGCTTGATAAGGGTTGGTTTTTGTATAAGACCATTTTAAGTTATCACTTTGAAGCAAGTTTAGCATGAATATAAGCACAGGTGCTCGACGCGAGCTTGATGTGAAGAAAAAAATAATAATTTAAAGAAAAAAAAACATACAGAGTGAGAAAAATACCTTAGAGTACCCCCATGACCCATTCAGACATATGACCCCCTCTATATTACTATTTATATAGTAATATAGAGGGGGTCATATGTCTGAATGGGTCATGGGGGTACTCTAAGGTATTTTTCTCACTCTGTATGTTTTTTTTCTTTAAATTATTATTTTTTTCTTTACATCAAGCTCGCGTCGAGCACCTGTGAATATAAGATGTTAATTAAATCTGTATAAATTTCTTACTTAACTATCAAAGCATGAAGCATCTTGCATTTAGAGTGATAGAATAAGCAAATTACTTACTATTGGACCTATCATAATTATTTTCCAATTAACATAATATTCACCTTTAAAACTTTATTGTAATTTAATAAATCTCCATCATGTCCACTCTAAATACATGGTTTAGATGACTTTTAATCACAATGTGATGATGACACTTGCTGATGAGGAGAAATTCACTTAATGGTATGTTTTAAATAGCAATATTTTTCTTAGAGTATTCACAAGTTAAGATCTCTTAAGCATAAACTTTGATAAGAGTATTGTAGAGGATCATGGAATTATATCTTGTGGATAAGATAGTTTTACCCTGATTTGCAATTTAGCTGATGTATTGCTGTATTACTACAGCATGGTGTAGGTAGGTGCTAGATCACTGCACATTGAAGACCATTGGGTTAATGGGGATATTTATTTGAAATTACCATGATCAGGCACTTTGGACGATGCATTTGGCAAAACATTGGTCATTTTGGCCAATAGCTAATTTTTTTTTATTAAAGTTATATTTTAACTAACATAGCATGTATGTAAAAAAAAACAACAACAATGCAATGTGGTAAATTTTCAAAAATCTTTTTTTTGGCCAAGATTTTCTGTTTGTTCCACCTGTGTTGGTCTGTGCAGAATACATTTCAGATTTGTAGATACATGTATTGTTTTATGGTGAATATAGAAACATGAATGGTCTATTCCAAAACCCTTTTTGTGGGGACTTTTTGTTGTACTTAGTGATTGGTTTAAAAATTGAAGTCATAAAAATATGGCATCTATCAGAGTACTCGGATACGATGTACATGTATATGCTTTGTTTCCCGTTGTCTGCTAGTGATTGTCGAACATAGCGTAAGGGATCAGCAAAATGCACCTGTTAAACAAAAGTATGTGCAGTTCGATAATTTTGTGTTGACCTAATTGTAATGATATTTAAGAAAAGCATAAGTCTTTTTGGTTTTGCTATATTAATTAGCTCTTGTCATAAAGTTTTCAAAGATTTTATTTTTTACATGTACATGTATATAGTTGTTTTACAGTCACATGTGTTCTAGAGTTCTATCACATGTACATGTTAAAATACCTGTAGTAAGTCAAGTATGTGGAAAGGTTCTTCAATTGATCAGATTATCAATATTGGAACATGTTCAACAACTTAAGTGTGAATTTTGACAATGTGATCATATTTATCCTTTAGTAATGGTGCTTCATTATTCATTATTCCCATAGGCAGTTCACCCTTTTAGTGAATCAGAATAATTTTCCTGAGGGGAATATTTTACTTGCAACTGGCTGGGTTACTCTTTGCTTCAGTGTGTTTAGTTCACAGCTACCAATCCCAGTTATAATAGTTGATGTAGATTTGTACATGTTTGGTTTGATATTGTCAGAATTGACAAAAACATGACTTGAAATCTTAGTTACTGAATGGATTCTCACATGTGAAACTGAAATATAATTTATCATGTGTTGAATATGTATGTTCACATAACTAATCATTGCAAGAAATTCAAAGGCTTTCATCATAAAGAGCAAAGGTGAGTCTTTTCTTACATGTATACAGGTTAATACCAGACTTTTTCTCAGAAACTTTATGTGCATTAATTAGTATCAAACATGAAGTGACACATTGTACCTCTGCTTACTTTCTTAATAAAGTAGCAAACTGTCTTAAATAAGTGGGAAAAGTGTAACCACTAACTGGAAGTTCATTTCCTCTTGTATGAAATATTTTCTATTTCTCCAGGTAGCAAAACCATAAGACTGGAAACAACTATGCCACTTTTGTTACTGTATATTTTAGACCAACTACAAGGGTCATAATTAAAAGGCCGAACTCTGCCACTTGCTACTTTGTATTCCAAACCATAACAGGGGTCATAAAAAACAGCTGAAATATGCCACTTGTTACTTTATATTTAAAAAAAATACATATACAGGGGTCATAATAAAACAGCTGAACTATGCCACTTGTTACTTTATATTTCAAACCATATACATATACAGGGGTCATAAAAAAACAGCTGAACTATGCCACTTGTTACTTTATATTTCAAACCATATACATGTACAGGGGTCATAAAAAAACAGCTGAACTATGCCACTTGCTGTTTTATATTTCATCAAACCATATACAGGGGTCATAATAAAACAGCTGAACTATGCCACTTACTACTGTGTATTTAAAACCCTATTGCCATCATCATCCCAACACATGGGCAACAATCGGCTGTGTTCCTTTTGCAAGTCATGACTGTGATTGTTTATGGAGTGTATAGATTCCATTGTATTTGGATAGTCTTTAGTAGGACATGTGAAAATTCATCCTGTAGTAACAGAATCTCAATACTATGTTTGGATGCCTTGACATTTGTTCGCTAGTCTCAGAAAACTTTTAGCAGTTTTAGAGTGGTTCAGGACCTTTATTAATTAAAGTTTCTTCCAAAATAATTGCTTAATTGTTTATTTCTATAATCCATTAGGCATGAAAAGGAGGTTATAAACCAACTGAAATTTGGCAGAACATGGAAACGGTTTTGTTAGTAAAATCTGCAATTAAGCTATTTCCTGCAAAAGTGACTAAAATTGTGTAATTTGTTTAAAATTTAACAAGTTATGTAAGTGTACAGGAAATGTATAAGCCTATTCTTGTTTGTATGGCATATATTTGTCTTCCAGTGAAGTTTGACAAAATAACCTTGATCCCAGCCTAATGTCTGGTCAGCCAGGCAACTATTGGAAACGACCACTGTCAATTTTAAATGATTGCTATCAATTCTGATTGTCATATCAACAAAGTCATTCTGGTTTTATCAGAACTTTTGGGAAATGAGTCACCATGTATCAAAGACCATGGTCTCTTTGGAATATTTCTAATAGTAAACAAAATTCCTTTGGAATCATTTTGTTATTTGGTTCTTAAAGCGTTGGAACCTTTGTTGAGCTGTTACAAAGGGATCCTTTATTGTAGCTTTGTCACCACTAATGATCAAAATATAGAGATTTTTATGCATCCAGATTTGTTTTTTTGTTTGTTTTTTATGGTTTAACACCATTTTTCAGCACAATATAGGCTATACATGGCCGCCAGTATGAAATGGGGGAGGAAGAACCTGGACAACCCTCGGAAAGAACCACCGACCCATGAGAAGCTACTGATAAGCTTTCTCACATAATTACATTTGCCGAATCTTAGACTCGAACACACGCAGACAGAGGTGAGATGGCAGTGGTCCGTAATGGACAGCGCTTTAGACCACTTGGCCACTCGGGGCCCCCTCCAGATTAGTAATTCATTATCATGCATGCAACAACAAAACTTGTGGTTCATAAAGTATTAATTTATTCATCTCCAGATTTCTGACTTTAAATTAGAAACTGTGACATAAACTGATATGAGCTGGGAAAAAATAAAATTTTTATTGTGTATCTTTCTGGCTTTTAACAAGGATTTTAAAAAAGAAGAAAATTGTCTTGGAATGGCAAAATTTGTAATTCATGTTCAGTGTTGATGCACAAGTGATTAAATATGCGAGGAATATTCAATTTTGTGGTATCATGAAAAGTGACTGTTTAACACATTAACCCCTGTAGGTTTTTGCTGTTTTCGCATGAAATGCAGGTAGGAAACACATTTTGGGGACTATTTCTGAATACATCGTAATACATCGATTTCCAAACAATAATCCGTTAGACAAATGGCTACTAATGCTAAAGAAAATGTTTTTCATTGGTTAGTTTGCTGGCGCATGAGCAGAAGGGCAAAAATCGGATTTTTTTTAATTCAAAATGTCCACCTTATCCTACTTTTTGCACAGGTTCACCTGTTTGTGTGCATTTCAGACCAGTCTGCATAGATCTGAGGTCATAAAGTCTAAAATCTGGACACAAATTCGGAATCCGACCATGGGCGATTTTTGGGTGAAAAACAAACGGGTCCAAAAACTTCAGTTTTTCCCTCTGTATTTTGTAATGCAATTAAAATATCCAGATTACTTGCCAATGTCTACTTTTCAATGATACCACCCACGTTAGTGCATCATGTATGACCTTAACACTACAGACCTTGGAAGCAGGCTACTACCTCATGTCCCGTAAAGTCGTCGCTAGGGGTTAATGTGTTATAAGTGTTTACACACAGTTTGCAGAAACAAACATGCTTGATGGGCCTGGGGGAAAAAACTCATGCAGTTATTCCCAAAGTTGTATAATGGAGGAAAAGAAAATGAAATCTGATTAAAATCAGATCCCTACATGAAGATGATGACCCCATAACCTCTTAAGGGTCAAGTTCTGCTGACTTTTTAATTGGCCAATGGAAATGAAGCTTTCAGAAATCAGAAAGTGAATAAGATTATTCGGTACACATTCATGCTCTTCATCAACACTACTCAGTCTCCAAATGTAAAGGTATAAGAGGTTATCTGATTAATGGTTCTTAAAATTAGTGATTATGGTAATAACACAGATTAACAGAACATGATCCTTAAAGGGTCGCTGTCAGGTCTTCATGTATAAAAGTAGCGATCTGATTTTAATCAGATTGAAAAGAAATGCAGATTCAAATCCCCCCCCCCCCATTCTGTAGGCCATTGGTTACTCAGGTATGAGAAACTCCCTGCTGCTGAAGGTGTCATGGTGGGGTAGGCTGGTAATGATATGTGTTTGAATTATTTTGAATAAAGAAGAAGCAGTTAAAGATATTTGCAAATCCTGTTGTTGTTTTTTTTGTTTTTGTTTTCAAAATTACCAAGCATTTTGACTAAGGATGCCACTTCTTCCATTTCTGGAATCCTGACTCTAACTTAAGGATCAGTAACAAAGCCAGCAAAGAGGTGTGTTATCTGCCTAGTACTTTAGGAATTTATTTGACAGGTGTAAATAAGTTGCACTTTCATGAGAAACCTGGCATGGATTTACAAAACCATGGAGATTGATTACCGATTGGCAGCTTGTTGTTTACATATAATAAGATTGATTTGTTTCATTTATTTTGTGTGAAGAAGATAAAAAGGTTTTCAAGATATAATGAAGTGTGTGCATTTTTGGAATTTTGTTTAAAAACTCTTATAAAGATAGTTGGCTGACATTTTAGCTATGTGCATCATAAATATAAATTAACATACATGTACATCTTTTCACACTGCATGGGGAGAAAGCACTTTTTCTGAACAGAGAAGCAAATTGCAAGGATTTGAAGACATGTCTGTTTATGCTTTTATATATTTATAATAATGAAAATGCAAACTACATTAAAAAAATTAAATATAAGGTATTTCAACTTTTGTTATTTTGAGAATGAATTCTCTTCAGATTACTAAGCTTTTCCCAAATAGTGTTATAGTTTGAGAGAGAGACACAGAGAGAGAGTGGGAAAAGAGGGAGAACATTGCCCAACCAATCAATGCACCTTGTTTGTGGTATGTGCTGCTAAAAAAAAAAAAGGCTATGTGTGCATATAAGTTGATTATGCCCTTGATTTTCAAAGCAGGTGACATAACTTTATCAAAGAAACAAACTGAACCCTGGAGAAGAAGAGATTTGATCATTCATTGTTATTGATCTCAGTGTTATATAACTGATTACAGTCATCCATCCCATCAAGCTGATGATTACAGACCTGGCGCAGATACAATCATCAATTTACATGTTAATTTCTGGTCTAACTCTTCTAGCTCCCTCAGGGCACATTCTGAGAAGAAAAAAGAAAATAAGGACCTTGCTCAAGGCTGATTGTCTTTAATAATGTATTACAGAGGCTGTAGTCCGTACATTTTGCATTTGTTTGGTGGATCAGTATTCTGCCAGAATAATGCAGATGTAACAGGAACAAATAAGGAATAATAAAAAAAATCAAACATTTGTGCAAGCTATGGTTTCATGTTTTCTAGGACTTTTGAATTTTTTGCAAGAAGCCTAATTATAGGGGGAAAATTAATAAAGTTTTCTGTAAATTTATATAATTTAATTTTGTCAGGAGTTTTCAGTATGACATTTTTTTAATGAGAATGAACCAAATCTGTCTTAATCAGCTGTCTTTTGTAAATGATACCTCCTAAGCAAGGTAATTGCTTAACAGAGGTTTCTTTCTACAAGAGCTTGATTTGAGAGACCTTAAAAAAGTGAATGTTTCTGGCAGGTGGATGCTTTAATGATCCTGAAGACCTTTGATGCAGATTTAATTGTATACTGTATTAAGCAAATGTCTTTCCTGTTTTAAAGGGCTGTGGTAGTTCAGGTATTTGTGTATTGGACTTGTGTCTGAAAGAGTGTTGATTTGAATCCTAACATGAAATCAGTTTGAATGGCTATGGTGAGTCCTTGGAGAAAGCACTTTATTCCAGTTGCCTTGGTAATAAATAACTTGTTTGTATTACTGTGCTTTAAAATTCCAAATCAAACTAGGACATTGTTTTACTGAGAAAATGTCTGATTGTGACTTGATACTTCCCTCATGGAAGCAAGTACTTCTGTATTTACTTGTCATAACATTATGCCTCTTATATCAAGGATTGAAAGATCCTGAAATGTTCTACATTCACTTGAAAGAAATTTGTGAAAAAAGCATAAAAGGCAGATTTTTTTCTCCCTGTTCTTCAAAAAAGTTTGAGCAAATATCACATATAATGAATTGTGCTAACCCATTAACAAGTAACATTTTTAACATAACAGAGTACTGTTGGACAAGTAGTTTTTTTTAAAAAGTTCTATCCACATAGACCAAAGGAGCTTATGGTTGCTTCATTATTTATTTTCCATTTTCTGTTTTTTGTCTGCCTATCTATTAACACAAGTTTGTTATTACTACTGAGTCTACTGTTCTCAAACTATTTGAAATATTAACTTTACACAGCAATTCATCCCATGATCTAGTTGTCCTAAATGAAAATAGTGTTGCTCAGCACCCAATAAGGCCATCATGGCAGCCATCTTGATTTTTTAAAATTGCTACTTCTCATTGGAAAGTCATATCAGCATGGAGTTTTCACCAGAAGACTTCTTATGATGTTGGTGCTAAATAAAAATGGTGCTGATCTAAAATCCAATATGGCCACCATGGCAGCCATCTTAAAAATCTTGTAATTGCTATTCCTCCTGAATATATCAAATTGTTTCAATAAAATATGTCATATGATACATGTATCTATCAGGTCATAAATGAAAATGGTTCTGATCTAATAACCATTATGGCCACTACAGTGGCAGATATATTGAAAATGTTGTTATTGCTGCTCCTGGATTCACATATCAACATGGGGTTGGTTCAAGATAAAAATGGTGCCTATATGATGTCCAATATGGTTGTTAACAGTGGCCATCTTGAAAACCTTTTTCTGGCTGGTTCTCCTGAACAACATGTTTTGTTTTACTAAAAGTATTCTTATGATGTAAATCTGATCCCCCCAAAATATGATGCCAGTTTGACATTCAGTACCATGCCATGGCAGCTATCATAAATGTCTTGTTGACACAACTGTACTTAGAACAGTAAGTCATATTCATGTGGGGTTTTTACCAGAAGACTTCTTATGATATCCGGTTGGTCTTAAATGAAAATGGTGCTAATCTGACATCCAATATGGCCACCATTTAGCAGCCATCTTAAAAGTCCTGATACTGCTACTCCAGAATGGAAAGTAATGTCTTGAAAATATTGTTATCTACTCCATACTGATGGTCATATTAACAGGTGCTCTTCATCAGTAGACTTCTTTTGATACCTTAATGAAATGAAAATGCTGGTCATACATCTAATAATGGCTGCCATGATTACTGTATTAAAAATCTTGTTGTCACTGCTTTCCCCAAATGGATGATATCCCATTGGTCCTAAATGAAATTGATGCCAAGATAACATCCAGTATTATAATGTATCGCAGCAGTTAATTTGAAAATATTGTTATTGCTTACGAATATCAAGTGGTTTCAACACTTCACAGGAAGTTATTAGAAATTTACAGTTAACTTTGTATAGAGGAAGATAGATGTAAATTAAGTACATGATATGAGTAATGATAGACCCTAACTTATGACTTAAGATTTTAGAGTGTATAGTTTTACCGGTGATTTTCTATTTATCTATTTATATTTGCTGATGTAATACTTACTGTATGCTAATCCATTTAATGCCATATTTGGTAGACAGTATCAAGACTATTTCCACTTCCTTGTATATAGTAATTATAAATATAAATAACTGTTACACACGAGTTTGAACATTCTTGCATGGTATTCATTTTCATTCACTTGATAGTGACGGGAAGTGGTAGTGCGGTGTGGAATCTAATATCTAGTGAGACCTTTATGGAGGCAATAAAAACCAGTTGTGAAAATTACATATTTTTTTTTAGTTGTATAATGTATGAAAATAAATTTGGACCTACTCGAAAAAGAAAAAATACACTTTTGACATCAAGTTAATCAAATTTGGTATAGTATTCAATTTAGATTAAGCAAACACTTTCTTCAGTTAGTCTACACTTAGGCACTATATAAATACTGCAGTTCGAATGTCAAGCTGAATTCTAAAATGAAGTGTTGAGAAATTTTTAACACATTGCCTTTTAACAATGCACATTAGTTAGCACAGAAATGCATTGTATTAATAGACTTTCACAAATCAGATGTGAAACTATTTTGTTTGTTTAATGGAACTGTTTTATTTGTGCAAATGACATTTATATATTGAATTGTACTGTTCAAAGCAGTTTATGAATATATGAAAATACACTAATGGTTTGTGATGATTTCTTCAAGACTATGTAGTATATATATATATATATATATATATATATATATATATATATATATATATATATATATATATATATATATATATATATATATATGTTAAAATTAAAATAAAAAACGTTTTAAAAAACACATTTTTTCTCAATAAATAAAAAACAAAGAAAAAAACGTTCCAGTAGTTTTTAGGCAACACAAAAATCAATATTTTTACATATTTACATGCTACATACCAGTTTTAAAGTTTCAGTGATACAAATATGAAAAAATGTCAAAAGTTTTAAACCATAGTCCAGATAACATGGAATCTTTTTTCACTCAATTTTGTTATCAGCATCTGACCACTCTATGGTTTCCTCCAAATAATTTATATTGTCCATACAAAAAAAAATTATTTAAAACAAAGCGTTTTCTGAGGTAAAAATAAAAAAAATATTTTTATCATCTATGATATATATATATATATATATATATATATATATATATATATATATATATATATATATATATATATATGCATCTGTCACAAAGTACTCATTACTATGTAAAACTACATATACCACCTTTCTGACCTATATTCGCCCAGCTGCCTTATTTTCCCACATTAGTATTAGAAGTTGTATTACCTACAACCATGTTATGCATACTGATTCAAGATTATCCACTCCTTTTGAATAGTAAGCAATGTAAATCTGTTCCAGAGAGATAGGATTTGAATATATTTTTTTCTCTCACCCTGTGGGCAAGTTTTGTGTCATCTGTCTTTAACAAGAAGCTTAGGCCGTCAGATCAAAGCAGCTGTGAGTATTAAAGTAATTTCTTGACTATTAGGAATGTACATCAGTTTGGTTATGTCATGCTTATTCCTTATGTTTTTAGCCTTATGATTGAGCATACTTGTTTACTAAGCGGACTAGTGAATGCCACTTTACACTTATACATTATAACATAGAATATTGTATTTCTTTATTTGTTTTATGTTCCAAATCCTTAATGGTTTCAGCATTATTGTTCGAGTGTCTAAGATTTCTGCACTGGTATGGTGTGTTGATTTCTACACTTGTTATAGTGTGTAGATTTCTACACTTGTTATAGTGTATTGATTTCTGCATGTGCTATAGTGTGTTGATTTCTACACTTATAGTGTGTAGATTTCTATACTTGTTATAGTGTGTTGATTTCTATACTTGGTATAGTGTGTTGATTTCTATACTTGTTATAGTGTGTTGATTTCTACACTTGTTATAGTGTTGATTTCTACACTATAGTGTGTTGATTTCTATACTTGTTATAGTGTGTTGATTTCTGCATGTGTTATAGTGTTGATTTCTACACTTGCTATAGTGTGTTGATTTCTACACATGTTATAGTGTGTTGATTTCTACATGTTACAGTGTGTTGATGAACACTTAAGTAAGCAGAGTATTTACATATTTTTGCACATAAATTGACTAAAACATATCAAGAAATATTATGACACCTTCAAGGTACACCAGAAAGTTAAATATTTAGCATTTAGTAAAAAGTTCTTATCATGTTTCTCTTGCTGTAAGCACAGTTGAGATTTTATTTTTGTGTAATTGATCAAAATTGGGACAGGTTATTGATGTCAGTACATGACTGAAATAGTGTCTTCAAATAGTCTTGTTCACTATGCCATTTGACATGTTCTCTAAGTCATGGGAAATAAAAGACTTAATCTGGTATTGTGTAATCTGTGGGTGTGTGTTGTACCATGTTTAAAAAATGTCCATCAAAATGTGAATACAAAAAAAAAAATTATTCTAAGGAAGTAAAATATTAGTTTGCACTTTGTAAGAGTAACAACCTATATGGATGCATCTTTCCTTGGAAGAAATGTAGGTCATTAAATTCTACTTATCTTATCATTCATATGCCAGTTTAGATGAAACTTTGCGTGTGATTTAAAGTAAACCTATTTTCTGCAGTGATTAGTTATGTTACTTAAAAAATAGATGCTATTTCCATATTGGTCTAGCTTAAGGATCTAAGGGTCTGGTTGCCAACATTGAAAAAAAAGATCTGCATCAGAAATTTTGTTGAATGTTGTCATTAGTTATGTATTCTGATTGAAATACCAGTAATCTTTTGTAGACAGAATGCCATGTTCATTTGCAGAATGTAATTTAAACTTTCAGTAAGGCCTAATTGTTGCTTGTTGTTTACTGTTCAGTCGAATAACTAATGCTTTTCTTTAGGTCATGGTCCAGTACATGTAATAATAGAACTCCAAGCATTCCCCTTGAAATGTTTAGCTATGTGTTTTTGCTGAACCAGGTCTTTTACACCTGATTATTGCTTTACTTTGAGAAAGAAGGTGAATCTTATACAAACATTTGAATTCTCAATATTTACCATTAAATTTACTGAAGCTTGCATTAAACACAATTAATGTATTGTTGTTTTGTCTGCCTGTGAGTTTTTTTAATGTTTTTAGCAACTGGACTTTGGTTATATTGTATGAAGCATACTAACAGGGGATGATGGCTTAGGGGTAAATTTGTATGTATATTTTTTGTGTGTACCTCGCCAGGTTGCAAAACTAAGCAAGCTAGCTCATGGTATGGCCCCACATCTATTATATGTTCTTTATCAATCATCCATCAACAATTCCTATTTTAAAAAGCACTGGACAAATTTTGATCAAATTTGAGAGAGAGCCTCCAGGCACAACGAACAGTCATTCATACTTCTGCAAAACCAGCACCAAATATTGCTACCATAAAACCTGTCTTGAAAGACCATGGCTATGTGAGACCACCTGTCTTAAGAGACCACATTTTCAGTGCAGAAAGACCACCTGTCTTGAGAGACCACATTTTCAGTGCAGAAATTTATTGATTTTATATAGTGTTGTAACCTGTTATGAGAGACCACATGTCTTGAGAGACCATAATTGTTTGGCAAAAGAGGTGATCTCTCAAGACAGGGTCTACTGTACCATTTCACAGAAATCCACAACAGAAATTGATCAGATTTGTTTAAAAGCACCATGGTTTAAAGGGCTATTAAGATTATCCTGATTATCCTGATCTGTCTTGAATCTGGCCATTAATACTAAAAAGAAGGAAAAAACATTGAATAATGTATAAGATAAAAGTTCCAAAGCTGCCTTCAGATGTATACAAATGCTGCTATTGCTAAAAACAGAAGCCTTTAAAATAATATCTTATAAAAACTGTACTGTAGTATTTGACAATACATACTGGTATAAATAGCTTCATATGCAAACAAATATGTGCAAACAGATAAACTTTAAATAAATACTTCTCAAACTCTACTCAACATAATTTTTGACCAACTTTGACAGAAAGCATTGTGACATGGTTACCTTTCAGTATTGGACTGAAGATGCAGATATGCCATAATATATGGATGGAAAGATAAACTTAATTTTTTCTTTTTATAATAAAGGGCATAGAAAAACATTCTACAGAAAGCAGCATCCTAATCCAGATTTCTTGGCTCTTGCATTTTGTCATCAGATAGATGTCAGAAAGGTGAGGGACATCAAATGCATTTGGCTGTTAGGTACAAGTCAGCCAGGTGTCACCTCACTTTGGCCTCTTACCTGGATTCTTATGTTGTGTTTAAATTAAGTTCATCACAGAAAGCTTGAACTTCCTATTTTGCAGAAATGTTTGCCATGTTTTCCAGTCAGATAGCTTTATTGTTATTGTGTCAGTTTTTCTTCATGATCCCTGGCTACTCCTCATTGTCCAGTGACTATGATTTGCCAGCCTTAAACACTGATGTCTCTGGAAAAACCTTTATAATGACATGTGTGGTCCATGCCCACAACTTGTTCAATTCTTGACAACACATGGCATTCAGAGGTTTGGGCTTTGGAGATCTCAGTAAGGGTGGATAAACGTTAATTTATCTTAATGAGAATAGTATGCTGGGAACAATTATTTGCTTTACACTTGTGTGGTCTTTGATTCCATTCCTGCTTTCAGTATGTGCTTGGGTTTAAATGGCTACTCATCTATGGTTGTTGGTTTCCACTGGGTTCTCATAGTGGTTAGATCAACATGGCATATATATATATGTATGCCATACCCAAGAACACTTGATCATTTTGTTTTTCTCGGCTTTAATGGCACGTGTTACATGATAATGACTTTATTACACAGAGGAAATGGAAGCAAAGTTGCTTTGCCATGAAAACACTGTGGCAAACAGCCTAGGCTGGCCTTGTCAGGTATTGAACCTGACACCCATGGTTTACAAGTCTGACAATCTTCCAATAAATCTAATAGAACTCCATCCAAGAGCTCACAAAGGTAGCTGACCTGTTCTGATTGAAAAATAGAGACACAGCTACCAGTCCTGCCACTATTATTAGCATTAGATTTGCAGGAGAGCACATTGGACATATTCTATCTCTCCATTGTCTATGGAGGGTTTTATAATAATAAACTTTAGACAGTGTAATAAATTATCATACTGAGTCACCACTTTCTTGGTCAATATCACACTGATTCATTCACTTCAGTGATCAATATCACACTGAATCTTTCACTTCAGTGATCAATATCACACTGATTCATTCACTTCAGTGATCAATATCACACAGAATCTTTCACTTCAGTGATCAATATCACTGATTCATTCACTTCAGTGATCAATATCACACAGAATCTTTCACTTCAGTGATCAATATCACTGATTCATTCACTTCAGTGATCAATATCACACAGAATCTTTCAATTCAGTGATCAATATCACACTGATTCATTCACTTCAGTGATCAATATCACACTGATTCATTCACTTCAGTGATCAATATCACACAGAATCTTTCACTTCAGTGATCAATATCACACTGATTCATTCACTTCAGTGATCAATATCACACAGAATCTTTCAATTCAGTGATCAATATCACACTGATTCATTCACTTGCATGGTCATATATCACACTAATTCTTTCACTTGCATAGTCATTATATTACTGATTCTTTCACTTGCACTTATATATATATATATATATATATATATATATATATATATATATATATATATATATATATATATATATATATATATATATATATACACACACACACACACACACACAATGAAACCTTGTTAATCTGGACACATTTTGTTCCCAGTGAATATGTCAGGAAAAACGAGTTTTCCAGATAATTGATTCTTGCACATTTTTTTTTATTTTATGATATAATCACACTGTATATATGTACATGCATATGCTAGCTTTAAATGTATGCTTGCTTGATGGTGTTGCCTTAATATATGTAAAAGTACAATGAATACAAACTGTTATCTCGCAGTTAAATGCATTATGGTAAACTAATAAAATGCAGTCATTTGTATAAGTCATATTTTACAGCTGTTACAGTTGCTAATGATTGACATCCCCATTTTATTTGGAAATGAACTCTATACTGTCCACAGCTTAAATCTGTCAACTGTATTTGTACCACCATTAATAAACTGTGATTCTTACATACAATTGGTAAAATACAAAGAGGCTTAATGACACTTTTAATTTATTTACCAATATGTTATGTCAAAAAGTCTGGACCATTTGATCCCAGTGTGTTTATTTAATTATTAACACCCCCATTGGGGACTAGCTAAAACAGGCATTGTTTATACAATTGCTGGTTACAATATGGTCATGCTACTTAGAGTAAGTTAGTTATTGATAGTGGCCAAAGATTCTCAAGGGCTTCTCTATTGTGTGTTATGTATTATTCTACTAACTGTATTTTCATATACGATTTGAATTTTATTATTTTTGGACAGATTATTTTAGGATTATCGAGACAAGTTTTATTGTAATTTTACACTTTGGTCCTTGATTTTGATTTCCAGATCTGGAATGTGGATTTCTTGATTAACAGAGCAAATTAACGTTTAGGAATTCAGTTCCCGTTGAATTATGTTTGGATAGCGAGGTTTCCAGATAAACGGAGTTCAGATATATATATAAACCAGAGCTATTTATATTACATACTGGACAGAAAACACATATTTAGCAGAATGCACTTGAACTTGCAGCTGAGGAGATGTGGCCTGTACAATGTCAATGTTATAATCAGTTTGTGGCTTCAAGCAAGGAGGTGGTTATGTTGGAATGAGCAAAACACCTGTTATATTGTTGTGGAAGAATTAGACACATGCAATGAAGTGTATCCTGATAAACTTGTTACAAGACCCTGCTTGTTTTAAGTTGGCAGATAAAGCATGGATTGTTTTCCATCTGATCCTTGCTTTACCATATACACCCATTTGCCAAATATTAAGCTGCAAAACTAAAATATTGTGAAGCCTGTTTGTGAAGATGCCTTAAATTACATCACATCAACCTCTTCAAATCCCACTCTTGTAAAAGGATTGGTAAACTGGCAGGCATTGTTTTTTGTGTGCTGTCAATTCATCACACTTTCATGTAATCATGATTGGTAAAAACAGCTGTTGTGGGTAGCCAGACAAAACATTTATTTAGATATATTAAATATGGATTCCAAGAACTGATCAGATGGTTGTTGCTGCCTTTTTTTTCAAATATTTTTGTGAAACCCGATTTTGAACTTTTTTAAATATACGTTGGCTTCTGGGGAAAAGGTTTTGTAAAGTATGATAAAGATAAATGGGCGTAAGGTGAAATGATGAAATTTTTTGGTATGATTTTTGCATCATTAAGATCTGATTAGATTTTCATACCATTCATAATTTGTTTATATTTTTAATGCATTTGTGAACTTTTTAGACTTAAACAGCATTTTTCTTACTACAAAAGCTGTGTAAGCATGATCAAGCAAAATTTGTGAGAGGTTTATTTTTCTTAATATGTTAATTGTGTGAGGTTTATTTTTCTTAATATGCTAATTGTGTGAGGTTTATTTTTCTTAATATGCTCGGACGACATGATTAGATTTCCAGACAAATTGAGCAATTTTTCCAAAAGTCATCTTTTAGTTGTTTTGTTGACTCTCTGCTTTTCCTTAGGATTGTGAAGATAACTAGGTCAGCAGTTTCATTGGCTGCTTTGTGTTGCACAAAAATAAATTTTTACATTTCTAAAGATCTTTTTTTCATTCTTAATTAAATTTAATTATCACCGGACAAATAATTTTTCATTTTAGAAATAAAATGAAAGTGTTCCATTTCATTGCAGTTCATCAGAAGAACAAAATGTGGACAGAGCATGTAGAATTTTGAAATATTTTTGTTGTTTTATTAAATGAAATTTTCAGAGGCAAAGGAATTCTTCTTGTGAAGGATATTGGTTTCTTTTTCTTAGTTTTTTGTTTTCCTAACACATTTAGAATCAGTTGCTGGGATTTGCTGAGCTGGATATAAAATATATATTTCAGGAGAGCATATATCTCAACTAATAGCACATTGTTAGACGACCATATTTAGAACTATTTTTGTTCACATGGTAGGTAATAGTGGCAGAAGGAGACAAAGTCAAGATCAAAACATTATTAGCCCTTTGTGTCACATGATCTACACCCCTCTGGAGGTGCAGTATCACAGCCCATCAAATTTTTGTGTATTCATATGATTTATCATAACTCATTCAGCCACATAGATATTTGTCATTTAAGCTTGAATTGGAGCACATTTGGGAGGCTAATTCTGAATACATCCAAATACATCTGCTTCAGGACTTTTAAGCTTAGACTGATTCCTAGTTGTGCTAGAAACAATGTTTTTATTTTTCAATGGCTATTCGGCAATTGGAGTTCTTTTTCTTGTCCTTTTTTTTGTGCTAATTGAAGCCATCATTTTGGTCTCCTGGCCACTTCTTACTCAGTCTCCAACTTTTCCTACTTTTTGTGCAGTCCAGACTGGTCTGCATTAGATCATAGGCCAAAAGTCTAAAACTCCAGACACAATATCCAATTTTAAAAACAGGTGAATTTTTGGTGTAAAAAAATCTGGTCTCAAACAAAAGTTGTTTTTCCATTTGCATATTGTAATGCGAGTAGAAAGATTGGATTATTTAGTATCATTGTAGAACTCCGTCTGTCTGCTTTTTTGTAATACCACCCACTTTTGTGTATCTTAAATGACCTTGACTCATCAGAGCTTGGAAGGAGGGTACAGCCTTATCACGCTTACAGTCAGGATTGGGGCTGAATGAGTTGCGCAAGTTATTTCCTGACTTGAGGAAATGGCCAAGGGGTTGCTGGAACATTTGGAGCAGAGATAAACATTCATATCTCCATGGTTAATATGATTGGCCAGTGGGACCACTCTGATGACATAATAGTTGAAGTGTCTGCCTTGGATGCAAGAGGTCGCTGGTTCGAACCCCAGCATATCATAGTGAAGACTTATAAAATTAGTACTGACAGCTGCCTTGCTAGATGCTGACCATTAAAAAGTTAGTGTTTGGACTTGTCGGCCTGGTGTCAGGATAATGTGACTGGGTGGGACATGATGCAATATGTCTGCGGCATGATGCCCCAGTGCTAGACATCACTATAAATTGCCACACGCAGACATCATAGTGATATGAGTAAAAATGTTTTAAAGCTACCTTAAAAATCCAAATTACACACACCTACACAGACATTGACAAATGGCAATGTCAATTGTGCAGCAGATGATTGACAACCACCTGACATATCTGACAGATCAGCAGAGAATAAGGTTATCCATGTACA
This sequence comes from Unio pictorum, assembly GCA_030141615.1. Lineage (NCBI taxonomy): Eukaryota > Metazoa > Mollusca > Bivalvia > Unionida > Unionidae > Unio > Unio pictorum. Next base: position 13,429,538 of record JARLTB010000126.1, read on the forward strand.
TGGAAGCCAGTCCATCTTCTGACTTATTTTTCCAAGTTATCACTTCTTGGTTGACTTGAAATGAACCCATCCTTATCAGTTGTATCAAAGTTTGTGATATAGATGGAGTATTTATTTTTAAAATTGTGAATTTACAGAGTAGTTCGGGTCAAGTTTATGCCTGATAAAGGTTTTGTCTGCAGATTAAATGCAGATACTTGCCAGAACCTGCAATTCATGGATCAGTTGCATAGAACATTTACAGGATGAGAGAAAGCTGCACTAAAACAGTAGATAATTGGGTCTTAAAACATTAGTCACAATCCATTCCATTAGTTTATATACAGTATATACCTGCTTATAAGTCAAACTGTAAACAACAAAGATAATAGTCTGCTGTTGCTATGCATCTGTAGATCAGGGTCTGTGCTTTTTGTTTTACTGATTACTTCTAACCAACTGCATGACCCAGATCTACAGTCACTTTATGTGATCTAGATGGACCTGTCTTATAAGTGAGTACATATACATGTAGTAAGTAAACAATTAAGGCAGAATTGATGTCATTCATTCTTTACATAGTGCCCACAATACAGAATATATGAGGGGCCCAAAGTGGCCGAGTGGTCTAAAGTGCTGTCCGTTACGGATCACTGCCATCTCACCTCTGTCTGCGTGGGTTCGAGTCTAAGATTCGGCTAATGTAGTTATGTGAGAAAGCTTGCCAGTAGCTTCTCGTGGGTCGGTGGTTCTTTCCGGGGGTTTTCTGGGTTCTTCTTTCACCATTAATACTGGCCGCCATGTATAGCCTATATGTGCAGAAAAATGGCGTTAAACCATAAAAACAAAACAACCAAAACAGAATATATGTTGCCAGACTAAATTTTAAGCATTCCTTGTAATGCTTATTGAACAGACTGAGACCATCTAGAAGGCTATGTATCATGGTTTTAGCTGCAAACAGGTGGACTTGTTTTCATAAGCAAGGTATGGGCATTGTTCATATTCATTTATCAATTAGCAAGATGGTCTATAACCCAGTCAGATATTGGCATTGTTGACATATCAGTGTCAGGTCATAGTTATATCTAATATCATTATTATTTATGTTATGATTAAATATATTTATTTAGCCACAGGGCATTTAACAGAAGGTAGTACTATAGCAGAATCTTTATTGCATATTTCCCGCTTAGCTATTTGCAGACTTCATATAAATATAGAAAATTAATTGATACCAAAAGTTAAATATATATATATTGGATAGTACTATATGCATTAAAATCAGTCTTTTTAAATGACATACTTGTAATTGTAATTGGCAGTTCTCTAGTACGAATCATAATGTACTACATATATGCACTAAAATAAGAATTCTGATTCTATATTCTGTGTTTACTACTTCACAGCAATTATTCTAGCTAGCAAATCTGGAGATGAAAATCAAATTTAAAAAATACAATGGATCACACTTAAAATAAAAGAGGCAACAAATTTAGAAATGTTGGGTTATGATCTTTATTAGGAATTGATTTAGTTGAGAAAGTTAACTTTTTATTAAACACTATAAATTTATTAAATTATTATGGTATAGTACTTAAATAATTCATTGTGAAGTTTAAGATATCAAAGAATATAATTGCTTATTTTATTTTAAAATCTAATTACATGTATTACATGAAAGTAGAAAGTAAATCTAGCCCCAGCCCAAAATGACACAATGCAGCTATATGGCCACTGGACATTTAACAAATAGTGATAATATTCCCTCAACCCAAATTCTTGTTTTACATTCCTGTTCCAGTGACATATACCTGAGTATGACTTTACAATTTACACTGAAATTTAGATCCAGGGGTCTAGCATGCTACAATTAACATGTGCTATAGGTGTATGCCATACACCTTCTACAGTGCAGGTAAGAAGTTTAATTTCTCGTTGCATCATTTTCTTCTCCTATAAAAAAGGTGTTAGACAAGGGGAAAAATTATATCCTTTATTATTCTCCTTATTCCTCAATGACCTAGACTCATTTTCAGTAGTAAATTTGTGCAGATTTTATGCTGCACCATCAAAAAAAAAAAACATTCAGATTTTGTAAATATGTTGAATGTTATGTTGTTTTCACATGATGTTCTGTTTCATACTTTACTTGCCACAAATAATCACACTGACATGTGATGTATACCCAATATGTTAAGGAGATATTGTGCTAACTTGTTAATTTAAAATCCATACAGAACCCCCCCCCCCCTTACAAATTATTGTATTTGGTTCCCTGGAAAAGGTCACACATACAAATTTAAGATAAGAAAAGCCTTTATTGATGTTGCATAGGAATATAAATACTTAGGCATTATATTTCATGAGATTGGAAAGTTCTCCAGTGGTCTGAAAAATCTAGTATCTATTACTATGACTAATAAAGGTATGCATTTACTTAGAAAGTGTATACACAGTTGAGGTCTGCTTATTGATTGTCAGCTGAGACTTGGATCAGACCATTGTACTTATTTTAACATAAGCTTGTGAAATCTGTGGATTTATTAGATTAGATAATAGTTGAACACACTCATCTTTCTTTCCTTTTGAAGTCTACTGAATATACTAAATGTACCCTTCTGTGTATAGTAGATCATAGGTGAACTTAGCCTTTTCCCCTTAATTATTAGCGTTAAAACTGGTATGATAAATTATTGGGCTAGATTTTTGCATGGTTATGAAGAAGAAAAATGTCTTATCAATTAAATTTTTTCTCATACTAAAATTTTTGAGATAATTTATATGGATGCTAGAAGTAAAATCTTTATAAAAACATGTTGGGTTTTCTTTCTCAATGGAGAATAACAAGTTTTGTTTCAGTTCAAATGGTGGACATTGTTGAGTTGCTACTAAAAGATTAGTACAAACAAGTTTGGGTAACCAACATCAATAGATCATCTAAAGGTATTAATTACTGCTTATTTAAAACCTGTATTTACCAAACTGCATTTAAAACATTTCTGTCATTACTAAAAATAACTATTAAAGATTAATTCAGTTTTAAACTGCAAATAATAGGTTTTCTATTGAAACTGGTAGGTGGGACAATGTTTTCCATAGTGTATGATATTGTCAGTTAATACAAAGAAATAATTGGTGACTTGTTAGTTACTAGAAGTATGTGATGAATATTATTTTCTTTTTATGTGATCTTATTGTTCTGATGAAAGACAAAATGGTACATCTCATTTTTACACTTCCAGAACTTACATATATAATACAGACATTTAATGAATACAGTTAACACATGACTACTGCAGGTTTATAGATTATGTTTTCCTGAATATGGTATTATCCCAGTCAAGTATTATGTATTGACATCACACAATATATTCATGTTATTTTTGTTATTTACCTCATGTTATAAACTTTACCATTTAAATGTAATAAAGTATTGTTATCCAAAATTCATAATTCAAGCTGACCAGGTGTATTAGCTACGGATTGTTTGAAATTACATGGATCTTCAGGTTCATTTTACATTTTTAGACTTGATGATATTTGTTTATATTTCTTACAGTCTTGATAGCATTTATGAAAACTGTTTAATATACTGCATTTAAAAGAAATATTTCTTACGTTACATGTCAGCATTTGATGAGAAATTTGTAACTGTGTATCACAAATGAAATTGCAGTTTTGTACGGAAGTCTATATGGCATAGTTAGGTAAACATTTATAGGTAAGTGGCTCAAATGCAGTTACACTACTTGACATATAAAACCAAATTATGTTCATTATGAAATTGCAGTTACACTACTTGACATATAAAACCAAATTATGTTCATTATGAAATTGCTGTTACACTACTTGACATATAAAACCAAATTATGTTCATTATGAAATTGCTGTTACACTACTTGATATATAAAACCAAATTATGTTCATTATGAAATTGCTGTTACACTACTTGACATATAAAACCAAATTATGTTCATTATGAAATTGCTGGTTATGGTACGAGTTGCCCATTTGAAACTTCACAGTTTTCTTCATGACATTCTAACATTACTATTAATTAACAGGTAAGAATTGTTGGTATTGCTGCTTACCTGGTCATATGTGAGAAATCTGTCTACAGCTGCCATTAAGTAATTGTACACATCAAAACTTTGTATTAATTGCTGACATTTACATATACATGTATGTTATTGAGTAAGTTTGTGTGGTGTACCAGTCCAATTTATCACTGCTTGGTCCACTTGAGTGAAGCCGCAAATCATATAAGACTATGAAACAACGTTAGCCCAATCATATAAGACTATGAAACAACGTTAGCTCAATCCTATGTATTCAGTGTTGGGTAAGTTTAAGTATCCAGCAAAGACGATAAAGTCAAAAATGGATAAATCCTTAAAAGACAAAGTTCAGTTTTTGATATAAATCACTCTTTTAAAAAGTCCAGGACAATCTCAGCTGCAAGATAATTGGCCACATGTTACAGCAAAGGTTTGCCTCTTCTAGTTGCTTTATATGAGGTGTGGGACGAAGCATTGGTTCTATTTTACATTGACATCAGCAGCTCACAGGCATATGTCAAGAACACCAGCATGTTACAGTGCTTACCAATACTTTGTACAGTTTTATCGCTAGTAAATAAAATATACATTGAACAATATGGCCCTATTTTCTTTCTCAATTATTAATGGTTTGCAGATGGTAGTTTGTAAAATTCTATATTATGTTTGTTTCATTATCAGTGAAGCTTCCTTGAAGTCATTGATTAAGATTTTAATCTGAGGTACTAACTTTAATCTGATGTTTGTTTATATATATATATATATATATATATATATATATATATATATATATATATATATATATATATATATATATATATATATATATATAAGGCTTTAAAATGTAGTATTTTTAAAATATAATTTGTTCAAAATTGTCAATAGCATTGTTTCAGTAGATCAGTGAGGAACATTTACTCCATTCATTTAGTACCTTACAAGCATAAAAAGAAGTGAGATGAAAGAAAAAAAGTAAGCCTGTTATTCACTGCCTGGCTTTCTCGTTGGTCGGTGGTTCTTTCCAGGGGTTTTCCCTGGTTCTTCCTCCACCATTAATACTGTCCGTCATGTATGGCCTATTGTATGCTGAAAAATGGCATTAAACACTGCAACAATAACAACTGCATGGCTGCCACAGTGAGTCAGTCGGTTAGTCTGTCATTTGGTCATTAAGCTTATATCTTGCCCCAGAGTACATATAGCTCTAGCTTATGTTAACATGGTTTTGGGATTCCTGGCATGTTATATTCTAATGAAGAGTGCTGTAATGAGGGGCAAAACAACCATACATGGCATTGTGAATCAAAATAAGTACAAAACCACTGATTAAGTACAAATTAGAATAATGATAGGTTTGTAAGAGGAACATGTATACAATTAAACATTTAAATTTTTTCAGATGTAACATATATACATCTATATCAAATACATTTCTAATATAATTACAACTACATGTCATCAAAAAAATTAATTTATATTTTTTTATCCCATAAGGCAGAGCAAATTATATGTTCTGATATCTTGCTTTATTATCAGTCTTGTGTTCAGCACAATAATTTTGTTGATGGCTAACATTGGAGGTAAAGAAGAAACCATAATGATTGATTTTGGGACCATTTTGTTTGATATATTTCCATCTTCATCTCCCACTTTCACTTAAGCTTCTTTAGGGTGGACTTGTGCAGTGGGCTGGCAACAATCAATGGTATATATTCCCTGAAAATATGACCTGTAGGAACTGTTACTTGTCTGTCCAAAGCTTGTTTTGCATATTAGAAATCACAGGTTCAACATGCGCCATATTACATGTTATTAATTCATTAGTTTAAATTGTTGGCTTAGAACTTAGATTTGTTTCACTGTACATTACCAGCTTTGTTTTCTGTGCAGCAAACTATGTGCAAGTTGTCAAAACCTTGCACAACTAAAGTAAATAAAATACATAACATACATGGTTGGAACATTTACATTTCCTTTGGCATTCTGAAATCTTATTAGTCCTCCAGGCCATCCTTTCCTATGATCAACAATTCAGTTATTCATGGGTTAAAAGCTATTGGATCTATAAAGCAATTTATACCTGATGGCTTTTTTTTTTAAAACCTTTGAACAGGTAAAAATGCATGCTTATTTCTGACCTTAAACCCTCAACTCTGAGATCAGTTTGGTACTAAATTGATGTGTATATAGGCCTAATGATAATAAAACACCAAAAAATGTCCTGTTGTTAAATTGTGATGGGGTACATAGTCTAACATGATTGCTATACCATTTGTACTCGCTTATTAGCCAGGTCCAATAGAAAATGTTTAGACTAGGCACGTTACACACTAGCAGATGAGGGTCTATGCAGTTTGTTCTAGGTGTGATCATTACAACAAACAACATAAACCCTGAGCCACTAGCAGAATATGTTACAACAGATAGGGGTCTATGTTGTTTAAAGTTGACTTTACTTATAAACAAATTCATATGGTAACTGAGAAATGGTCACATTTACTGCTCACATGCAAAAGCTTGATTGATGTATATGTACCTAATCATGTAAAATTTGCATGTATTGATGATTACAATATCTTTCTCAAGCTAGGGTCATTACACAGAAAAGTATGGGAAAAGGTAACCCTATTTGAAATCTAATTTGCACAAATGGAAGATGATATACTCCTTATCAAATGCACAAAGATTTGGGGCATGTTTTTGATTTAAATTTTTCAGAATGACTTGACTATAACGATCACATCACTTTCCTGCATCAGAAGGCCTGCATGATCAATTTCAAGGAAGATTGTAAATCACAAAAGATTTGTCAAGGTCTTCTTTGTTTTTGTTCTATCGTTTTCTTTCACAGGGCTGTAATTCAAGCTGTAAAAGAATTTGTTTCATTATCAACCAGAGACACAAGTTGCAACCACTGCAAAAAATTTCATTTTATGTCAGTCTCTTTGGGAGTTCATAGAGCTACATATCTGATATATGTATAGTATGTATGATGTATCAATGATATACCACTCAAATAAATGTTTCATTTTTAAAAAGAATTTGTTTCATTATCAACCAGAGACACAAGTTGAAACCACTGCAAAAAATTTCACTTTATGTCAGTCTCTCTGGGAGTTCATAGAGCTACATATCTGATATATGTATAGTATGTATGATGTATCAATGATATACCACTCAAATAAATGTTTCATTTTTTAAAAAAACTCGGCAAGCCTCGATTCCTTTTAATAAAAAATATATACATCTCATATTAAATGGATTAAATGTGGACCTACAGGTATGTTTACCATTGGGGCAGGTGTGGATCCCATTTTTCATGATGCAAAATGCAACAGAAATAGGTTGTGTATACTGAATATAAATAAAATTATGAGCAAATTGTTAAATGAAATCGTTTTATCACTCACTTTAATGTTGAAAATGGTTGTTAATCTGCCCCAAAACTTGAATTAACATCATGAAATTTGTAACTTTGTCTTAGAGTGTTTTTGTGAGGACTTAATTAAGTGCCGATTTGGTTTGATTTCCATTGTGTAGAAATGTTTGTTGCATTGTTACAAAGAATTAAAAATTTTGCCTACTTTTTATTGTCATGTTTCTTTTGTAACAAATCAAGTAAATAGAGCAGAATAAAATAAGTTACAAGGCATGTAAATCCATTGGCATAAGAGCTAGTTGTAAAAGTTACCTGTCTAGTCAACTCATTTCATTTGACCTGTTGAACACTTTTACAAATATTATTGCTCAAGTAACACAATAAAAGTGTCTAATATTTGCAGTGAACATCATCAGGAAAAGCCAATTTTACATTGTCGGAAGGATGAGCAGAAATATAAATGAAACAGTATGGTACTGATGGAACAAAAAAGTTGAGTTTCAACATTGTTGTTTTATGAAATAAATATTGATTGTTTTTATAAAAATTTTAATTATTTTGTTGTATTAAAAATAACACTACAACATTTCTACATTAACTTGCAAAAAAATGTATTCAGTGGTACACTTGAATTTGTAAACGATCTTTCAGAAATGTATTATCTTGAAAAAAATAGGTATTTATACAAAAAAATTAACAACTTCAGCAAAAAAAGTTTTTAGTTGGCAATTTTTTTCATTGTTATTGTGAATAAATATTCAATTATTAAAACCTCCATCTCTCAATCTTCTCACTGTTGATGTATGTTCCTTAATTTGCCAGAGGTCCCTCAGTAACTTGTGCACAAGTTGTTCAGGGATAGGTGATAGCATATACTCTAGCTTTCACAGGTATTAGTGTGGTTGATTGATTGATTGATTGATTGATTGATTGATTGATTGATTGATTGATTGCTTGATTGATTGATTGATTGATTGATTGATTTTAGTTTCATGGCACACCACCACTTTTAGGCTATTTAGGGCCATACAATTGCTTATATGCATAAACATTTAAAAATAGTAAAAGGTTTCATATCGACCAGTGATATCAAAACCAAACAGTGGAAGTAAGACCATAAGATGGTAATGGTAAAATATAAAGCTTCCTGTAAATTATGTATGTTAATGAAGACAGACAAAAAGGTGTTGAAAATTTACTTTAGATGTAAATGCTTTAGGTGATGGCATAAAAGTTATAGCTTAGAATAAATGTTTACTTCCTTCAGGAATTCTATAATACAAGTGATATTTATTGTATGAAAAAGTTTCCTTCATGGCATGCACATTGTAATACTTATCACATGCAGGTTGCAGGTCAAAATACTCTCATAAAGTGCTTAATAGTGAATGGTTCATTGCATGAAATGCACTCTGGTGAATCTAAGTTGCCTTTTAGTGTATGGGAGTGGGTTATTATACATATGACCAATTAAAATTCTTGCAATGACTACCTCCTCCCTACGGATGGTTCTGTAGGAAGAAGTCCATTCTCCTAGGGTTGGCTTCTAGGCGTGAAGTTTGTTATTCACTGCATCATTCCACAACGCTTGCCACTTCTGGCATAATTTAGACTCTTTGATACTAGGTTTAAAATCAGTATTCAGTATTTTAAAATCAGATGGTTCTTTAGATAGGGCCATTTTAACAGCGCGATCTGTGTTTTCATTACCTTTAATACCAATATGGCTAGATAACCAACAGTATTCTATATTGTGGAAGGTATACTCAGCTCAGTATTTTTGTGGTGGAGATTGATTAATAATGGGTTCTCCAATTTTCATTTGTGTGGTGACTGAAGTACTGATAGTGAGTCTGAGATTAGATAATGCTGTTTTTTTGTTTTCAATATATTGCAGAGTAAGGTCTATTGTTTTGATTATCGGCTGAAAAACTTGATGTACCATTTGGTAAACAAACCATTTTTGTGTGTATACCACTAGCGAAGGCTGCAGCAGCCTTTTCCTCATTCTTTGATCTGTCAGTATAAATTATATAGTGTGGTAACATATAAAAATATGCTCTTGTATTTACATGTACATGTATAATAAGTGTGATAGCATAAGCTTTAGCTTTTGTATTCACAGGTTTGTTTGTTTGTTTGTTTTTTATGGTTTAACGCCATTTTTCAGCACAATATAGGCTACTGTATTCACAGGTACATGTACAAGTGTGATAGCATAAGCTCTTGCTCATGGGTTGGCAACCTATTCTACTTTGGGTGCCACATTTTTCTGGATTAATTACAAAATGAACGAGCATGTGCAACCAGTAAGAGAATAACATTCTTAAACTGAAGACTTTTGGCTGCTCTTTAGCGTTCCACACAAAAACCTTTAAGGTCCACCCTGTGGCATGTGTGCCATAGGTTTGTGAACTCTGCTATGGCAAATATACATTATTAGTGCAGTAGCTTCCACAGGTATCAGTGTGGTAACATATTCTCTACCTTTTCATTAAATAGTAGGGTATACTTACATTACTGTTTATTATTGTGGCATAAAACTTGTGACTCAACCCTTGATTACTATATCTTATTTACTTGCTTTTAAGTCAAGACCACCTGCCAACAACATAGACCCTGTTCTGCTGTCACAAAATGCACCAGGTTCTGTGTTGTTTGTTCTACAGAATATCTTTTTAAAAAACTGCATAGACCAAGATGTGCCAGTGAATTATAGATTTGCGCCTATGAAGTTGGATGAGACTTGTAGGCAAGTATATAGAGTATATTATTGCTGATCTAGTACTTGTAGGCAAGTATATAGGGTATATTATTGCTGATCTACTTAAAGAATACACTGCTCCCTCATTATGTTACAAAATATTGATCCGCATTATATGTGAGGGAGCATTTTATCAAGGTATGTTTAAACAGTTTTTTTTATAATACCAGTGTACATTGAAACACAGAAATAGGGCACTTAATGGTTTTTAATGTCCTGGAACTAATATTAAATGAAATACTTCACTAGAGACTTGAGAAAATAAATTAAATATTATTAGTAGAAAGTAACCAATGTTCAAAAAATTGTGCACAACATTTTTAAATATGATTTGCCAATTTTTTAAAAACATTATACCAGTATATACCCTACACTGATGATTACCTGATATAGGAAATAACCTGTCAGCGGCTCAATATATTCTTGCCTGGGCCTTATTATCATGAGCATGTATAAGGGTGTTTTGTAAACTGACATGGCTACCATTCTTCAAAATAATATGTACATATTGTGGCATTATTGGATGCACCCTGCCATGAAATCTAAATGATATATTTGTTGTATTAGTTACACAGATTATGATCAAGAAATCAGGTGTTTGCCATACCTGTGTGCAGATAAAATAAAAACTAGCTTTGTTGGATTGATGTAGGATCAAAATCATGAAATTCTAGCTCACATCAGATGTCCCACACATAGATCAGCTGATTCAGTTGCTGTACCTGTGTGCAGATAAAACAGCTAAGTCACCAACTGACTTTGTTGGAACTATCAAAATCGTGAAATCCTAGCTCACATCAAATGTCCCACACATGGTTCACATGATTCCATTTAATGACCAAAACGGAAGCTATCATATCAGTTAATAGGATAATGGATTTTACCTTATATCCTAGTTTTAGCTGACACATAAATAAAAACATTTCTTAATGAGCTTTTATTTATTTTAGGTTCATTTGTGTAATGTTAGCGAGTCAACAAGCACCTGTAGTCATATTTTTTCCCCTCCAGGTACTTAAACTCAGTTTTGAAGTAAAATTTCCTATTTGGTTCAGACCTCTTTTACAGAAAAGTCTTGAAACTCACTTAGAAGCAATTTTGAATGCATACATTTTTAAACTGTATTGTACCCTACCAAAATATACCAATTATTGGCTGCAAACTATATGGAGGTAATTAAACGTGTCCTAAGAATATAATTGGTTGTGGAAATTCAAAATCGTTTTACATAAATGTGTATAAAGGTTTACATATAACATTATATGATATTGTTTAGAGAGTTCAGCCAGTTTTTTAAGTCAAACTAATTAAACTAACCATAATAGGTTTTTCATATATATATATATATATATATATATATATATATATATATATATATATATATATATATATATATATTCTTTTATATTTAGTATGCGTTATTTGGCATTTAAAATAGATGGTAGATAATCTTTTTTTTTTCCAGTATTTTTTATTATTCTGTTTGAACTAGAGCATTCTCAATGGTGAAAAATAATTTTGCCAAGTTTATTGACAAACAGCTGTCAAAATTCAAAATGCAAAAGTGCTTAATAGATTCCTAATGAGTACCGGATTCCGACACCTTTTCAACTACTAATCCAGACCTAGTCCTGGAGGTTTTTAAAGAAACAAATGAAATAAAGAAATATGTGGATCTTTTGTGAAGTTTTCTTATGTTGACCACATATTTTAATGCAGTTTGGTCCTATGCCAGAAATGATAGGTAAGCTACAAATAAAAAATGCAAAAAATGCAGTCATAAAGCCAACATTACTGTATGCAGTTTAATATAAGGAAGGAGGACCAATTTGTATCTATATTGTAATGATTGTCACATACATACATTTGGTCAAGTTGTGAGGTGGGGGGCAGAAGGGTAGTTAATTTATTAAATAAATTATATACAGGAAAAAATAAAAAGGATGTGGAAGAAAAATCTTTATTTCATCAAGGGGGATTTAAAAATGAATATTTATTGTAAATTCAGAAAATTTCAATGGTGCATTCCTTGATATTATATTGAAGGGGGACAACCTGTTTGCTGTCGTACATTCTTCTTTTATACATACCATGACCCCTCTTTGTACTGATGTTTACGGAACCATGGCCACGTATCACCTTTTACCTGCCATGTAAGAAAAACTTTTATTTCATCAAGGGGGATTTCAAAATCGTATATTTTTAGTAAGTTCAGAAAAATTCAAACGGGAATTCCCTGATTATAATGAAATATACTGCAAATGGGCATTATATTTCACAGATGAAATCACTTTCTTGGCAAAGTTGCCTTGTACCTTTGTTGGTCCCTGTTTGCCAAAGCAGCAAAAGCAAGGATACAAGCCTGGTTAAAAAAGACTGGGTATTTAATTTATTTAAAAAAATCTCTATGAGTAATGAATATAATACATTAGGAAAATAAACAGATAAACATAATCTTTCTAAAGTGACTCCATACAATATGATTTCACATTAGGGGGTGTAGTTTTGTCAGAAAGAGAGGGACACAATAAGAGAGATATCTGACTTCATAGGAAAGTGTGAATCTTCGATAAAGGAAGGAGGGAACAAATAAAGATAGTTCCATACCTGACTGCACAGTGGGAATTTAGAGAGTGCAGTCCGAAACTAAGACATGATGATCCGAAGCTCAGAGAGAGAGAGAGAGAGAGAGAGAGAGAGAGAGAGAGAGAGAGAGAGAGAGAGAGAGAGGAGAGAGAGAGAGAGAGAGAGAGAGAGAGAGAGAGAGAGAGTCTTTCACTTGTCAGGTTTGTTTATGTAACTTATTAAATTGTTTTTTTTTTTTACATAAAGTTGGCTTCTGTTATTCTATTCTATATCTGTGCTCACTTTCTCTTGTTCCTTAATTTCATATTTTATGTTACTAATTACTCGATCTGGGCAATAACAATGTGGTCAATCATCACCGAGATAATGATAACCGAAAAATTGAAGCAATGGGAAAGACCTCTCACATCATCCATTCCACCACACACCATTACATTTACATATAGGGGCATTGCATATAGTATTGCATGATATTGTTATCGACGTCATCTGCAAGTTTTTGGTGTAAAACAGGAAAAAGGTTTTGTAAAACTTGCTGATTTAAATCTTCATGATGAATGACCAAGGTTTTATTTGAGATGTTTCATACATGCACATCATATAATCTTTTATAATTGTAGATAAGTCACATTTTTGTCCAAAACATTATTCAGTTAGAGAAAAATAATTTTTCAGGTTTATCATTAAAGCTGTCAAAACTAGAAAAAAAATGTTAGAACTGATTCCAACACCTTTTCTGACTGCCAATCTTGGAGCCAGGATTATCTCTAATAGTTTCATAAGAAATGAAGTAAATAAGCATATACAGTGTATATTTGTCTTTTGTGAAATTTGCTTTGACTGACCACATTCTTTAATACAATTATGTTTGTACCACAAAAAGATAGGTAAACCACAAATATAAAAAATGCAGGTCCAAAGCCAGAATTACCATATATGTGCAAGCATGCGCACACAATATGGAAACTAAATAGAATTTAAATTTGTATTCTATTGCAGGGTTCATTCTGAGCTGTGACCTTGTGCCAATAACCCTTTGTTTTCGTCTTATTTGCACAAAAGTTCCATTCCAAAGTGCACATAAAAATGACCAAAGAAATAATAAAACTAACAGATTGTTATTGTTAATTTTAGGCTGAACTGAGAAATGATCTCTAGCTAACTGAATAGTGTGCTCATTGCCAAAGAAGCATAGGGTGATCAGTTTCATTGGTTGATACAATGATGTAATGATTTTGATTGGTTTGGGTGCCTATGATGCCTGCATAGGGTGATAAATTTCATCGGCTGACAGAATGTCAAAATGATTCTGATTGGTTTGGGCTCATGAGTCCATGATCACGGATAAAAAAGTAAAGAACAAAATGATGAAACCACTGTAGTGGAAACATGTAGACTTAAATGCGGAAATAAATCCTTGAGGGGAAAGGTTACATGAGTATGAGGAATTCAGATTCCAGTAAAGATTAAGCCCATAATAAGGTTGACCACAGACATTAAAGTCATGGATTAATTTCTGTAATAAATATCCCCCAATCATTTGAACCATTTGTTGAGTCAGACTATAGCATGCTACAGTTTCTGTTTCTACTGAATATGGAATGAACACTGCAATTGATCTCAGCTTGTCATGTGTGTATATATATATATATATATATATATATATATATATATTTATATATATATATATATATATATATATATATATATATATATATATATATATATATATACATACATATATATATATATATATATATATATATATATATATATATATATATATATATATATATATATATATATATATATATATATATATATATATATATTTGTGGGAATAGATGGGGGATATGTTGTCTATCACTTGAAATGTTTGCAGGTTATAAAAGGAAAGGACAAGGAAGAAAAATCTTGGTTTTCTTGAGGGAGATTTCCATAGCATATTATATTTCAAGTAAATTTGTTCAGTTTATATGGGGAAATTCCCTGATTATGAAGAAAATATAAAGGAGCGACAAAATGGTGACCCTGTTTATAAGGCAAGAAAAAGATGTTTCCATGCTTTACGTGGGAGCCATTGCCAAATACCAACTTATAGATGTTCACTTTTACCTTGCCTGGTAGCAAATACATTATAAAATTAACAAATACTTTACCTACTTTACATTTGGGTCTGTTTTACAGTGATGCACCATATATGGATATTCCTCTGTGTAACACCATATTTTATAACACTGCCTTTTTATAACACTCCCTATTATAACACACAGATATGGTCATTGATCCCATCATTGTGGATGAATTTTTTAGAATAAATTTTGGCACTCAATTTCTTTTTCTAAATTTATGTTTAGTTAATACCACATAAATATACCCTTTTCTATAATTCAGATTGCAAAATAGAACCCTAATTGTTGCCTGTTCACATTTAATCTGAGATAGGAAAAATCTGCCTCTTGTCATTTCACCTGTGGTGTGGATAGTGATTTGTACAATTCATATATATATATATATATATATATATATATATATATATATATATATATATATATATATATATATATATATATATATATATATATATATAATACATTAGCTGTTACTAAGTATTATCATGAATTTTATAAAAATTTTGGAAACACTATGATAATCAATTTATAAATTTTAAGTTGCTTGAATGGGGGTGCCATTTCTTTTAATTTATTTGTTAGCAACTGATACAGGTCATATACTATGTGAACAGGTGCATTATGTTATGGCATGTTTTGTTGGTTGGACTTGTAAGTTAGTATATACCATAGATGTTTCATTGTGTAGGTGTGATACTTGTGGGTAATACTGTATTTTCACATAGGCCTCTCTGATTGATCAGCTATCTTAGATGACTTAGATGAGCTGAAATAAACAGTTGCTTTATATCAAGGAAGTGTTGATCTGTGACTTGCATGCTAAAAAATTTTAATGTATGACCATCACAGGAATTTACCTTTCCTGGAGTGGGAGTGTTGTATTGACATAAGTGACACTTGCAAACTTAAGCTTACATAGATGGTTGTTTTTCATGCAAACACTTAAATATATATACACTAGAAGTGAGTCATGTTCACATGGCAATGTACACCTGCTCATGTGAATAGGACATTTGTAGAAGGACTTGACCTAGTGCTCTTTACTAAGTAAATGCCATTGAATTCTATATGATGTTTCTTTGGTAAAAGAAATTATCTCTTTTTTATTTTTCTTTTATGCTTGTACAACCATCCTATTCAACAAATGTGAACTAACCAGTCATGAATTGTAAACTTTTCAGAATGTAAGTAATTTCCTGATTGGTCACAATTTGCAGATTAAAGTTTACAGTATATTTTATTGATCATGTGACTATCCCTGTGATGTTATACCAATGATAATTATATGTTCAACTTTTTAATATGACTATCCCTGTGATGTTATGCCAAAGATAATTATATGTTCAGCTTTTTACTATGACTATCGATGACAGTGCCAAAGATAATTACATGTACATGTACACCTATTTAATATACCAATTCCAGTGAGTAGTACCAAGGAGAATTCCATGTTCGGCTATTTAATAACAGTGCCAAGGAGAATACCATGTTCAGCATTTTTGTTCTACTGGTCATCAACTAGAGGAGTTTATTCGATGGTCTATTGTCCATTCTTGATATGTCCTTCTGTTGGTACAAGTTTGTTATTTTTACTTCTCTTAAACTACTTGGAGGATTGCCTTGAAACTTTATATACACATTGATCCTGTATTCTAGTTGGTTCTAGATGAAAATAGTGATGGTCAGATATCCAGTTTGGCTGTCTCAGAGTGGTCATCTTAAAAATATTGTTGTCACTGTTTGTCCTACATGGATGGTCAAGTCAGTATGGGGCTACTATGATGTCTAGCTGGTTTTACATGAAAATCTTACATCCACTATGATTGTAACTACACCCTTCAAATCATTATGACAAGGTTTTCACCAACCTCTTAAAAAAAGGGGCCAATCCATGATACATCCACTATGATTGTCACAATGACTATCCTAAATATTTTGTTGACATTACACCCAATGAATATGTCATCATTATGACATGGGGTTTTCACCAAAATATTTCTTGCAATGTTGACTTTTTTCTAAATGAAAAAAAGTAAGTGCACCGTGACAGCTAACTATAAAAACTTATCGCAGAAGAATGTTAGAGATGGTTTCAACACTTGACACTTAAAAGGAATAAATGGTCTTATCTGTAATTCTTTAAATTTCTTTTTGGTTAGTTTTTGTTTTGACATCTCAAATCATTGTGACATAGTGCCAAGGAGAATTACCTATTCTGATAATGAATAGGAATATCTCTCAATCTGATAAAAATCAGATCTCTATGGTCCAATGTGAAGATCTGACAGCAACTGGTCATGTTCTGGTGACCAACTATGACCATAATCACTAATTTTATCAGCCAGTCTGATGAAGTTGTACGCACACCTTCGTGTTTGGGAGATGGAGCAGTATGGCTGAAAAGAATCAACTTGTGTCAAATGATTATTTTATATTCACTTTCAAATTTCTGAAAGCTACATTTCCATTGGCTAACTCAAATTTCACCAACCTAAGTGGTCACTGTCAGATCTTCATGTAGGACAGTGTCAACCTGATTTTAATCAGATTGGACTGTCTCTGTGTAGTGCCATGGATTATTACATTTTCAGCTATTTAATTTGACAATATGTATATTTGTTTGAATAAATAGACCTTTTGGGTATTTGATGGATTTGGGATGTTAATGTAAGTTTTTCAGTTTCCAATACCTCTTTTGCCAATTTTACAAAACTGTTTTTAAATTTAAAATGAAACCAGTAATTTAATGTCCTCAAATCAAGTACAGATTCAAAACTATAAACCTCTTATCATAAGTCTTTATCTTGGTCTGTGATCTGTACATGTTGGGATGTCAAATATTTATAATATGATTTAACATTTCTATAGTTTGATATAGAAAGCTTAGTTGAATCCATTAATTATAAACCTTCAAGGTCCATTGAATGTTGTTCTTGTATTAGCAGAATTTTCATTAAAATAACAACTAGAAATGTGTGTACATGTACATAGATTTAATTGTATAACCTGGAACCAAAACACAGATACATATATTAAGTAGTAAGATTAAATTTATTGTATATATTGCTATACTTACTTTTTATGTGTAATTTCTATAAGGATGTATGTACTTGATCTGAAAACTCCTGTTATTGGAAATTGGATCATCTATGATACAATGCAAAAAAGCTGGAAAGGATATTAGATCAGGAAGGCTAGTTGTGGGGGTTGGGGGAGGGGCACAGTACTGGCTATTTCATGCTGAGGAAATGGTAGCTATGTACATTTCCATGGACATACTGAGCTGGCCTGCAACCCAGGATAATGAATTCAAAGCTCTGCCTGCTGAGCTACTGTGAGCCACATTCAAAGTTTTATCAATTTGAGGCTTCTGGTCTGCTTTATGCAGTACATGTATTACAAAACTCCAACACTTGTAATTCCTAAGAATGCATAGCTGTCCATTGGTCTTGGAGGTCAGTGAGATTCCCTGTTGAATATTAGCAGATGGTCTTTTGTCCTTGATTATGGCACATCTTGTGTGAACCTTGTGAGTATGGATTTTGTCATTGGTGATGGCATATCTTGTTTGGACCCTGCATGCAGTTACCATTAGTTGATGAAATTCCTGTGAATTTAAGAGTGAATAAATGAATCTTTTATTAAATTGTGTTGTGAGAGAGGCCAGGGTGGAACCTTTTAGGACTAAACAGAAAGGTGATTAGTTAGCTTTGGCTTTAATTAAATATAACAGTTTATTAGGAGAATTCCGCTATATTAATCAGAGATTAACAATCTATCTAATGTACACACTGCAAGCATTACAGTAAATGTCCTGAGGGAGGCAGAAATGCACATACATACATACATACATACATACATACATACATACATACATACATACATACATACATACATACATACATACATACATACATACATACATACATACATACATACATACATACATACACATTACCTGTGTTCTGCAATTAGCACTAGACTACCTTTAGTTCTGGTGTAGGGGTGGTGGTGGTATTTTTTTACACAGTTCCAGGTCAAAAAGATTTGAATGTAGTCTTTTCGTTGTGGTTACATACCACAGTTAGCACCAGAGAGTAATCAGCAAGGGGTCAGATGTTTAACCTCACATGTTGGTCTCCTTTTAATTGGTAGAAGGGGATTAAGTGTGTGTTATAATTTCCTTTTTAACTACCAGAAAGAATGTGGAAGATCATGGCTTGGCCAAGTTGCAGGATCTATTTTATGACTAAAAGGTCTAATTAATACAATGATAATACAGTGTAACATCACAGGCCATCTGCTACCTTTGATCATCAAAGAATTCTTTGACATTTCAGAAGTTTTAGGATCAGTTGGCAAGTAATAGGTCAGGTGTAATGAATGGCCAAATAGAGTATCATTTGCTGTCTTGTTAATGTGACTATACCCCATATAACTGACTGCTTATAATAAGTAAAGACACTTTGATTGCTTACTAAACCTCTTAACTTAATAATGCCACTATAATTAATACCTGTCATTACATTATACATGAAATTAAAGGTAAGTTATGTCAAGTACCAGGTGAATCAATATAGGCAACCTTTTTGCCATTTGATTTAGTTTCCCCGTGTTAAATACCGTTTTTTTTCCCTTTCTTTGGATATAACAGTTAAAATCTTTAATTAAAACAGTAACGAGAAACATGAGATAAAAATCCGTGTTTACAAATTGGAACATGTACTTAGCCATTGCTCATGTACGTGATCCAGATTCTAATGGCCTAATTTTTCCTTGATAACAGACATCAAATGATCATTTGATAGATCATCTATAGATCTTCCTATACTGTCTGAATTGAAAAGGCAGATAATAATTTAATTACATTTAAATAAATAGGCCCTTAAATATTTAGCAATCATGTGACTTAAAGCAGAGCTGCATTGCCGAGTACAATCGTTGAATATTTCCTTACTAAAGCTTATACATGAATTGTTATGTTCAGCTGAAGACAAATATTCTGTTTAATGATTTCAGGCAAGAATCGGAATGGTTCGATAAATACACCTCTCCATAGTAAAGTTCCTATATTTGCTGCTATCACTGGGTTTGGGTAAATTCCAACTTTATAGTCTTAGATGCCCTCTGACCTTCTATGCCAACACATCGGGTAACTGTTGAAATACCTCATTGGGGTGGGATATGTTAGAAAAAACTCCAGCTAGCAATTGGATTTTGCTCCAATAAATTTTAAGTCAGATGTGAAAGTGTTCATTGTCATTCATTTATTCAGACATGTTTAATACAGTTTAAACAAACTGGCCTTGGGCTAAGAAAGTAGAGGTCATAGTAGGGTTATTTGGTACATGGTGGAGCACAGTTTGAACTTTTTCACAAGTTTTTTTTATTGTTCTCTTTTGCTCTGTGGCTTGCATAGTTATCAGTGTGGTAGCATATACTCTAGATTTCACAGGTATTATTAGTATGGTCGGTTGGTTGTTGTTGGATTTAATGCCATTTTTCAGCACACGATAGGCTATACATGGTGGCCAGTATGGTGGAGGAAGAACCCTGGAAAACTCCCAGAAAGAACCACTGACCCATGAGAAGCTACTGGCAAGCTTTCTCACATACCCATTTTGGCTGAATCTGAGACTCAAAACCAAACACATCCACTATGGTGGCCTAGTGGTTAGAGTGTCCACTTCGGAAGCAGGAGGTCGTGGGTTCGATCCCTGGCCGAGTCATATCAAAGACTTACAAAAATGGTACTAACAGCTGCCTCACTTGATGCTCAGCATTAAGAGGTTAGTGTTAGGACTGGTCAGCCTGGTGTCAGGATAATGTGACTGGGTGGGACATCATGCTACATATCTGCAGCATGATGCCCCAACGCTAAACTGCCTCACTGCAGACCACTAAACTGCCTCACTGCAGACCACGTAGCAGTATGACTGACATTGTTTTAAAGCTATGCTAAACATCCTAATCAAACAAACAAACAAAACGAACCCATACAGACAGAGGTGAGATGGCAGTGATCCGTAACAAAGAGTGCTTTAGACCACTTGACCACTGGGGGCCTCAGGTATTAGTGTGGTAGCATATACTTTCACAGGTATTAATAATAATAATAATAATAATAATAATAATAATGAGGACTTTGTATAGTGCCTAATCTTTAGAAGCTCTAAGCGCTTTACAACATACAAAATGATATGACCATAAAAAAACAAAAAACAAAAACCATGAAATCAGAAAACACAAAAATTCTGAAAATATCCAAGGCAGGAAATATTATTACGTCTTTAAGTCTGCTCCTGCAGTCGAAAAAGGTGAGCCTTAAGAGCACTCCAGAAAGGAATCACTGTGTCTTTTTTGCTTAACCCCAATGGGCAACCCACTTCATGTTGCTAGGCCCTGGCATGCAAAAAAATGCTGTCCATACGACCCTGCTTCCATAGTGGGAATAATGAGTACACAACTGCCAGAAGAGGAGCATAAGTATCTTGCTGGTGTGCACATATGGGTGAGACTAGATAGGTATGCTGAACTGGAGTCCATCAGTGAAACGTAGCACAGAAAACAAATTTTGTGTCTGACTCCGGGCTAAACGGACAGTCAGCATAGTGTAGACTGCAGCAGGGAGGTGTGCTCCGATTGTGGTACTCTAAAGATGATTTGAGCAGCTGTGCTTTAAATTTTAAGTTTAAAATAAACCTAGGTATTAGTATAGTAGCATATACTCTAGCTTTCACAGGTATTAGTGAAGTAGCATGTACTCAAGTTTCACAGGTATCATTATGATATCATATACTCTAGCTTTCACATGTACTGTAGTAGAATATACTCTAGCTTTCACATGTACTGTAGTAGAATATACTCTAGCTTTCACATGTACTGTAGTAGAATATACTCTAGCTTTCACATGTACTGTAGTAGAATATACTCTAGCTTTCACATGTACTGTAGTAGAATATACTCTAGCTTTCACAAGTATCAGTGTGGTAAATTTCACAGGTATCAGTGTGGTAGCATATACCAACTACATGTAATGGGTTGGCAACGTATTTTACATAATGTGCCACTTTATTCAGATTAATTGCAAAATGAACAAATGCGTGCAACCACTAAGAGAGTTACACACTTAAAATCAAGTATTTTGGTTGCCCTTAGTGTGCCACACGAAACCTCTTGACATGCCACCACCTTGTGGCATGTGTGCTATAGGTTTCTGACCTCTACTCTAGCTGATGTACAAGTATCAGTGGGGTAGCAATACTTTTAGCTCGCACAGGTATTAGTGTGTTGGCATATACTCAAGCTTTCACAGGTATCCTTGGATATACTTAAGATACAGTTACCTCTGTTTCTCTTATTTCATGACCTTGATGCAAGGAAGTAAATCTTAAACTCATCCAAGTTTATTTTATCTCCGTGGGAAATTAAATTACTGAAATGAAATCTTGGGGCGAAATCTCCATTCCAGTAAAGTAAATATTTTTTTGGTTACATTTTTATCATAGACTATTATTGGGACACTGACTAAATTCAGTTTCACAACGTAAATTGGAACCAGACATCTTCATTACAATTGCAGATTCTGAAAAGCATTCTGCTAAATCTCAGATCACAGAAAATGATGTAAATTTTAATTGTTAAGACAAACTCAAACCAGGTAGATACTTGCAATTTTTTCTTATGAACTCAGTGTTCAACTATGATAGAATGTGCTTACACCAGATAAGCAGACTTTTTTAATGTAAGGGTACATAATGTAAAAGAAATTTATAATCTTACTTGTTTCGTGAAAGATAGTTTGCTATGGTGTTACTCTTGACTAGAATAAACTAGAAACAAAGACTGTTGGC
Organism: Unio pictorum; assembly: GCA_030141615.1. NCBI lineage: Eukaryota > Metazoa > Mollusca > Bivalvia > Unionida > Unionidae > Unio > Unio pictorum. The sequence continues at coordinate 13,452,292 of JARLTB010000126.1, forward strand.
TAACATGCTTTCCTGAGTGGTTTGGCTACCATTTTAAATGGCTTACATTTATTTAAAATCAACCATTTAAGATTAATGGTGGGGTGAGGGGCATTCTTTTGAAGCTGCATATATTTTGTTTTACTATATGATTGTTAAAAGAAATGAATATAAGGGATTATAATTAGTCCAAAACATATGATTCCTATGGCACTGATTTTAAAATTAGGGTAGGTTGGTTTTTTGTTTATACATCATATATATTTAATGTGATTTTTTCCCCATGGTTGGCTGATCAGAAACACACATTTTTTCTACAAATCAGAGGCATAGGGTAATTTTTTTAATTAAAAAAGGATACCAACACACCCTGAAAATTAATGGTCAGTTGCTTAACTTCCCATGCTGTATGCAAAATATAATGCATCATTATGTAATAAATCTTTCCAGACATCATGACAACATTAGAAGACAATTGATTTACCATTTTCAATTGCAATTTTGTATACAGAAGTCACAGTTTCATCATCGGCAATATATTCAGCAGCTTACAAGCAATTTCTAGTGTTATCACTGTCTTAATCTCTCCAAACATTGATGGGCTAGATGTACTCAAAGTTTTCAGGCTAATAAATGAAATCAACTCTATCAGTTTTATACATATCTTAGTCTAGATTTCCAGGGATTTTCTCTGTTAGGTTGGTAGTAATGCATTAAGAGTTTGGCATGATGCCGATTTGTCGTTTCCAGGATTTGAAGACAGGCACTACCATAACACAACTAGAGGTCAATGTTTGCCATTGTGTGACCTTGTTTGTGTCACCAAAGAGATAGTATCTTGTAAACTTTAGTAAATGAAGTAGGAAGTATAGGAGATTACCTTAAACTTTACCTTTTGTTCAACTTTGAATTAAGCAACTCAGCCAAACATTATCTTGCCGAGAACTCAGTTTAGGTTGTAATATTGCTTTTGTGTTGCTCACAGCCTGCAGCCTTTTTGAAATTATTTGTCAGTGAGAATTGTATGTGTACCATGTCCTGTTAGGTGTATAACAAGCCTTGTTACGTTAAAGTCTCAATGAAAATTGTTTATCCAGTTTAGTTTATGAAATCTTGCTTTGAATGCAAGCAGAAGTTTTTAAAAGATGAAGTTTTGAATGGGCAGAAAAAACTTTATTAAAGAAAATGACATCAAAGAAAATTGTGTCACATTACATTGACATTATGTAGGTTGAGACTTCAGTGGCATGAAGGGTTGATACTTAGAGTATTTCCTTACAAGAGACAATACAATGAAGAGTTGATACTTGGAGTATTTCCTTACAAGAGACAATACAATGAAGGGTTGATACTTAGAGTATTTCCTTACAAGAGACAATACAATGAAGGGTTGATACTTAGAGTATTTCCTTACAAGAGACAATACAATGAAGGGTTGATACTTAGAGTATTTCCTTAAAAGAGACAATACAATGAAGGGTTGATACTTAAAGTATTTCCTTACAAGAGACAATACAATGAAGGGTTGATACTTAAAGTATTTCCTTACAAGAGACAATACAATGAAGGGTTGATACTTAGAGTATTTCCTTACAAGAGACAATACAATGAAGGGTTGATGCTTAGAGTATTTCCTTACAAGAGACAATACAATGAAGGGTTGATGCTTAGAGTATTTCCTTACAAGAGACAATACAATGAAGGGTTGATGCTTAGAGTATTTCCTTACAAGAGACAATACAATGAAGGGTTGATGCTTAGAGTATTTCCTTACAAGAGACAATACAATGAAGGGTTGATGCTTAGAGTATTTCCTTACAAGAGACAATACAATGAAGGGTTGATACTTAGAGTATTTCCTTACAAGAGACAATACAATGAAGGGTTGACGCTTAGAGTATTTCCTTACAAGAGACAATACAATGAAGGGTTGATGCTTAGAGTATTTCCTTACAAGAGACAATACAATGAAGGGTTGATACTTAAAGTATTTCCTTACAAGAGACAATACAATGAAGGGTTGATGCTTAGAGTATTTCCTTACATGAGACAATACAATGAAGGGTTGATGCTTAGAGTATTTCCTTACAAGAGACAATGCAATGAAGGGTTGATACTTAGAGTATTTCCTTACAAGAGACAATACAATGAAGAGTTGATACTTGGAGTATTTCCTTACAAGAGACAATACAATGAAGGGTTGATACTTGGAGTATTTCCTTACAAGAGACAATACAATGAAGGGTTGATACTTAGAGTATTTCCTTACAAGAGACAATACAATGAAGGGTTGATACTTAGAGTATTTCCTTACAAGAGACAATACAATGAAGGGTTGATACTTAGAGTATTTCCTTACAAGAGACAATACAATGAAGGGTTGATACTTAGAGTATTTCCTTACAAGAGACAATACAATGAAGGGTTGATGCTTAGAGTATTTCCTTACAAGAGACAATACAATGAAGGGTTGATGCTTAGAGTATTTCCTTACAAGAGACAATACAATGAAGGGTTGATGCTTAGAGTATTTCCTTACAAGAGACAATACAATGAAGGGTTGATGCTTAGAGTATTTCCTTACAAGAGACAATACAATGAAGGGTTGATGCTTAGAGTATTTCCTTACAAGAGACAATACAATGAAGGGTTGATGCTTAGAGTATTTCCTTACAAGAGACAATACAATGAAGGGTTGATACTTAGAGTATTTCCTTACAAGAGACAATACAATGAAGGGTTGATGCTTAGAGTATTTCCTTACAAGAGACAATACAATGCAGGGTTGATGCTTAGAGTATTTCCTTACATGAGACAATACAATGAAGGGTTGATGCTTAGAGTATTTCCTTACATGAGACAATACAATGAAGGGTTGATACTTAGAGTATTTCCTTACAAGAGACAATACAATGAAGGGTTGATACTTAGAGTATTTCCTTACAAGAGACAATACAATGAAGGGTTGATACTTAGAGTATTTCCTTACAAGAGACAATACAATGAAGGGTTGATACTTAGAGTATTTCCTTACAAGAGACAATACAATGAAGAGTTGATCCTTGGAGTATTTCCTTACAAGAGACAATACAATGAAGGGTTGATACTTAGAGTATTTCCTTACAAGAGACAATACAATGAAGAGTTGATACTTGGAGTATTTCCTTACAAGAGACAATACAATGAAGGGTTGATACTTAGAGTATTTCCTTACAAGAGACAATACAATGAAGGGTTGATACTTAGAGTATTTCCTTACAAGAGACAATACAATGAAGGGTTGATACTTAGAGTATTTCCTTACAAGAGACAATACAATGAAGGGTTGATACTTAGAGTATTTCCTTACAAGAGACAATACAATGAAGGGTTGATGCTTAGAGTATTTCCTTACAAGAGACAATACAATGAAGGGTTGATGCTTAGAGTATTTCCTTACAAGAGACAATACAATGAAGGGTTGATACTTGGAGTATTTCCTTACAAGAGACAATGCAATGAAGGGTTGATACTTAGAGTATTTCCTTACAAGAGACAATACAATGAAGGGTTGATACTTAGAGTATTTCCTTACAAGAGACAATACAATGAAGGGTTGATACTTAGAGTATTTCCTTACAAGAGACAATGCAATGAAGGGTTGATACTTAGAGTATTTCCTTACAAGAGACAATACAATGAAGGGTTGATACTTAGAGTATTTCCTTACAAGAGACAATACAATGAAGGGTTGATACTTAGAGTATTTCCTTACAAGAGACAATACAATGAAGGGTTGATGCTTAGAGTATTTCCTTACAAGAGACAATACAATGAAGGGTTGATGCTTAGAGTATTTCCTTACAAGAGACAATACAATGAAAGGTTGATGCTTAGAGTATTTCCTTACAAGAGACAATACAATGAAGGGTTGATACTTAGAGTATTTCCTTACAAGAGACAATACAATGAAGGGTTTATGCTTAGAGTATTTCCTTACAAGAGACAATACAATGAAGGGTTGATACTTAAAGTATTTCCTTACAAGAGACAATACAATGAAGGGTTGATACTTAGAGTATTTCCTTACAAGAGACAATACAATGAAGGGTTGATGCTTAGAGTATTTCCTTACATGAGACAATACAATGAAGGGTTGATGCTTAGAGTATTTCCTTACATGAGACAATACAATGTAGGGTTGATACTTAGAGTATTTCCTTACAAGAGACAATACAATGAAGGGTTGATACTTAGAGTATTTCCTTACAAGAGACAATACAATGAAGGGTTGATACTTAGAGTATTTCCTTACAAGAGACAATACAATGAAGGGTTGATGCTTAGAGTATTTCCTTACAAGAGACAATACAATGAAGGGTTGATACTTAGAGTATTTCCTTACAAGAGACAATACAATGAAGAGTTGATACTTGGATTATTTCCTTACAAGAGACAATACAATGAAGGGTTGATACTTAGAGTATTTCCTTACAAGAGACAATACAATGAAGAGTTGATACTTGGAGTATTTCCTTACAAGAGACAATACAATGAAGGGTTGATACTTAGAGTATTTCCTTACAAGAGACAATACAATGAAGGGTTGATGCTTAGAGTATTTCCTTACAAGAGACAATACAATGAAGGGTTGATGCTTAGAGTATTTCCTTACATGAGACAATACAATGAAGGGTTGATGCTTAGAGTATTTCCTTACATGAGACAATACAATGAAGGGTTGATACTTAGAGTATTTCCTTACAAGAGACAATACAATGAAGGGTTGATACTTAGAGTATTTCCTTACAAGAGACAATACAATGAAGGGTTGATGCTTAGAGTATTTCCTTACAAGAGACAATACAATGAAGGGTTGATGCTTAGAGTATTTCCTTACAAGAGACAATACAATGAAGAGTTGATACTTGGAGTATTTCCTTACAAGAGACAATACAATGAAGGGTTGATACTTAGAGTATTTCCTTACAAGAGACAATACAATGAAGAATTGATACTTGGAGTATTTCCTTACAAGAGACAAAACAATGAAGGGTTGATACTTAGAGTATTTCCTTACAAGAGACAATACAATGAAGGGTTGATACTTAGAGTATTTCCTTACAAGAGACAATACAATGAAGGGTTGATACTTAGAGTATTTCCTTACAAGAGACAATACAATGAAGGGTTGATACTTAGAGTATTTCCTTACAAGAGACAATACAATGAAGGGTTGATGCTTAGAGTATTTCCTTACAAGAGACAATACAATGAAGGGTTGATGCTTAGAGTATTTCCTTACAAGAGACAATACAATGAAGGGTTGATACTTAGAGTATTTCCTTACAAGAGACAATACAATGAAGGGTTGATACTTAGAGTATTTCCTTACAAGAGACAATGCAATGAAGGGTTGATACTTAGAGTATTTCCTTACAAGAGACAATACAATGAAGGGTTGATACTTAGAGTATTTCCTTACAAGAGACAATACAATGAAGGGTTGATGCTTAGAGTATTTCCTTACATGAGACAATACAATGAAGGGTTGATACTTAGAGTATTTCCTTACAAGAGACAATACAATGAAGGGTTGATACTTAGAGTATTTCCTTACAAGAGACAATACAATGAAGGGTTGATACTTAGAGTATTTCCTTACAAGAGACAATACAATGAAGGGTTGATGCTTAGAGTATTTCCTTACAAGAGACAATACAATGAAGGGTTGATGCTTAGAGTATTTCCTTACAAGAGACAATACAATGAAGGGTTGATGCTTAGAGTATTTCCTTGCAAGAGACAATACAATGAAGGGTTTATGCTTAGAGTATTTCCTTACAAGAGACAATACAATGAAGGGTTGATACTTAAAGTATTTCCTTACAAGAGACAATACAATGAAGGGTTGATACTTAGAGTATTTCCTTACAAGAGACAATACAATGAAGGGTTGATGCTTAGAGTATTTCCTTACATGAGACAATACAATGTAGGGTTGATACTTAGAGTATTTCCTTACAAGAGACAATACAATGAAGGGTTGATACTTAGAGTATTTCCTTACAAGAGACAATACAATGAAGGGTTGATACTTAGAGTATTTCCTTACAAGAGACAATACAATGAAGGGTTGATGCTTAGAGTATTTCCTTACAAGAGACAATACAATGAAGGGTTGATACTTAGAGTATTTCCTTACAAGAGACAATACAATGAAGAGTTGATACTTGGATTATTTCCTTACAAGAGACAATACAATGAAGGGTTGATACTTAGAGTATTTCCTTACAAGAGACAATACAATGAAGAGTTGATACTTGGAGTATTTCCTTACAAGAGACAATACAATGAAGGGTTGATACTTAGAGTATTTCCTTACAAGAGACAATACAATGAAGGGTTGATACTTCGAGTATTTCCTTACAAGAGACAATACAATGAAGGGTTGATACTTAGAGTATTTCCTTACAAGAGACAATACAATGAAGGGTTGATACTTAGAGTATTTCCTTACAAGAGACAATACAATGAAGGGTTGATGCTTAGAGTATTTCCTTACAAGAGACAATACAATGAAGGGTTGATGCTTAGAGTATTTCCTTACATGAGACAATACAATGAAGGGTTGATGCTTAGAGTATTTCCTTGCATGAGACAATACAATGAAGGGTTGATACTTAGAGTATTTCCTTACAAGAGACAATACAATGAACGGTTGATACTTAGAGTATTTCCTCACAAGAGACAATACAATGAAGGGTTGATACTTAGAGTATTTCCTTACAAGAGACAATACAATGAAGGGTTGATGCTTAGAGTATTTCCTTACAAGAGACAATACAATGAAGAGTTGATACTTGGAGTATTTCCTTACAAGAGACAATACAATGAAGGGTTGATACTTAGAGTATTTCCTTACAAGAGACAATACAATGAAGAGTTGATACTTGGAGTATTTCCTTACAAGAGACAATACAATGAAGGGTTGATACTTAGAGTATTTCCTTACAAGAGACAATACAATGAAGGGTTGATACTTAGAGTATTTCCTTACAAGAGACAATACAATGAAGGGTTGATACTTAGAGTATTTCCTTACAAGAGACAATACAATGAAGGGTTGATGCTTAGAGTATTTCCTTACAAGAGACAATACAATGAAGGGTTGATGCTTAGAGTATTTCCTTACAAGAGACAATACAATGAAGGGTTGATACTTAGAGTATTTCCTTACAAGAGACAATACAATGAAGGGTTGATACTTAGAGTATTTCCTTACAAGAGACAATACAATGAAGGGTTGATACTTAGAGTATTTCCTTACAAGAGACAATACAATGAAGGGTTGATGCTTAGAGTATTTCCTTACAAGAGACAATACAATGAAGGGTTGATGCTTAGAGTATTTCCTTACAAGAGACAATACAATGAAGGGTTGATGCTTAGAGTATTTCCTTACAAGAGACAATACAATGAAGGGTTGATGCTTAGAGTATTTCCTTACAAGAGACAATACAATGAAGGGTTGATGCTTAGAGTATTTCCTTACAAGAGACAATACAATGAAGGGTTGATGCTTAGAGTATTTCCTTACAAGAGACAATACAATGAAGGGTTGATACTTAGAGTATTTCCTTACAAGAGACAATACAATGAAGGGTTGATGCTTAGAGTATTTCCTTACAAGAGACAATACAATGCAGGGTTGATGCTTAGAGTATTTCCTTACATGAGACAATACAATGAAGGGTTGATGCTTAGAGTATTTCCTTACATGAGACAATACAATGAAGGGTTGATACTTAGAGTATTTCCTTACAAGAGACAATACAATGAAGGGTTGATACTTAGAGTATTTCCTTACAAGAGACAATACAATGAAGGGTTGATACTTAGAGTATTTCCTTACAAGAGACAATACAATGAAGGGTTGATACTTAGAGTATTTCCTTACAAGAGACAATACAATGAAGAGTTGATCCTTGGAGTATTTCCTTACAAGAGACAATACAATGAAGGGTTGATACTTAGAGTATTTCCTTACAAGAGACAATACAATGAAGAGTTGATACTTGGAGTATTTCCTTACAAGAGACAATACAATGAAGGGTTGATACTTAGAGTATTTCCTTACAAGAGACAATACAATGAAGGGTTGATACTTAGAGTATTTCCTTACAAGAGACAATACAATGAAGGGTTGATACTTAGAGTATTTCCTTACAAGAGACAATACAATGAAGGGTTGATACTTAGAGTATTTCCTTACAAGAGACAATACAATGAAGGGTTGATGCTTAGAGTATTTCCTTACAAGAGACAATACAATGAAGGGTTGATGCTTAGAGTATTTCCTTACAAGAGACAATACAATGAAGGGTTGATACTTGGAGTATTTCCTTACAAGAGACAATGCAATGAAGGGTTGATACTTAGAGTATTTCCTTACAAGAGACAATACAATGAAGGGTTGATACTTAGAGTATTTCCTTACAAGAGACAATACAATGAAGGGTTGATACTTAGAGTATTTCCTTACAAGAGACAATGCAATGAAGGGTTGATACTTAGAGTATTTCCTTACAAGAGACAATACAATGAAGGGTTGATACTTAGAGTATTTCCTTACAAGAGACAATACAATGAAGGGTTGATACTTAGAGTATTTCCTTACAAGAGACAATACAATGAAGGGTTGATGCTTAGAGTATTTCCTTACAAGAGACAATACAATGAAGGGTTGATGCTTAGAGTATTTCCTTACAAGAGACAATACAATGAAAGGTTGATGCTTAGAGTATTTCCTTACAAGAGACAATACAATGAAGGGTTGATACTTAGAGTATTTCCTTACAAGAGACAATACAATGAAGGGTTTATGCTTAGAGTATTTCCTTACAAGAGACAATACAATGAAGGGTTGATACTTAAAGTATTTCCTTACAAGAGACAATACAATGAAGGGTTGATACTTAGAGTATTTCCTTACAAGAGACAATACAATGAAGGGTTGATGCTTAGAGTATTTCCTTACATGAGACAATACAATGAAGGGTTGATGCTTAGAGTATTTCCTTACATGAGACAATACAATGTAGGGTTGATACTTAGAGTATTTCCTTACAAGAGACAATACAATGAAGGGTTGATACTTAGAGTATTTCCTTACAAGAGACAATACAATGAAGGGTTGATACTTAGAGTATTTCCTTACAAGAGACAATACAATGAAGGGTTGATGCTTAGAGTATTTCCTTACAAGAGACAATACAATGAAGGGTTGATACTTAGAGTATTTCCTTACAAGAGACAATACAATGAAGAGTTGATACTTGGATTATTTCCTTACAAGAGACAATACAATGAAGGGTTGATACTTAGAGTATTTCCTTACAAGAGACAATACAATGAAGAGTTGATACTTGGAGTATTTCCTTACAAGAGACAATACAATGAAGGGTTGATACTTAGAGTATTTCCTTACAAGAGACAATACAATGAAGGGTTGATGCTTAGAGTATTTCCTTACAAGAGACAATACAATGAAGGGTTGATGCTTAGAGTATTTCCTTACATGAGACAATACAATGAAGGGTTGATGCTTAGAGTATTTCCTTACATGAGACAATACAATGAAGGGTTGATACTTAGAGTATTTCCTTACAAGAGACAATACAATGAAGGGTTGATACTTAGAGTATTTCCTTACAAGAGACAATACAATGAAGGGTTGATGCTTAGAGTATTTCCTTACAAGAGACAATACAATGAAGGGTTGATGCTTAGAGTATTTCCTTACAAGAGACAATACAATGAAGAGTTGATACTTGGAGTATTTCCTTACAAGAGACAATACAATGAAGGGTTGATACTTAGAGTATTTCCTTACAAGAGACAATACAATGAAGAATTGATACTTGGAGTATTTCCTTACAAGAGACAAAACAATGAAGGGTTGATACTTAGAGTATTTCCTTACAAGAGACAATACAATGAAGGGTTGATACTTAGAGTATTTCCTTACAAGAGACAATACAATGAAGGGTTGATACTTAGAGTATTTCCTTACAAGAGACAATACAATGAAGGGTTGATACTTAGAGTATTTCCTTACAAGAGACAATACAATGAAGGGTTGATGCTTAGAGTATTTCCTTACAAGAGACAATACAATGAAGGGTTGATGCTTAGAGTATTTCCTTACAAGAGACAATACAATGAAGGGTTGATACTTAGAGTATTTCCTTACAAGAGACAATACAATGAAGGGTTGATACTTAGAGTATTTCCTTACAAGAGACAATGCAATGAAGGGTTGATACTTAGAGTATTTCCTTACAAGAGACAATACAATGAAGGGTTGATACTTAGAGTATTTCCTTACAAGAGACAATACAATGAAGGGTTGATGCTTAGAGTATTTCCTTACATGAGACAATACAATGAAGGGTTGATACTTAGAGTATTTCCTTACAAGAGACAATACAATGAAGGGTTGATACTTAGAGTATTTCCTTACAAGAGACAATACAATGAAGGGTTGATACTTAGAGTATTTCCTTACAAGAGACAATACAATGAAGGGTTGATGCTTAGAGTATTTCCTTACAAGAGACAATACAATGAAGGGTTGATGCTTAGAGTATTTCCTTACAAGAGACAATACAATGAAGGGTTGATGCTTAGAGTATTTCCTTGCAAGAGACAATACAATGAAGGGTTTATGCTTAGAGTATTTCCTTACAAGAGACAATACAATGAAGGGTTGATACTTAAAGTATTTCCTTACAAGAGACAATACAATGAAGGGTTGATACTTAGAGTATTTCCTTACAAGAGACAATACAATGAAGGGTTGATGCTTAGAGTATTTCCTTACATGAGACAATACAATGTAGGGTTGATACTTAGAGTATTTCCTTACAAGAGACAATACAATGAAGGGTTGATACTTAGAGTATTTCCTTACAAGAGACAATACAATGAAGGGTTGATACTTAGAGTATTTCCTTACAAGAGACAATACAATGAAGGGTTGATGCTTAGAGTATTTCCTTACAAGAGACAATACAATGAAGGGTTGATACTTAGAGTATTTCCTTACAAGAGACAATACAATGAAGAGTTGATACTTGGATTATTTCCTTACAAGAGACAATACAATGAAGGGTTGATACTTAGAGTATTTCCTTACAAGAGACAATACAATGAAGAGTTGATACTTGGAGTATTTCCTTACAAGAGACAATACAATGAAGGGTTGATACTTAGAGTATTTCCTTACAAGAGACAATACAATGAAGGGTTGATACTTCGAGTATTTCCTTACAAGAGACAATACAATGAAGGGTTGATACTTAGAGTATTTCCTTACAAGAGACAATACAATGAAGGGTTGATACTTAGAGTATTTCCTTACAAGAGACAATACAATGAAGGGTTGATGCTTAGAGTATTTCCTTACAAGAGACAATACAATGAAGGGTTGATGCTTAGAGTATTTCCTTACATGAGACAATACAATGAAGGGTTGATGCTTAGAGTATTTCCTTGCATGAGACAATACAATGAAGGGTTGATACTTAGAGTATTTCCTTACAAGAGACAATACAATGAACGGTTGATACTTAGAGTATTTCCTCACAAGAGACAATACAATGAAGGGTTGATACTTAGAGTATTTCCTTACAAGAGACAATACAATGAAGGGTTGATGCTTAGAGTATTTCCTTACAAGAGACAATACAATGAAGAGTTGATACTTGGAGTATTTCCTTACAAGAGACAATACAATGAAGGGTTGATACTTAGAGTATTTCCTTACAAGAGACAATACAATGAAGAGTTGATACTTGGAGTATTTCCTTACAAGAGACAATACAATGAAGGGTTGATACTTAGAGTATTTCCTTACAAGAGACAATACAATGAAGGGTTGATACTTAGAGTATTTCCTTACAAGAGACAATACAATGAAGGGTTGATACTTAGAGTATTTCCTTACAAGAGACAATACAATGAAGGGTTGATGCTTAGAGTATTTCCTTACAAGAGACAATACAATGAAGGGTTGATGCTTAGAGTATTTCCTTACAAGAGACAATACAATGAAGGGTTGATGCTTAGAGTATTTCCTTACAAGAGACAATACAATGAAGGGTTGATACTTAGAGTATTTCCTTACAAGAGACAATACAATGAAGGGTTGATACTTAGAGTATTTCCTTACAAGAGACAATGCAATGAAGGGTTGATACTTAGACTATTTCCTTACAAGAGACAATACAATGAAGGGTTGATACTTAGAGTATTTCCTTACAAGAGACAATACAATGAAGGGTTGATGCTTAGAGTATTTCCTTACATGAGACAATACAATGAAGGGTTGATACTTAGAGTATTTCCTTACAAGAGACAATACAATGAAGGGTTGATACTTAGAGTATTTCCTTACAAGAGACAATACAATGAAAAAGGTTTGCACTTATCTTGAGCTTTGTCAGAAAGTTTCCAATATTTTTTTTTGAATGTAGACTAAATTTTTTAAATTTGAACTACCTGTGTTGCTCTTTCTTTTTTGATAGGAACTCTTTTAAATTTGAACCACCTGTGTTGCTCTTTCTATTTTGATAGGAACTCTTTCAAATTTGAACTACCTGTGTTGCCCTTTCTATTTTGATAGGAATTCTTTCAAATTTGAACCACCTGTGTTGCTCTTTCTATTTTGATAGGAATTCTTTCAAATTTGAACCACCTGTGTTGCTCTTTCTATTTTGATAGGAATTCTTTCAAATTTGAACCACCTGTGTTGCTCTTTCGATTTTGATAGGAACTCTTTCCTTTGCTTCATGCAGCTAAGGGGCCGTGAGTGGCCGAGTTGTCTAAAGCTCTCTCTGTTACGGATCACTGCCATCTCACCTGTCTCCATGAGTAGGTGGTTCATTCTGGGGTTTTCCTTGGTTCTTCCTCCACCATTAATACTGGCCGCCATGTATAGCCTATCGTGTGCTGAAAAATGGCGTTAAACCCAACAAAAACAACAACAACATCATGCAACTAATTTTTCTACTGATGACAAAAACCTGCTGAGAAAAATAACACTTTTGATATTTCACTTGTTTTGAACACATAATAGCTGTATAAGAACCTTATTAAATTGCCTGAAGTAAGGTTGTTTGTGATTTGAAAGAACTTGATTTTGTTTTTTTCACACAAATACATCAAATTTTCTAGTTTGGATTACAAATCCAAATCTACTTTAACAGTTTTTGTTTTTGTTGATATACTTTGATTCTTAACCTATTGCTGGTTGTACTAAACAGTTTCACATGATTAAAAATTGGTGTACATATTAATTGAAGAAACCAACTTTCTCACCATATCTCTAATCATTTGCAGTGCAGACAAGTATGTATGATTCATGTTGCATGCACAAGGGACTAGATCTAGTGCAGAAGCATATCTGTCACAATGTTTGAGATTTTGTTTTGGCCTAAATTGTGCATGAAATGAGTGCCTATATTCTCCAAGTTCTGTTTTTAAGTGTTTACCAAACTTTTCATCAAATAATTTTGTGGGAAACTTGTACAAAATCATTGCCCACCTTCCACTTTGTTAATGTGATATGGGATGCAATTGTTGCATTTAATATTGTTTGCAATGTTGACCATTCGTTTATGCTTTCTATTATGGACTTTGCATGCATTTAGAAAAAAATGGTTGAATTCATTCTGAATTTAAAGTACTCCACAACTAGACATGGAGGAATAATCTAGCGGCTTTAAGTTAAATTCAGACCATGGGTAAGTAGTGTTGTAATTCAGCCCTGCCTCTATTATTAAGCTGGTAAGTGGTGTTATAATTCAGCCCTGACTGTTATTAGCCTGGTAAGTGGTGGTGTAATTCAGCCCTGTCTCTATTATTAACCTGGCAAGTAGTGTTGTAATTCAGCCCTACCTCTATTATTAACCTGGTTTGTGGTGTTGTAATTCAGCCCTGACTCTATTATTAACCTGGTAAGTGGTGTTGTAATTCAGCCCTGACTCTATTATTAACCTGGCAAGAGGTGGTGTGCTAAAGCTCCTACTCAGTGATAATAACCTGGCAAGTGGTGTTGTAATTCAGCCCTGACTCTATTATTAAACTTGCAAGTGGTGGTGCAATTCAACACAGACTCTATTTGTAGGCTGCGAGATTGATCTTTTCCTGGAGAAGAGTTCCAGCCAGCACTAATATAGTCAGTGGGCAGACAGAAACAGATATTGATCCTTTATTTATTTAGGATGGAGTTCAAAAATGTATGGTATAGAATGAGATATTATCGAATTGGTACCCAATATAACAGAGGTATCCGTTGTTACATCAAGTAGATTTTACTCAAATTTGCTGCTGTGTGGGTAAATTTGGCAGTTTTTTAAAACTGATTAATTGATGGAAATTATATTTGGTCTATATATTAGACTGTTTGCGTTTATTACACCTTGGTGAATTATTTAATTTTTGGAATGCCTGAGAGGGGCAAATTGATTTCATGGAATACAGCCAAAATCAAAGGACCATAATTTGAGTGGTCGATCATTATAAAGCAGTCCTTTGTGTAGTGCATACCCTTATATAATGTGAATGTGGCCATGGATGCCCTTTTTTTTTTTCTTTTCAACATTACATATAAACTAGTTTATAAGTTGAGTCAAAGTAAGGGCTGCACAGACCTAGATATGCCATCAAACTTACCGGTAATCTGGTTTGACAGCAGTGGAACTTGTGTCCCTGGTCAGTGCACTTTACCCAGGTAGTCATTGTGAAGTATAACCTTTCCTGTGTCAATGTGCTATTTAACACTAGGCAAACAAACTAACAGATCTTGTGTTGTGAAAGCATCACATTTTGGACATCTTTAACAACAAAGAGCCATGGTAGTTCAGTGGTTAACATGTCCTGAATATGTTACTGTGACTCTCCCTTGGTATGGCACTAAATAATCTACTTGAGTTGTGTGCTGTAAAACACCAGATTCCAAACAAAACCATTGTCATTAGCATGTTTGATCTGCTTAACAAGGGATACTGTATTTAAAATTCAAGTTTCTTTACTGCTTATGTCCCAAATGTTTCTATTGGCACTTTGAAGGATGTACATAGGGCTGAATAGCTAGCATACAAAGTGGTCAATATTTGTTGGAGGGATTGTTGAGATTTCTTAATAACTGACAATTAGTGTAATTGGTGTATATCATATAATATTTTCTGGGTAGATTGGTGTATCAATCAAGCTGTGTTACTTTGTTGGACAAATGTTGTCGCAGCTGCTTATTGATCTATAATTGGTCTCCAACTTCTGTTGCTTAGTTACATCACAGTAGATTGTTATCATTTGGGCTGAGTTGGATGTATTTTTTATATATATATATATGATTTTTCATTAAGGAGATGAAACAGGATTATCTTATAGGAGCAGAAAACTACTTCAACAACTACTACTACCACTTCTGCTGCTGCTTTCATTATTACCATCTAAGGGCTTGCATACTTTTCATATTGCCCAAGGTTTTTTCACATTTTAAATTTAGGCAAATTATAAAGAGTCATACTCTCCCAGGGACAATTTTTAGAATGCCATAAGCTGTACCATTTATATGCCCTACAGTTTGTTTATACCCTCCTACCAAATTTAGAAACAATAAGCAACAAGAATATAAAAAATGCACATAACTGAGTCATTTCATTCAGCAGTTTATAATTTCTATCCTGTTTGCTACTCCAAGGGGGTCCCTAACACTGTCAGTTTTGTGTTTCGAACCAAATACTAGTTCAAGATGTAAACAAGCAAACAGAATGCATACTGTCCTTTTCTGATTTATACAAGAGTCTGATTCAATAAAAACTGTCAGCTGCATCTAATATTTGCAATGTCTAGTTTTAATACACACACACACACACACACACACACACACACACACACACACACACACACCACAAAAAAGAAGAAAAAACAAAGAAATGAACAGTTGAAAATGGAGCAACTTGTGTGTACAAAGAGATCTAACTCCAGAATTTACGAATTATTGAGATTATCAAAGATTGTGAACTACATTACATCAGTGGTTTGAAAACATATTCTTGCCCATACAAATATGGCAACAATGTTACTAAACTTTAGTAAAAAAAGAAAGAAAAAAAAAAGAAATGCCTGTTTGATTTGAAGGGACCCCCAGCTGTCAATCAGGTTAGAAATTTTAAACTGATGAATGGAATGAAATGAAGTTTTTTGTATCTTTTAAATCCTATATGACCCTTTGTTCTTGAAATCTAGGGTTGTTTTTATAATACAAAAAAAGGTGTGCGAATAGTACACTTGTTCTTGAAATCTAGGATTGTATTTTTAATACATAAAAAGGTGTGCGAATAATACACTTGTTCTTGAAATCTAGGGTTGCTTTTTTGATACAAAAAATGGTGTGCAAATAGTACACTTAACAAGTAATTTTTGGATAATTTTATCTTTAAGTTTGGCATAATTCATCACAACTGCAGGAGGTAAATTGATCAATCATTTGTCTGTCAGTTATCAATTAGGCAGTGCTACAGTAGATAATTTTAATAAATCAGACAGATATAAATGGATTTGAAGCTGAAATTTCTTCACAGTGTCAATTGGGTAACTAAATTGGAAGGGGAAAAATTACCCTTGTGATAATTGCCTTATGTGGCATGTAGCTTTTTGGCATTTTGTCAGTAGGTTTAAATAGAAATAACATTTTTTTTTGTTCTTGAGATTGCCTAAATTTGTCAGTAGTACATGTATATATAGGGCAAAAATAAATAAACAGATAAAATCAGACACAAGTTTTGTAGTTGCTATTTTAAGGTCACATAGATTCTATTTACATAATGTGTGGTATATATCACCAGTCTGTAATATCAGCAGCATTTTTAATTAGGTGATTTGTGTCAAATTAAGTCAGTTGATCATGCAGTCCATTGGATGTTGTTAATCTCAGATGAATTACATAAAACCAGTCAACCATAATTCTTCAATGGTGCTAAATATTAGGCTTGAAAAGATATAACTTAAGTCAAGATTCATTTAAGGCAATTCATGCATGAATAGAGGCATTTTCATTTACTTTATTTGTAATACTAAATCAGCAAAGACTCCACAATATAAACATAGGTAGTAGAGATTATTCATTTGATTACATAATATCTGGCTTTAAACATAATCATTGATTATTCACTGGCCAATCCAGGTTTATGCCTGGAGTTATAATAGATAAAACCAAAAGTATGGACTGGTTTGCCATTTCGAGTTTATGCAACAAATTTTCATGTATGTGTGTTCAGTTTATTGGAAACAAATTTTATTATGTTATATTTTTTAAAGTTGTCATCAACATTAAAAAATTAGCACAGTTGCCTTTGTAGTGCAAACCATTATATGATATGATTCAACCAGACAGATGAATTGTGATGTAATATCCATTTGTTGGAATTGGATATACTTTCACAGTATTTCAGATCTAAGGAAAAGTATTTGATCCGATAAAATCCCTTAAAAATACATGAAAATGGGCAAGTTTAAATCATTAATAATGCCCCACATTGAGATATGGGAGCCTTGTGGTATTCGCCTTTTCAGTTTGTAATTTAGTCTGTCAGTTCACCTGTCTGTAATTTAGTCTGTCCATCTGTTCACACTCCTTGTAACCACCCAAGCTCTGTAGTCTTTACATATACTTAAACAGTAATTGGTGGGTAATTATCTATTTATACATAGAACTGGATGTGCATTTTAAAATCGTCTTTTTCTTTTCAGGTCCAATTTTTATTTATTTATTATTACAATCTATCAATTTTATTTAATAAATAACAATCTTCACTACAGCAGATCCTTGTAACCAGCAAAATCTTTCAACGTATTTTGATGTATGTTGTCTTGGTGACCAAATATGTTTTAAATAGGTTTTGTCATCCTCAACAATAATGATATTGTGCCATATGATTGGGCTGTCACTTGTAACTGAAGAACCATTCATCACATTCTGATGAAAATTTTGTATTTTAATATCTGTGTTGGATTTGTCTGTCAACTCTGTTTTTTGATCTGGTTATTTTCTTTGACATGTCACTTAATATTATTGCATGAGTGTTTACAACAAGCAATGATAGAAAACTATTTGTTATACAAGTTTTGGTATAAACATTGCCCCATAGACATATACATTTTTATGGGATTTGTCTGGTCACTACCTTAATATAGCTATATTCTATTGCAGTTTTGGTATGAACTTCGTCCCATAGAGTTATATTTGCCTTTTATGGTTTAGTCTGATCTACTCCATTTTACACCCAGTTATGCCACTTGTCATGCAGATTCTTTTCTTCACTTGGAAACTTGAAATTTTGCTTGCAATCAGAATGGCTTAAGAACCGGTTATTCAACAAATTCATATACAATTTCATGAGAACATTATTTCGTTTCATTGACCTTATAATATATCTCGTGTAATACATTTTGAATTTGAGTAATGGCCATTGTCAGTTAGTTAAATATTTTCTCTCATGGGATATTGCTTCTTTTGATAAAACTGTGAAGGACTTGGATTTTAAGTATTCCATGTCTTTGTTTTGAGGAGTCATGACCACTGAATGCCTCTCTTTTACTAACTTTAATTTCTTAATATGAGTTCATCTGCTAAAGTCCCTACCAGGGAAATAATGCAATGAACAGGGTCCTTTGCACTGCACTTATCACTAACAGCTGTAGTTTTCATTTGATTTAACATGAGCGCTTGAAAAAGCACGGTGTAGTTATTGTTCCACAGCTAATAAACCTCTTTCCTTTATAAACAACTAAATAATAGTCAATGATAAACACTGAATGTGGGTGCTTAATCTCTTTTGAAACATCAAGTGCACTTTTCACAGAATCCAGGAGGCTTCCTTTTGCTTCCAAACTTACCTGTTAGAAACAATTGCACCAATTATATTATTAACAATTAATGACACTGACTTGCATATTGCTACTTGCCTATTATTTACCCTTGTGTAGCGTATGACTACAACACAAAACCCCATGGAACCTCTCACTGTAGACTAACCATCATACCTGTATTTTTAGTCCTAATACTAAAATATTTGTCATAAGTACCTTCAGAATTGTAATTCAGAAATCTTTTCCTTTTATTTTATTAACACTGATATAAATGTAACATCTTTTTGTAAGGTGTTGATGAGTTAAATGATCACTGATTAACCGAGTGTTAAACACATGATTGTGAGATATTATGGTAGTTCTTTTGGAAAATACACATACAGTCATGACTCTAATACATGAATGGCTGCATTTTCTGGTGGTTGAACTTAATATGAAATAGAAGTCAAGTATGCTAATGCCATCTTTTTACTCATTATTCTACTTTTAAAGTTAGAAAAAATACTTGTTTAACTTTTATGCTGCATCATTTAAGGCATGTGATCTCATCTTCAGTAATCTACATTAACAATATATACCACTAGTCAACAACAAAAACTGAAAAATGGTCAAGTTTAAACCTTTGCCCATGGATAAGCCAATACCCCCAACCCCCTTCTACCAGGCTTTTTTTTTCCAAAAAATACTTGACTTATGTTTGCTACTATATACGGTATATCTGTATTTGCAGTGCAGTTATTAATTGAAGTGTTAAAAGGAATATTTGAACTAAATATCATGGGGACTGCTTCGCTTCAGCAGGTGGTTTGTCATGATGGTGCATTTCCATAATAAACTTGATCCATGCACGACAGTTGTGCATATAACTAACTGACAGGTTCTGATAGCAGAAGTTGCTTACATCAGGTTTTGTAGTGTTTGACAGATATGTAATGGAGTATTATTTGAAATATAAATTGTCAAGGAAGAGAGGAGTTATAAGCTGGTTTTCATTCATAAAGGGTACAGTTTATAATTGAATTAGTTGATAAACAATTTTCAAGACTTTTGTGCAGAGTTCAGTGTAGAGTGAATCATCTGCACATTTTAAGTTATTAACCACACTAAAATCTCATAATGTGTGACACCTGAAAAATAGGTATTTTGACAGTAACATAAGGTGCTTTCTGTAAAGCCATGATTATCATACACTACTGTGATGAAATTGAAGGACCATAGTGATACCTTTAGAGACCTTTATTGGCACCCTGATACATCTACATGTATTACCTATCATCTTCAGTATATTGACCTAGTGTGGTCATTGAGACACTGGGCTGCTAAACATCTTTGCAGTTCCCTCCACTTGTCTGGATCATGTGCCAATACCTGCGTCTCAGCAAAACTTTTACTGGTCCATTCGGTGATGTTGTCAGTCCAGTCTACATGTATTGCCTATAACCTATTATAAACAGTAAATAGACTAATGCTTTTGGAAAACTTAGGGCAGTTTATACAGTTGATTGTCATTATGGTGATTAAATGGTAAGCTAGTTACAAATAAATAACCACCTTTGCAAATTGTACTTTATTGACTGACAATAGGCAGTATGAATTTATGATAAGAATTCTTAATCAGATAAAACATTTGGCTAATTTACATAGGTTAAATACAAGAATTGGGATAACCCATTTAGCTAATTTGCATAGGTAGACTACAAGAATTTGGATAACCCATTTAGCTAATTTGCATAGGTAGAATGCAAGAATTGGAATAACCAATTTGACTAATTTACATAGGTAGAATAAAGAATTGGGAGAACCCAAAATTTTGGCCAATTTGCATAGGTAGAATACAAGAATTGGGATAATGCAATGTTTTTGAACTTGTGTATATTGCAGAGATGTATGCTGATGAAACAAATGCTTTTACTCTTCTTTTTGTTGAGTGATATTATTTATATCATCTTTATTAAAAATTATTGGTTATTATGTAAGGCAACATTTTTTGCAGTTTGAATTTAATACATATATTATTTCCATACTATGAATACGTGTAATTAATTTTTAAAGACAAAAAAAATGTTGAAATGCATTTGTAATTCATTGTTGGATATTAGCCATCAGTGAAGTGAAGCCCAAAGTTAGTGGAATTTGACTTTCTGAAGTGCAGCAGCAATGGGAACATTTTATTCTTTGTTTTATCATTCTCCGAGTTCAAAGAACAGCATGGCATCACTAACTGGTTTGGTTTCTCTGAGTACAGAATTGGCTGATTATGCCAATTTGTGCTCTGAGATATCTGTCTAAGATACCCTGGGCAGGAGATCAATCTTGGGGTTGCTTAATCAATAGAGGACACACTGCAGTTTAACATTATTATTAATGGTCACATTGCTGACATTACTATTCAATATAATCTTGAAAAGATATTGTGAAAAGTCAAGGAAAAACATGCTTTTGATAAATCAGTAATTCAGATGTCAGTTTCATTTCAGCAAGATGTTTATAGCCAGTTTGGAGTTTCCTGTTTTCTGAAAGCTTGTTACTCTGACTTTGCGGAGTATTAGTACATAGTTATTGATTGGCCCCAAGTGGCAGAGTGGTCTAAAGCACTCTCTCTTATTATGGATCACTGCCATCTCACCTCTGTCTGTGTGGGTTCTAGTTTCAGATTCGGCCAATGTGGATATGTGAAAAAGCTTTGCCAGTAGCTTCTTGTGGGTCGGTGGTTCTTTCTGGGGGTTTTCCCTGGGTTCTTCCTCCACCATTAATACTGGCCGCCATGTATAGCCTATCTTGTGCTGAAAAATGGCCTTAAACCAAAGTAGAGAAAGACAAGAGAATTGACACCATTATTAACATCAATGAACATTTTATATCCTATTTGAATATATTCAACAAATTTTTTGAAGTAGAAGATGATATTCGTTTAGGCACTAAGAAAACAATTCAACAAGATCTTCAGAGAAAGTTTTCATAACAGAACCATTCAGTTCTTGATGACTGCTGTGTTGAACACTGATGAACACTTGCATTGCCATTAAATCCTCCAGTGTAAGTATGGAGAGCTGCATCTAGTTACGCTGTCCAATGCATTGTAAACATTTGGTGTACTTTCTTGGTTTGTTGTAGTTGTATAAGTTTGTAGTGATATTTGATGGTGCCTAAACTTACCAGCTAGATACTGTATTGATGCAGGCTAGATACTGTATTGATGCAGGCTAGATACTGTATGGTACAGGCTAGATGCTGTATTGATACAGGCTTCTCTGCTAGATACTGTATGGTACAGGCTAATCTCTGCTGGATTCTCAGAGCAAACCGTAACAAAGCTCATTCCAGCCATAATGTTTGCATTATCAGAACTGTATATATAAGAAACAGTTTGACCATGATTTATGATTGTGTATATAGAAAAATGAATATATATCGCCCTTAGAACTTGGCATTATCTTTGAAGGAAGGGAAAAAAGATTTTCAGATTTAATCAGGAGATCTTACATGTAATACATCTATAATAAATAGACCTGTCCTTTATGAGTATTAATGCTATACTGAGACAAATCAAAGTGTAAAGTCATGTATGACTTATTACTGTCTTTTAATCAATCTGTTTCATGTGTGAATTGATAGTATTTTAACAAAATTAAGATAAGAATAACAATAAAGAGAATGTTCAGTTCAGTGTGTAAAATATGCTACGTACAGATGGTGCCTCTATTTTGATGGACGTTGTATAGATTTTATTGATATGATGTACAACTTCAGATGCTTTCCCTTGCTGTTGTGTTTGACAATGTAAAACTCTGTCAACCTGGAGTTTTTTAAATTTATTTTTG
This sequence comes from Unio pictorum, assembly GCA_030141615.1. Lineage (NCBI taxonomy): Eukaryota > Metazoa > Mollusca > Bivalvia > Unionida > Unionidae > Unio > Unio pictorum. The sequence goes on from JARLTB010000126.1 coordinate 13,475,010, forward strand.
CTGGGCTAAGCAGATATCATATTGATTTCAAAAAAACTATTCTGACAACTGATATATATATATATATATATATATATATATATATATATATATATATATATATATATATATATATATATAATGATCAGCATGTATAATGTGTTTTGAACTTCAAGCACTGGACAAAAGTGGATCATTTAGTTGCATAAATCTAAATTGGTTATTTTTTTTTTAATGTTTGAGAAAAAATTAAATTTCTCCTTTTTTTAACCCAGGGAGAAATTTTTTTACTAGGGTCAACAATGAAAAATAGTGATAGTTGGCTGACTGAAAACATTTTTTTTATATATGGAGTAAAAATCTGACTTAAAAGAAACGTTGCCGCTGATCACAAACTTGTTTAAGTTGGCTTCAATGTTAATTTCAGTGCAGTGATGTGTAATAAAATGTCCTCAACAAGTGCTTGACAGATGAATTAAGTTCTGCTTTGTGTGCTTTATTTATGCAGTCTAGCTAAATGGACTCAGCTGCAGCATAATTTGACACATTCATCACCCTACCTATTATCAGCCTCTTATGTAATCTCAGAAAGGTGGTTGTTCATCTGACCACCTTTAACTTTCAATTGCTTATATCAGCTGCATGCCCCAAGGATAGGTTTAGCTGAGCTTTGAGCAGGGCTGTTTACTGTTTATATACAAACAATACATTACATGCATATATCATGGTGGTCAAGAAATATAGGGTTTCTTTTGTTGTTGAAGAAACTTTGGGACTAAGATTTCGACTGGGAGGGTCCAGTGTCTAAAATCATGTTTTTCTTGTGACACTGCATGTTATGGCAGGTATGTGATGTTCCAAATCAACTCTGATGAAATGAATGCTTTGCACTCTGTTATTAGGACTTGTTTTACACAGATAATTTAGAGACACTTGTTTGTCCATTCAACTATATGTGTCATTTAAAAATAGTGATACTGTATAAATTTGGAATGGCTAGGAATGGACCCTTTTCAAAACATTGATGCACCATTGGTATAGTCGATTTGAGTCAGTCCTAGTAATCACCTATTAACAATTGGGAAATGTTTCCAGGATATACCCAAGTAAACAAAATGAAAATGGATTTATTTCTCTAATACCATGATATTATTAAAACCTTTGCAACAAAATGAAAACTGATGTGTCTCTCTGATACAGTGGTATTATCTAAACCTTTGCAACAATATCGGGTTCATTACCTATACTTCTAACATTGGCTGATCTTGTGAATGATTTGTAAATTGCCATTGTCTCTATTGAACAGTATATAAGAGATTAATATGGCCATTTCGTCATGCATAGAAATACTCAGCAAATATTGTGTGTTGGTTATTTGTTCATCTGCAAGAACAAACTTAAGGACCTAATAATGTTTTGTACCTTAAATATTTTCAGCATTTTTTTGTTTTCCAATTTCATGGTGTTTTTTTTTTCTTCAGCTTAGAGCTTCTAAAGATTGTACAAAGTCATTATTATTATTATTATTATTATTATTATTATTATTATTATTATTATTTTCCTCTCAGATACACATTCACTGTTTTAGTTGCTGTTGTTGTAGGGTTTAATGGCATTTTTTAGCAAATGACAGGCTATACATGGCGGCCGATACTTTTATTGGTGGAGGAAACGGCCCGGGAAAAGCTCGAGAAAGAACCTCGACCCACGAGAAGCTACTGGCAAGCTTTCTCACATACCAAGATTGGCCAAATCTGAGACTCGAACCGATGCAGACAGAGGTGAGATGGCAGTGATCCATAATGGTGAGCGCTTTAGACCACTTGGGGCCCTGCCATTGTTTTAGTATTGCATTTTTAAAAAAACTATCATTCTTCTTCAGGTCCCAAAACCCCAATAGCGATCATTTGCTTCAAGAAGAAGAAAAAAAAACAGCAACTCTTTAGAGTTTATAATGGTATATTTAAAGTACCATACCTACTTGCCTATTGCAAACAATATTAACCCCAATTTGATGTTGTATAATGTGCTGGTAAATCAGGGTTTATGTTGTTTTACAGATAATTGTTTTACTGATTAGTCCTATCAAACTGTGTAGACTCGGATCAGCCACTGCATTATGGATGTAGATGAAAAGTTCCATGGAACACGTTTTATGTAAATATATGGCTTATTTCAGAAGAAAAAAAATGCTTTCTAATTGATCAATTAATTACAATTTGTATCAATTTTTAATAGCTGTCTGACAAGGAAAGTTTGAATTAGCGAGATTTCAATTTTTCCTCATAATTGATTAGATCTTTTACACTTGTGTTAATTTTTTCAAATTCATGTAAAGGTAGGTCATTACTTTGGCCATAAATTGCACCTAAAACAACTGAATGTTGGAGACTGGTCTTCTTGGGCTGTCTCTTAAAATGTTGAATCTTTTGTGAAGAATAAATTGCCTGGTAATTACCGGTATATTGAGGCCATTATTTAAATGTATATTAGGCTAATGTAAGTCAAAATGATTGAAAGTGTGTTTATCACAGAATGAGTAGAAAGTTATTGCAGTTTTTGCATAGAACGTATATGCCGGTTCTCTCTTTTAAGATGAACTTATCGTATTTACTCTCTTTTAAGAAGAACTTTTCGCATATACTCTCTTTTATGATGAACTTATCATATTTACTGTCATTTAAGACAAGGCAAATTGAAAACACCAGACTCAGATCTGCCATTGCATAATATACCAGTAGATCAGGGTGTGTGCAGTTTGTTAGTAATTTGTAGAACCAACAGCATATGCCTTGTGATCTGTGGGCACATCTTGCCATGGCAGATCAGGATCCTTGTTTTTTTACAGTTTGACTTATAAGCATGTATACAATATATGTTGAAAAAATATTAGAATATATTTTCAATCCTGTCATGTTTTAAAGATTTTATTTGCATTCATACTCAAGGTATAATTATATTTTTGTTGGAGTATCACAGTAAATAAGGTACTGTCAGACTGAATTTATTATCCTATAAGGTTATCTTAGATGTAAATTTACCAGTAGTTCATAAACATTTAGTGTGCCAGAGTAGCATCCAACTTGAGCTTATCTGTGGAGATAAATGATATACCATTAGGATTTTGCATAAGCCTATTGTAACTTTCTCTAAGAACATAGTGTGGACATTCACCTGTAATTTGGTTTTCTTGGTATTTCAGTTGGTCATGGAGAGAACTCTTGTATACTTGTACATGTATAGGTAAATGATACTGTATAATAACCAGACTTTTAAAATTTATTTTAATAGGTACTTTAATTAATAAATTAAATCAGTGAACAAATTTAAAGTACTCTTTAACAACCACTTCAGTAAAACAGCAAACTTTTTAAATACGGGAAACATTTTTCAAGATCCAGTGCAAGATGCAATACATTTCTCTGAAACAGACAGCACTTGGTAACATAAGGTACTTCAGGACACTCCTCCAGTTGTAGTATGGTATAATCATGGTTCCCAATGAATCAAGTAAAAATTATATGTACCATGTAATTCATTCTCAGGTGAGCTCACTATATGGTGGTATACCTAATATTTGCATATGGATTGCTTTATAATGAGAGACTTGTGTAATAGCCACCTAATTGTTATTGTCAGTTTTAGGCAGTTTCAGATTTGGCTTCAAGCCTTACAGGGGTTAAATTAGTATTTTGCTTCATATAAAATCTTGACTCGTTGGAAAGCTATCACTAATCTCCAATCAGGTGGAATGTGCTGGTCATTGGATGTTTTCAGTCACACAAGGGGGGGGGGGGAATGGGGGAGTCTGTTAATTGGAAAAGCTGGTTCGTGAATGTAGGTTAATATGGCAGTTGTTATCAGTAAACAAACCTTTTAATAGCAGTAATAACTTAAACCTTTTAATAGCAGTAATAACTTAAACCTTTTAATAGCAGTAATAACTTAAACCTTGCTATTTTCAAGATTTATACTTTTTCTTGCTGACAAACTAAAAACTGCACAATACCAACAGCAAATCAGGGTCTATTTTTGATTACTTATAACAAAATATATTGACCCGAATTACTTATAACAAAATATATTGACCCAAATTACTTATAACAAAATATATTGACCCAAATTACTTATAACAAAATATATTGACCCAAATTACTTATAACAAAATATATTGACCCAAATCTGCTGCCACATTTAGTTGATGGCAGGTTGGGGTCTGTGCAGTTTGATTTGGCTTTAACACAAGTACTTTTAAAACGTTTTTGTTTTTACATAAAATAAAAAGTATTTAATTACCTCCTCACAGTAGTTGTTTACCATATCTGTATCAAGAACAGCATTTTATCCTTATCTCTATGTATCTCTTCCTTACTCTGAAACATGATCATCTTGATTAGTTTAAAATATGCCACTTATAAACATTTTTTTGCACATAGAGTCCAGTGTCAATTGAACATATGGTAGAAGCTGTTTTTCTTTCAATCAGAGGATTCTTTTATTTGTTAAAAATGTGTATTTTTTATGAATGCTTTAAATCCATTAAATGAGGAATTGAGAATTTGATTGTTGTGTTTGTGAATGATTCAAGGTATAAAGAACCAGTATAGGCAGATGATTTTGATATAAAATAACTTTTTTAAACAGAGAAAGGAAAAATAATAAGATATGAACATAAAGGAAACTAAAAGTGTCAGAAATAAAGAGCTTATTAAAAACTACATAAAATCCTTGTAACACCCATTAGTGTTAGAAACTCATAAAGCACTACTACATCGAAGGTGAAAAGGATAGGGTGTAGAGGAGAATATTTTACCAAGTTATTAAAATATTTTTTCAACTTTCCAAACTGTTGGCCCTGCATAATAGGATTTTCCTCATTTAACCAAAATTAAATTGCAGCCATAAAAATTATGATATTAAATACCAACCATACTGTAATGTATTTTCACTGTATTGCGGCAATATTTTATTGAATATTTGTTGCATTGGACTTCTATAAAATTGGAAAAGTAGCAGATAAAAGTTATACATTAACAGTTGACTTTGGTGGCATAGCCCCATCCTAGATACAGGGATACAGGTGGCAGCCAAAAGTAGCCAGTTGCTCTAGCAGATAATAGGCAAATTACCTGACTACCAGCTTTGAGGCAATTCTCAGATATTTAAGAGTGATCTGAAGTAGGGTGTACACTTTTCTGAAAAGAAAGTGTGAAGTTTAGGCTCACTTTAAGTTGCGTTACAAAATATGACTGGTATTTGAAAAGTATAGAACATTTTGTTATAATTTTTATTAAAAAAACCTGTTAATAAATTATCACTGAGTGATAGGCAAAAAACATTCTATAAATGATCTGTACATGCTTCAGAGAAGTGTGTTATCTGCAGATAGCATAAGTAAATGAAAGTGACATAAAAATGTTGGAGAAGATGATCAATTTGTTATGGAGCATAAGTAAATGAAAGTGACATAAAAATGTTGGAGAAGATGATCAATTTGTTATGGCGCATAAGTAAATGAAAGTGACATAAAAATGTTGGAGAAGATGATCAATTTGTTATGGAGCAAAGCTCATACTGTAAAGCATGACACTTTGAAGGTACTCTCCAACTGATATTGAGGCTGACTTTGATTGGATGTAATTCCTTGTCATATCACACAATTTTGAGTTGGTTTGAAAATTTTCTAAAAATGCCAAATCATATATTAGCTGCCTCACTTAGCACTCAGCATTAAGAGGTTACTGACTGTAAAACGTCTCCCTGTTAACACATTAACCCCTAGCGACGACTTTACTGTGCATGAGGTAGTAACCTGCTTCCAAGGTCTGTAGCGTCAAGATCATACATGATTCACTAAAATGGGTGGTATCATAGAAAGGTAGACAGATGTAGCTCTACAATGATACCAAATAATCTGGACATTTTAGTTGCACTACAAAATACAGAGGGAAAAAGCGAAGTTTTTAGACCCGTTTCTTTTTCACCCAAAAATCACCCATGGTCGGATTCTGAATTTGTGTCTAGATTTGAGACTTTATGGCCTCAGATCTACAGCAGACTGGTCTGAAATGCACACAGACAGGTGAACCTGTGCAAAAAGTAGGATAAAGTAGACATTTTGAATAAAGAGTCTTCTCCATACGAAAATTATGGGTCCGTTAAGCAAAATGAAAAAAAAAAAACACAAAAAAAACATCTCCAATTTTTGCCCTTCTGCTCATGCGCCAGCAAACTAACCAACAAAAAACATTTTCTTTAGCATGACTAGCCATTTGTCTAACAGAATATTGCTTGGAAATTGATGGATTACGATGTCCCCAAAATGTGTTTCCTACTCGCATTTAATGCGAAAACAGAAAAAACCTCCAGGGCTTAATGTGTTAATAAGAGGGGTAGTTAATTGGATTTAGCTAAATTATCTACGGAATGACCTCCCTTAATATTATGACTGTTGAGATTCTATCTTTCATTCACACTGAGAAATGGGCAAGATTATTGGGAAGAAATAATGCAATACGAGCCTCTTTAGACTAGAAAAATAACAAATTTAATCATACAAATTAATAGGGGTAATTTCAATTTAACTTAAATGATATCATCAGGATTTAATAGCAGTGTCTAATTTGAATTTATTTCATCATCATAATGAGTGGTGAAAAGAGTGCAATGTCCACAACTGATTGCATCATTTTCCCCTTGTCTGTGTTCCAATGTTTCCTCTTTCCTTGAGTCTTCCTTTTCCATCTGACTCGTCCTTCTTAGACTTCCTAGATTTTACTCTCTTCTCATCACTAAGTTCCCCTTTCAGACCTCACTTGTCACTTCAGATTTTTCTTTCTTTCTTTCTTTTATTTTGGCCCAGGACTCTGTCTCTAGACTGTCAAGTTCCCTCTCCTTCGAAAAACAGTTTCCTTAATGCTTTTAACTTTAGAACTTGTGCATCCGGCACTTAGAAACCTTGTCTTTCTTGCAAGAAAGACATCTGGTTCCTCCCTTGTTTAACAAGGAAAGACACTATTCTTTCTTAGGTTTCCCCCAGAGACAAACTTCTATATCTCAGGAAATTTCTGACTAAAGAATTTTGACCAAGGTTGTCACTTTATTATGCCCATTAGTTCTAAGATGTATGCCTTAATTTCACTCGGCCAATCATAAGCAGTGGTTTTTAAAAAAATTTCCTTAGACAAACATTTGTTTCATCAGTCAGAATCTTCGAACTGCGTTATATAACTTTTTCCTTTGAAGTATGACTATATGACATAGATCAGATGTTCAGCAGCCTCATTCTCAAACCTGTTTTAGAATATCCCATCAATTTCATTGAATCTGAACACTGGTCCCTTTGATGTTTTAACACTGATATGGAAGAAATTAAGAATAAAGATCAAAATGACCCTTCCCAAATACTCACCTGGCCTAAATGTAATAAATTATTTAAGCTCAGCACATTCAACTTTAAGGTTCACTGCTTATTTGAAATTTGATACTTTACAGTTACCTAATTATTATGACTGGTCAGCCTGGTGTCAGGATAGTGTAAATGGGTGAGACATGAATCGCCACCTATCTGAAGCATGATTCCCCTAGTGCTATACATCACAATAAACTGCCACACTGCAGACATCATAGAGATATGACTCAAATTGTTAAAGCTACCTTAAAATCCAAACACATTTTTCATTTAACAATTCATTCAAAGACTTGTTTTACATATTATTCATTTAAATACTTTATTCTAAGACCTGTCCAACACATTAACTTTCATGAAACATTATTTCCATTTATCACACTAGCCTTAGTAACATTGTAATCCAGGTCAATAGAAAAAATGTATTGGAAAAGTAGATCACCTGGTTACCTAATTAGAAAACCTCATAGAAACAATTGTTACTTGTTTAATTTTAATAATTTAGAAGCTATTAGTATCTTAAGCAATTAAGTGACATTCTTTTTAATGTGGAAAGTTGTGTTATGCCTCTTTAAATAGTTTTAATAAGTCAGCTTTTAAAAGAGAATGATAAACTGATAGTAATTATACTATCAAACATGAGTCTGTTTGGTTCATTGGATGGTGTACAGCTAGTTGTGTTTGCATACACTACACAAATAGGTTTGTTTATATTTTCCCACTAGATTTAGTGGCATAGCCATGAAAGATTTGCCCTTAAATGTTCTTAAAATCAAGGAAAGGAAACACGACGACATGCATGAATGAGGAACAAGAGAAAGGAGAGAAACTCTTAGCTAGGAAAATGGAGATGTAGAGTCAGTCATTTTAATTGTTGACACCACCATAATTTTGTTTTGGCTTGTATTAAATTTGGGCAACAAGCACTGGTATAGGGGGTTTCACGGTTACTAGCTCACCAGAGGGCGTATCGGTGCAGCTCACTTCCGGATAGTTCAATAATTAGAGATGGCAGACGTAGATCAAGAAAATTTGACAAACCGCTCACATTTTGCAAACAGGATCGATATCTCACTATCTTAAAATTAAATTCTATCAATATTTGATAAATTGTTGTTACATCTTTATTTTTTTTCTCACTAACTTGCGCTGCAGCCAGCTTTTAAATAAATGTTTTCTGCCCGTTTCAGATCTTCATTATCTTTCCATTACTACATTATGTACTAGTTTGTGTTATTTGATTGTGCAAAAGTGTATCGCTGCGTAAAAAGTTCTTGCAATTTATCTCGCTTGAAGAATGTTGAAAAGATGTTTATTTTTTTTTACAGTTTTAATCACAGCAGTAAATTTATGTTGAACGACAACAAAAAAGTTCTAACTTTTTAAAGTTCTTTTATTATTGATTTAGACTGTTGCATTTCTATTTATGTTAATTATATTTTAAATGAAGTAACTTGAGTTTCTTTAAAAATGCACAAATGTCGTCCGCGCTTGAACGGACAGGCGCACGTACGAGTCTCCTTGATGATTATTCTAATTTTAATTCCTGGAACGGATGGAAATTTTAGAGTATATAATGTGGAGAAATATCTATGTGAGACACACTATGCATGCATAGGACATTTGTGGTTCTCACCTATATGCCTGTCTTTCTGTATGTGTGTCTATCACATTTCATCTGGTGCATTGGGTATGTATATCCTCGAATGAATGTGTTTGCATACGTATATTACATAAACGTACTTTAGGTGAAAAATGAGTATAATTTGATACTAAGAAAGAAGGAGTGACCGATAGAAAAAAAACAAAGATGAATATTTGTGAGTATTTATTTATTATTGACTTGTAGGGCATTTTCTTAGAAGCAGTGTCATTTTTTAAAATAATACTGTTTGCAATTTTACATCCGGTCACGTGGATTAATATTGAACCAAAGTAGTAGGACGAAATCTGTGAAATAATTGTATTTTTAAAACTTACATCTTTAATGCAAGGAAAGTTAAACAGAATTAAGCTAATTTTAATAAGGCTGTTCTAAATGAATTTGCAGGTGTCAATCTGAAATCTTGTTAAAGACCCTAGCAGATTTGAAAGTTATTGCATGTACCGTCCGATACCTGATGTTCAAAATTCTAAACAAAAATGAAACGAGATAAAACATCATTAACTGAAAATTGTATAATTTGTACACCCAAATATTAAACAATATTCCATCAGCATTAATTACACTCCCTTATCGATAGCTAATGTAATTATTGCTTTGTCAAATTCATCTGAATACAATAATATACTGTTCCATTTTTAAAATTTAAAAAAATAACAACAACGTTTCTGATTTAAAATATTTAGCATTACATATCAGCTGCTGGATTGAATTCGTATTACAATTTTCTTATCGAACTTGTGTAATAACGTTCTTAGCTCGTGTTATAAACGAAATATTAGCCTTACGAAAGTAACTGAGAAAGAAGGATATATCAACATATCAAAAATGCAAATTGTTGAGATTACTTTTCTTTAAAGTTATGTAGCCCAAAAGGTGCAAGAAATGTTTAAAATTGGAGAGCAAGGTGAAACGTTCCTACAAATGTGTCTGAAATTATGGATAGTGAATCTATATTATCAGGTATAATATAAATATGGACAGTGTATTTAATTAAATTAATTGACATTATTAAAGTATGGAAAGTAAATATTTAATTATCTGATATAATGTAAGTATGTACACTGAATCTAATTATCTAATTTATTGTCTATAGTTATTCTCCTAGTATGAACAAAATAAGTTTGACATATATACTTGATTCATTGACTTTCCTTTATTAACTTTATGTTTCGCTAATCAAGTGTAGAGCAGTAAACTATCCGGAACTGGAGATTTTTTGTGGGCATGCGCATTGGAGCTAAGGGAGGTAATTTTAGGCGCTACGATCAGTAACTCCGTTGTAACCGTGAAACCCCCTATACTTGGCAACCAGGGCACTCAAGGGTCTGAAGTACAAAATGATACGTTTCCTATCAATCATTATTATCAGTATAGATCTTCACTATCCTGATATTTCTGATGTTTGTTTTAAAAAATAGCCCTATTGTGCCACCAATTCATTTAATATTGTATTTATCATTATTAGGTACTTTGAGTGCCAGATTGTTTCATGTCCAGATTCGTGTAGCAATATAAACAAGTGAATTTATTATGTAAAACTAAAAATACTTATGTTCTTATCTTTATGTTAGTCAAATACTAATTGCATTATTAAGTCTTGAAACTGTTTACTTTGGCTAGCAGTCTGGTTCCATTTAGTGTTTTATTATACTGCAAGACATGAGTTATATTAAGTGCCTGAACTATCCATTTGTATTAGCAGGAAAAGGGATAAGAACCTTTTATCATTCCTTTCTGTTGAGTGAACAAAAGTAATGGTGGTCAATACTGATATGGGATATATTTCATGGTGAATTAGTTTCAGAAAATACAAAAGTACTTAGGTATGGAATGGGGTTGTATTTTATGGCACAACAACACTCTGAAGGTTATATTTGCAGAGGCAAGTAGAGTCAAGTGTCTTACCAAAGAACACCACAGTGGTCTCTCTGGTGGAAATGACCCCATATGGCTTGATGGTTAAAGGCTTATACACTCGACTTTTTATGTGTAATTATTAATTAAATTTTATCTCTTCAGAGCCCAATTTGTCTCAGCCATTATCATGTGATTTAGATAGCAATTAGATAACATTTCAGTGGCACAAGTCTGATTAATGGTATGGATTTGTTGATAGCAGTATTACAAGTGTTAAATACCATAATTATCAGCTGATCTCCATGCAATACTGTATTTAAAACTGTTATGAACACAGAGTACATTTACCATATATACTCGCTTATAAGAAAAGTCAGACTCTAAACAACCAAGATCCAGGTCCACCTATTGCATAATGCATCTGCAGATCAGGGTGTACATTGTTCTAGTGAATACGCCTAACAAACTATACACCCAGATCTACTGGAGCATTATGTGATGACAGATCTGGGTCTGTGCAGTTTGCAGTTGGATTTGTCTTGTAAGCTAGTATATATGGTAGTTTGAAATTGTATTTCAGTCACAGAGGAACAGTCTGAATTACTTCAAACCCATGCTGGACAAGTGAAGGTTAATTTAACTTGACCCTTTCCCCACACACACCTAATAACCCTTGCCACAGGTTATAGTGTATTGCCCCTTAATTAACAGCTGTGTCAGAATTGTAGTAACCTGTCACAGGTTCAGTAATACACAGTAAAGCAAAAAAATGTTGACAGCCTACCATCCCAGTTTTTCATTGCTGACCCTAGCACCTTTTCCCCTCAGTGTTTTTAAAAGATATTTTTTTTAAACAAAATTCTATAAATTGATTTGTGCACCAAATTGAGCTGATTTAGCCCAAAACTTGAAGCACTGGGTACATTATATATATTAATCATTAAAATATATATAATGAAAAAATAATACCTACCTATCCTAATTTTAAAACCAATGCAATAGGAAACACATATTTTTTGAATTTATCATACACATATAGTGAATTGGCATACATCATGAAGCTGAATATATATACTGATAGAAACATGTAACAAATTATGATTACAAAAAATCAATTTTGAGAATCGTTAGAGATATCAAATTGTTTTACTTTACATGATTTCTACTTGCAGCTTATCATTATGATGTTACTTAATTAATTTTCTCAAGCAAATTTATTTACTTGCAGTTTTAAAAATAAAAGAAACTCTAATAAACATTTTTAACAATTCGGAGAACATTTCATGGATTGTTTCAGAAACAGAAAACTAAAGAAAATAAATATAAAAAACTAATTAATCTACAATATTTGTTTTTTAACTTGCAAGTAGGGTAAAACACAATGAAGTTGGATTTGAGATGTTCTCATTTACTAAAAAATCTTCTTGCCATATTTGTTTAAATATTCTCAAGATTATGACACCAATTATGCCAAGTGTGACTGTATTTTGTGTGCAAGGTTACGACTTGTACTAATATTGACGCTCAAATATCTCATTTGAAAGTAAATAATCTTCTAAGCACACTTGGTCAATCTTTCTTAGAATTTGAATACCTTTAATGTAATTATTGTAAATTGGACAAAAGGGTTTTCCTTTATGTTGTTATTAAAGAGCTGCTGAAAGAACAGGAAATGTCTTTTCAGCATTGACCCAGCAGGTTTTTAAATCATATTTTCCATTGTTATTCATTTCCTGCTTTCATTGGATAGCTGTTTTAATGTCCAAATTGGGAACTTGTATTTTGATGCATGTACTGTAGTTTATTGAGGTTTTTATGTTTCTAAAATGACCATCCTGTCACTTTTTAATCGAGGGAGGGCATCGTGGGTGGCTATTTACTCACAGTATTGGAAATAGGACACTATAATGTTTGAGAATCAAGTCATCCAGATTTCTGTACAGTCCCAGGAATGTGACACAACCTTACATTAAAACATGTTTTAAATTCTGCAAAGTCACACCTGTAACAAACTGAAAAATTCTAAGTTAAGGAAACTACTGTGTAATTTGGTAATCTTCGTTGATCATCAGGTTAAGTAAATTAATTCTGGTCATGGTTTCATAGAAAACTTTTTTCTTTGAAACTGAAATTTTAGTGAAATTTACACTTGCATTAAATCCTCCAATGTAAGTATGGAGAGCAGCAAGGGCTGCATCTAGTTACGCTGTCCAATGCATTGTAAACATTTGGTGTAATTTCTTGGTTTGTTGTAATTGTAAAAGTGTGTATGTGTGTCTATGTGTGTGTGTAGTGATGATATTTGATTTGCCTTGATTTTATAATCCATTATACTTTCATTTTTTTTTTCACTGAACTTAATTTGTACAAAAAGTAGTTGTTGAAGATCTGATTGGTATGATTTAGCTTATTATGTGTTTAGAGTAAAGCGTGGGCTTATCAAGAATTGGTTTATCATCAGATAAATATGATGATAATATCGAGGTCTTTGCTGTTCACATGAAATCATAATCAGAACAATACATCATAGGTTTCGATCAGCTGGCACACCACACAACATATGGGGGTCTATGCTACCATAGATTTTATATTAACCAGTTGAATAACTGTCAGACTGAGATTCCAATAGAATAACTGTCATTGAATAACTGTCAGACTGAGATTCCAATAGAATAACTGTCAGACTGAGATTCCAATAGAATAACTGTCAGACTGAGATTCCAATAGAATAACTGTCAGACTAAAACTCAAATGGAATAACTGTGTCAGGTTACTTGCAGGTTATGAGTGTTATTCGTATAATATTGAATAAGCCCCACTTGTCAAAGGGTAAGTGTTACGTCCCACTTTGTCAAAGGGGTATTGTACAATATATAATAATAATAACTATAACCCACTCCCCTCTGATACTTGTTATCTAAGAGATGACCGCCCTCGATATAATTGCACGGTTAGAGTATGAGAATAGGTATGGTAAACTAAGCAGGTATATTGAACAAACAACTCCGAGTCCCCTTAAAGATAAATAAACAATTTAATCAATTACATACACAATTGTGAAACTTCCTTTCATAACCTGCTTTTTCTCGATCCACGTCCACTGTTCAATCCAATGTTGTTCTAGAAGTCCCTCTCTCTCTAGATAATCTGCACTCGTGGATGTTTCCGCTTGATTTCGGACTTGTCCACTGTATTATGCGTACACTGCAATTTTCGTTTCTCCCAATTCCGTTTCCAAAGTTTACATCGTTATTCCCGTAACTTCACGATCTTCCCAAAAAGCTATTTTCTTCCTTTCAAAAGAAAATTAAAACAACCTAAGTCTCTCGTTACAACGGTTACAGTTGAGACTGTCCATTATTCCTGGTTCGAACAATCAGATATTTCTTTCAGTGATAACAGTTCTATGGCTAGTAATGAACTACACATGTCCTCAAATGAATGTAGTTCCCAATTGTTAATTCGTTTTGCCTTGACCTAATACATTAACATACTACACAGCGAAGCGTTATGGCTCTGCCTTAATTTTCCACAGTACATAAGTCATATACTCTGTGGCTAAATCATCTATGAAATCAAAATTCGGTAAATTCACATGTATTCTTGTAAATTCCTTACTAATGTAATACATTAAATTCTCAGAACACAATCATTATTCAAACAATATGATAAATTCAAGAATTGACGCAACATTTCCTATTCATACTCAGCATAGTGTTTTACGACATAAATTAACACAACGTCATTCTTAACTAAGAAATAAGGTAAGAATTCCAATTCATAATTCAAAAGCACATTATTAAATAAATGTATCAAATGAATTCATGCAAGAACTTCTGATTCATAATACAAAACACATTATTATACAAATGTATCAACTTAAATCAATTATACAAATGTATCAAACGAAATCATGCAGACCTGTAAACAAAGCAAACATCATATAAATTGCATCAACAATATACATGGAATTGTGACAGTACCTTTGTATGATTTTGGTGTGTCACTCAAGCGATGGTTTGGCTGTTTCCCCTGGTTCACAAATTAACAGATGCACTTCTCTAAAATAACATCCAGAGCCTTAGCGAATTCTATATTTTGTCCTCTCACAGGAAAGAATTCAGACTAACTTTTAATTTCACTAGGCCGTTATTATGTTCTAATGATCTTCGTGTGAAAACACACCCCTTATTTAACCATGACCAATCAGAATCAAATGTATTTTGTCCCACTTTCCTCTAAAAGTCGCTTACGTCATGGTCAATATGACATGCTTGGTTTTTAAGTAACAGAATCTCTGCATTTCCTCAATTCTGACACTTTCCGTGAGAAATGAACTTTAAAAGGTCGCCGCAGTCAGCCCCGGCTGCTGTGTAAACAACGTTTAATTAGTACAATGGTCGCCTAGACTCTACAGACACCCCTCTTGCATAGCATGTTGTCATAAATCTAACTAATGGCTATCTGGCCACAACTAATGGTTTATTAATAAATCGACTGAAATTTGGCACTTCACAAACTGTCAGACTGAAATTCTAATATACTCTAGTAAAAAGTAGCATGTTTTGGACTCAGGACTAAACAGTCATGGTTATAGAGCTCTAACAAAATTTAAGATGAACAGGAGAAATTTGTGACATTCGGTAGTTGCAAACCTTTCTTTGAAAGTTTGTGTGCCCTTGAAGAATGGCAAGACCTATAAAAAATTTATACTGATGACTTTATTTCCATTTATACAAGAGAACAACTACTGTGTATTTTCAAATTATAAGTCAGACTGTTGTTTCATAATGTGTAGGCAGATCTGAGTCTGTGTGACTGTACTGGTGGCCTAGTGTTTAGAGCGTCTGCCTTGGAAGTGGGAGAGCGTGGGTTTAAACTCCGGCCGAGTCATGCCAAATACTTGCAAAAATGGTACTAACAGCTGCCTCGCTAAGCATTCAGCAATAAGAGCTTAGTGTTATAACTGGTCGGCCTGGGTGAGACATAATGCTGCATGTCTGTGACATGATGCCCCTGTGCTTAAGACATCACTATAAACTGCCACACTGCAGACATCATTGTGATATGACTGAAAAATTGTCAAAGTTACGTTAAAAATCCTAATTACACACACATTTTGTTATGAGTAATAAGTGGAACAAACAACATAGACCCAGAGCTGCCAGTGCATTATTTAATGGCTTATCATAATAAATGTTGTTGGCACTTGAAGACATAAAAGTATGTTTAGGAAGAATGCATTAAATGTTTTCTTTGATATATATGAACATTGCAATTTAATTTTTTTTAAAAATATTGTTCATGTTTTACCCCATGTGCAAAGGTGACATAAAAGTAGCACTGGATACAAATAACACATGGGTGTTTTCATTGAAGACAGAAGCATCAGTTCCAGATGCAATTGTGGCAGCATGTCATGAGCAATGTGGAAATTGTATTAAATGTTTTACAAGTTAAATACAACGGTAAGATGCTGGGTAATACAATAGAATTTTTACAAACAATTCATTGGATTATTACTGTATGAATTTGAGTATAAGTCATGTCAAACTGCAAGCTAAATTGAACTTGATATGTCTTTCTATAATGTGCCAGCAGGCCAGGGTCTGTTTTATTTGTTCTTCTGATTACTTATAACAGACTTCATTGACCCAGATCTGTGAGTGCATTATGTGAAGGCAATCTTGTGTCTTGCAGTCTTCAGTTGGATCTGACAATACAATAATATGTTAGTTGTCTCTTTTGCATGCTGTGTTAAGTTATGCCATTATATAGAGTCCTATATAGAGTCCAGTCATGTTTTTAATGCATTTTTTTTAGTATTTGTGTTTTTTTTTTATTAGCCTTGGTTTATTTTTGCACTGCCTATGGGGATAGGTGACTGCTCAGTAGATAAATGTAAAGATGGTAATGATCACTTTCAAGTGGATTTCGATGAAGTAGGGTACTTGTCTTCACATGGTTGAATGAATTTCATGGTTGAATGAATTTCCATTATGGTGGCATTGGTGGGGTATTCATAGATGGATCAGGATGTCCAGAAAGAAAGTTATTGCTTGCAGTGAGCCCAACATCATTTTCCAGCACATGATAGGCCCTACATGGTGGCCAGTATAACTGGTGGAGGAAGAACCCCAGAAAACCTCAGGTAAGAATCACTGACCCATGGGAAGCCAGTGGCAAGCTTTCTCACATACCTACATAGGCCAAGATATTGCTTCCCTCCCCCCATCATAGACAGCTGTTTGTGATGTATCATGATTTATTTATTAATGGTCTCCATGACTTTGTCAACTAAAGATTTCCTTTCCCCACCCCATCCTCAGGATACCGTGTTGTCTCATGTATGAGGCAAAAATAGCTATGAATAGTACAAAAAACCCACATTCCTTTGGAAGATTATAGTTGTGGGCTTTTTTTTAATAAAACAAATCATGAATGGAACAGTTTAAACCTGGATTTTAAGGCATTCCTAGATCCATGCTGTTAGTAGCTGGATGGGCATTATGTAGCAGTAATTGAAGTGGTTTATTATTGTCTAGTGTAGATGCTATCAGATACTATATATATATATATATATATATATATATATATATATATATATATATATATATATATATATATATATATATATATATATATATATATATATATATATATATATTTGACCTTTTTTTCAAAGATATGAAGAGGTCAATAATCTGGTGATTATTGTTATACATGTATTCAGATATTTTTAAGCATTCACTTGATGGTATACTGGATTGAAAATATGAGTTTGCATGAGTTGTGTGTGTGTGTGTGTGTGTGTGTGTGTGTGTGTGTGTGTGTGTGTGTGTGTGTGTGTGTGTGTGTGTGTGTGTGTGTGCTGTACATACGTATGTATGTATGTATGTATGTATGTATGTATGTATGTATGTATGTATGTACATGTATGTATGTATGTATGTATGTATGTATGTATGTATGTATGTATGTATGTATGTATGTGAGAGATAGAGAGAGTCATGGTATGTGTTTTGGCCAGAAGACTTCTGTTTGCCTTTCTTCAGTACATTTAGTTGGTACTGAATAAATGATGCTGATCCAGTATGGCCACTGATTTTGACAGCCATCTTGTTACTGATATCTTTCTTCTGAAGTGTTTGAATTTTTTACTTCAGAGATTTTGGTCAGATTATTTATTATGATGGAATGTATTCATGCATTAGTGGGTGTAATTCTGCAACGATTAAAAACACTCACTGAAAAATCAGCTTCTAACATTTAAGAAGGATATTATTTCTTGGCAGTCTATACAAAATTTAGAAAACTTTTTTTCATGCTAAATTTGTCACATTTTTTATATTATCACTTTATGGCTTGTTTGTAAATATGGAAAAAGCTATATTAATGTATATTTGGAAATGCATGTGTCTTTTGTGGTATCTTTTGATGGCATTTGTGACATACAGGAAATCATGACAGTGAGACTAGTTTAAGATGCCATTTATGAATGCTTTTGCCATTTCAGGAGAGACTAGACACATCTGTATTTTAATTGAGTTACCCTCATTAAATAAAGAATTATTATTATTATTATTATTATTATTATTATTATTACTTGGTGAGATAACTTCAGCACCTAGTAACCAAGGTTTTATGTGATATTTGGATTTTGTTGTATTGCATGTGGACATTGCCATATTAATCAGAATTTCACCAGTTTACTGGTACAAATATTTACTTTTGTCTTCCTTTATTGCATTAACATGTGTTGGATATTGGAACATTGATTCACACAATACACTATCAAGATCAAAGCTGTCATGAAGTCTCACATACTTGAGTCACTTAGTTCATGAAAAGCTTGTATTTAAGAGGGGACTCTTTGATATAAAAGCTAAATAAGAAAAAAAGGACTGGTTTTATATTTACAGATCATGTTGAACACTAGCATAAAAGAGCTGTATTACATGATATTGTCACAAAGGAAATAGGAGTAGACCAATTGTAACGGACTCGTGTAACAGATTCTGGAGAAAAGAAAAGAGATTATATCAAACACCCCTGTCCTGGGGTTTACTTTTTGTTTGTTAAGGTTATTTGCGAGAAATTATTAATAGCTGTTTGATATTCTCAGGGCTTCTTTACAAAAGTATGAACTTCAGGCTTTTATCAGACAGCAGTTGCAACTAAGTGCAAAACACATTATAGTTGAGCATTTTGGAACTCTGTAATTACTTTGTTTTACCAGTAATTTGTCAATTCCCTAGTGTTATAATGTATTTACAGTATAAAGTTTCATTAGGTTTGCAAGTTCACTCCATACCAAGACTACTGGTATGATCTTTTGTGTTCATACTTAACATACCTTATCTTGAAATGGAGAGATAATTGTATACTTTCATAATATATGCCTATGCAAAGGAACATCACCTAATTGCTGCTGTATGTACCCCTGTATAAGTTGTCCAACTGCAAAGAACATAGACTAATCTGTTCTTGTATAAAGCACCTGTTAATCAGGGTCTATGTGATTACTACTTAAAACTGAAAAGATTCTGATTGTATAAAGCACCAGTTAATCAGGGTCTATGTGATTGCTACTTAAAACTGAAAAGATTCTGATTGTATAAAGCACCAGTTAATCAGGATCTATGTGATTACTACTTAAAACTGAAAAGATTCTGATTGTATAAAGCACCAGTTAATCAGGGTCTATGTGATTACTACTTAAAACTGAAAAGATTCTGATTGTATAAAGCACCAGTTAATCAGGATCTATGTGATTACTACTTAAAACTGAAAAGATTCTGATTGTATAAAGCACCAGTTAATCAGGGTCTATGTGATTACTACTAAAAACTGAAAAGATTCTGATTGTATAAAGCACCAGTTAATCAGGGTCTATGTGATTACTACTTAAAACTGAAAAGATTCTAATCTGCTGGTACATCACGCAATGACAGATCTGGGTCTGCGGTTTGCAGTCAGATGTTTGGGTTTTATTAATTATGTTGTAAATTCTACAGTTTTGATTGTTTCTGTTTCTTAGCTAATTAATATCTAACATCACTGAGTTTGATGCAGATTTCTTGGTTCAGTGATGCTTACATTTATTAGCCTTTACTTCATAAAAATCAGACTAATTCTCCAACTCTTAACTGTAAAATCTAGGTAACTATGGAGTCTGGTCAGTATAAATCATTCCACTATTGTCTGGTCAGATTTTTAGGGACTGCAATTGTCATTAAGGTGTGCAAGGGATAATTAATCTTTCTCTTGAGGTCAGAAGGTTGTGCTGTTGACACTTTTTATATGGATGGCAAGTTTCAAGTGTTGGCTGTACCTGCTTCATTGCCCACTGTTGAATAGGTTTCCATGACAATCTTGCAGAGTTTCAAATGTTCATTGCCTCTTTGTTCAATATCTTTTGTACTTCTCCGTATTGTTCCAGCTCATTCAATGGTACAGACTAGCGTCCAATAGCTTAAGCTCGGCCAGCAGATCAATTCTAAAAATGTTCACCAGTGGATACCTGGAAATTGATTACCCCCTTTTTGGGATCCATGTTTTGATGTGAACCAAGTGTAAGAGATCATTTCATAGTAACGTTTGTGAAATTGATACAAAATGTAAATTTGAATGAAAATCATGTTTTTTTTTATAAAATGTAAAAAAAATGGAAATCTCAATGTTGTAAGACTTGCTTTTGGACTTTGTCCAACCAATTTTGATACATGTACATTTTCTTGATAACAGTGTATTATTGAAGAAAATGGAATGTAAAAAAAAAGGAATTGGTGTCAGTGCCAGAACAAAATGATTTTATCAAATATATTTAAGCTACATGAAACTCAGATTGGAACTGAATATCATGATATTCAGTGATATTAATGATATCTGTCACTGCATAGCATCTTGAATATTCCATCAATCATCGATGATGCTATTGCATAACAGAGCTGAATTGACATCAGAAAGAACTTGTATTGTTAAATAGAAAACCACAACCTTGTATTATTTCATATTGACCATTGTCAGAAAAAGAACTTGTCTTGTCAAGTAGCAAATCTTGTGGTGTGATTTTCATGGCAGTCTCTGTTAATGAAAGATGTGTCTGTAAATCTAAGGGCATTCTGAACATGAGGTTGACCTTTAAATGACAGTTTGGCATGTTGGTTACTCATATCTTGAAACAAATTCCACACTCATTAAATACCACATTGTTGAATCATTCCAGTCAAAATTATAAGAGATAAAATAGTGCTATTCAGGTAGCCAATGCAAGGCCATAAGGCCAAACTATCATATATAGAGACTAATGTTTTATCATCTGTTCAGGTAGTCATTGCAGGGTCATAGGGCCAAACTACTCATGTTATATTCATCTAAATACAAATTAAATTTTTGATATATATATAATGCTCTGTCTTAGACAGTTTGACTTAAATTTCTAACATTACAATCTTTCACTTCTTAATGACCATACCATATAAATTACACTCGCTTATAGTTTAGTCAAACTGCAAACAACAAATCTGATCTGCCTTAGCATACTGCACTTGCAGATCAGGGTCAATGCATTTTGTACTGCTTATTACTTCAAACAAACTGCATTTACCCCGATCTGCTGGCACAATAGGGGAAGGCAGATTTGGGGCAGTGCATTTTGCAGTTGGACTTGTTTTATAAGCTAGTATATATGGTATATGTTCCTAATAATATAATGTACATAGCAGTAGACTTCATAAATATTATTCATTTATAATGTAATGTGTACAAGCTATATTCTCTATATGTTGTTGTTATGGGTTTAGCACTAATTTTAGCACACAATAAATTGTACATGCTGGCCAGTATATTTGGTGGAGAAAGACCCCCCCACCCCACCCCGAAAACCCTAGGAAAAAACCACTACCTGATGAGAAAAGCTACTGGCAAGCTTGATCACGTACACATATTGGCTGAGATGGAGAGACTCAATCCCATATGGACCAAGGTGTGATACCAATGTCAGTAAAGTCACATGACCACCTGGAATCCCTATGCTTACTAATTAAATGGGTTAAGACTTAGTGGACATTGTTGCATTTATATACTAAACATAGGGACTCCAGGTGGCCATATGACTTTATAGACATTGGAATGAGCTGCACCATGGATACTGATGGATACAAAATGGATACCGGCTACCACATATACAGGGAAGCTACCCCTGGACCACATGGAGAAAGCAGAAATGAAAAGAATTCATTTGCTTTCATTGCATGAATAGGGTTCTCATTTGGTAAAGAGAACCCTTTTCAAACAAGCTATTTTTATGAAACCTGACTTGATCATTTTCGAATACTGCTTCAAAATTAACAATCTATTTTACCTGACAGTGATTACAATTACTTATTGACATTTAAGCATTCAAACTTGGTAGGGACTTACAATGTATACACTCTTGTACTAGAAATATTGGCAATGTTAGGAAGATGAAAATTTTTATGACTTTATGAATTTGATTTAATGCACAGGTGGCTTACACATTATTGGTATTTTTTTCTGTCCATTAGTAAAACTGGACTAGATTTGAAATAAGTACGGACCTGGCATTTCAAGGTTACAACATACATGGGCTGGCTAATGCTGAGTACCTTTCCTTTTTTGCCACCACTCAGATAGCTCAAAATGGCGGAGATGTGAAACTATTTTCACCCGCCATTATCACCACTTGTGCTATTGTATACCATTAGCAAACCTGATTGTCTGATAGGGTTGAGTGTGTGTTGGGTCTATTCCCACTCACACATAGTCTTACATCCAGGTCGACAGTTGCTTAATAGTAACTCTGACCTGACGACTCTGACCTGACTAAAGTAAAGAGTACTCTGAGTACATAAATGCCCAGAGTAATTAATTATCCAGCCATGCTGGAAATTAAACAGTGATACATGCTAGTGGATGCACATCACTTTAATTCAAACTTCATTCATTCAGTGGATATTTTGCAGTGGGGTTTTTTTCTGTCCTGCATGCAGTCCCATGTATGCTTGAATAATACAGTGAACCTGCCTCAAGAGATCCCTCATGAGAACTCAGTTATATCTGAAGACAGGCTCTCCTGAAGTACAGAAATTTGGATCACAAAGTAAAATTGGCTACCTTTTGGAAATCAATGCATACTGGGTTGTTGTGACATCTTTTATTACCCAAGTATTTTTCAGCACTCTGTATACCTTGGTAGATATTGGATGTGAAATGATATAAACACATTATGATGTCACTGATATGACATCACTTGTTACGTATTACCATAGCTTTATTAATCCTGTAAGAGATTCGAGGTTAAATGATGCAAGTGAAAGATCTGTCACTAACTGGTTAGGATAAGATGTAAACAATCCAGCAGATAGCAACAACTTCCCACCGAAAAGTGATCTTGTGTTGGAATATTAATTCCAATATAGTTCACATGTAATTTTTTTATATTGAAGTTTGAAGTCATTATACAGCTTTGGAAATCACCATTATTTTTAAAATCTGACACTATACTTTTCTTTGATTTCTTTAAAGTGACCATTGTATTAAAACGAATGGGCTATTTGACAGAACTTTGGAACACTTGATTGTTTGCTGTTTCTGTAAAGCTTGCTGCACTGTTTTTGTTTGCTGTGTACTAGTACAAAACCATTATTATCAGAATGTATTTCAATTTCTACAGTATTATTTTACTCTTTACTTCTATTTGAAAATGAAAGATCTCTTTGTTGGGAAACCCTCTTTCATCAAGAAGCCAAATGGTCAATTCCCAAACTTTGTTAAGACGGGGAAACAGTTCCCAGGTACCTGACCCTGGTAGAGGTTACATTAGACTGTACAGAGGCCATGCCTCATACCCATTTTATAATGTACATGTTATACTTAAGATTATATTAATACATATGTATGAGTTTTGGTTAAAATTGTCTGGATTTGAATTTCATTTGGTTTAGCAGAAAATTTCAGTGTCCTATTTAGTCACATTATAGCCGGTCAAAAGGTTAGTCCTATCAGACATATCAGCCATAGACCAGTAGGACAAATTATATAGACCTGCAATGAAAGCATCCAAATGTATATAAATTCAATTGGTCAGATATCCATGTGAGTTTGATT
This sequence comes from Unio pictorum, assembly GCA_030141615.1. Lineage (NCBI taxonomy): Eukaryota > Metazoa > Mollusca > Bivalvia > Unionida > Unionidae > Unio > Unio pictorum. The sequence continues at coordinate 13,499,051 of JARLTB010000126.1, forward strand.
GTTAACAAATCAGTTTGTGAAAACAGGATGCCTAATGGAATGTCATTACTGCATTAATTTTATTTGATTGATTTTGGAAACAAGTAACTCATAAAGTCAGGTGGTTACTTAGTATAAGTAACTTTTAGGCAGCCTTGTAGTTTAAATCTTTTGTTTCCGTCTCCAAAACTTTTGAATAACTTTGTTATTTCTCAATGACTGAGTTCTTTAGGTTTTTATTGTTGCATTTATTGTTGAAAAATGTTTAAAAGTAACTGGAATCCATAATTGATGATGCAGCATTTGACATGTTAGGTGCAAGTCAATTATACCCAATCTGTTAGGTAACTTGAGTCAGAAGCTGTCATCATCATTTGATGAAATTCAGCAATTTATGACAATCGACTGATTGTTTCATTGTCCTTAAATCTTCATATAAATATGTAGTGGCACATCTATCAAAAAAAGATATAGAAATTTCCCTCTGCTTTTATGAATAACATTGCTTGTGTCTGAACATTAATGTAGAAAAACATTAGAGAGACTGTCCTGAACACCTGTGCAAGGTTGTACTAGGTGGCCAGGTATAAAAAGTTTTACCTGTGACATAATCAGTTATGGTGATCTCATTCATTTTTAAATTGCAAAACAGTAACCATGGTTTGACTGGAAATATTATCTAAACTTCTGCATAATCATTTCCCTGACTGAGAACCAGTAAAAAATCGATGTTTGCTCTGACTAACAATCAGTACAAATTGGTCTCTTGTTCTGACTGACAAGCCTTCAAGAAAGGTCTCTAACTGCTATAAATCATAGACTTATAAGTTAATTACCACCCTACATGCTCTCATATATAAGGTTCCACAAAGATGTGTATCATCGTAGGTGCATAATACACATTTGATTTGTTTCTTTGTAGTTCATTGGTTCAGTCACTGGATCTGATGCATGCAAGAGATGGTGCCAAAGTTGGCTATCAATGTTTGGCAGTTATAGGTTTTTTACACTGGTCTGGTGTTGTCTACTGTATTTATTATTTAGGTACTTCAATGAACAATGAAGTTAAGGCTGCAGAAATTATGTGCAGAACAGGATGAAAGGAATAATGGGATACTTTTGGGATTTAATACCATTTTTCAGTGCAATATAGGCTTAGTTTAGCAGCCATTATAACTGGTGGAGTAAGAACCCTGGAAAACCCCAGTAAGAATTACCAACCAATGGGAAGCTGATTGGTAGCTTTCTCACATTCCCAAACATGAAACTTGAACCCACACAGATAGAGGTGAGATGGCAGTGATCTGTAAAGGCAAAAGCTTTAGACTGTCCCCTTAGGACCACTGAATGGAATGAGACCTGGACATATTTATTGCTTGCATACCATAAAGTCCCACAGGATGAAACTGGATTTTCACCCTTTAAAATATGTCTGGCCTATTTGTCGCTGATGGCAGATTTTATGAGGTATGTCTTCTGGTAAAGAGGATTTTAGACGTTAACTGTTAAGCGTTTGGTGGATATGCTTGACATTTAGGCTGACATCAGAAATCTTTTCAAAGCGTATTAATTTAATCAGCATGAAAAAAATCAAAGGATCAAATGATTGTCACATGATGAAACTGAAGTTAGCTTGGGAAAGAAAGTACTTATTCTGTTGCCATCAAGTTTGTCAAAGTAAACTTTTTGTGTGGCCTGAAATGTAATGAATGTTAACTACTATTTATATGTGCCAGGTAAACAGTGGACTGTAACCTATGCTGTACACATGCTGTATTGATATAAAAATGCTCTGCTGTTGGCAACTTTACTAGATGAGAAAGATTGGGTACTTGTGTCAATGAAACAATAATTGGGGATGAAAAAAGATAATTCACTTTTTGATTTTTGTTCTTGAACTTTTTCTCTGCCTCTGAGACCAGACTTTGCCATACAGTCTGAAAAGAAGACAACAGTATTCTTGTCAAAGTTTGATGTACAGTTAAAATGTAAATAATTGATTTGTAAATAAAATAGAGGAGGTTAAAACCACAACATTGAGATAGAATATTAAGATATTATTGCAAATAAGTTGAATATATCTCTTGTGGACCACCTTCAAATGACGGTTCAGCTATTTAAAAAAATACAATTTATGAACCAAGTTTACCGAATGTATTTTACTTTTATTTAAAGGACATGAATGCACGAATCCTCAAAATGTTTCTTCTTATTATTTCACCTGTATATTAAGGTTATATGTGCATGACATACAAATAGTAATGATTCCCTGAATGTCCTCTGTTTGCAGGTTTTATTGCATAGCCATAGAGCATTTAATTGAAACTGTTTTTTTTAGACCAAAATTTGTTACAGCATGGTTTCATGTCCATTATCCATCCGTCCGTTAGCACAGGTTTGTTATCTCAACTTCAACTTAACTACTTGGAGGATTGTCTTAAAAATTTACATACACATTCATCCCGTGTTCTAATTCAAAATAAAAAGGGTGATATTAAGAAATCCATTGTAATTGTTACTTCTCCTAATGGATGGTCATAACAACATGGCATTTCTACTAAAAGACTTCTTATGATGTCTAAAGGAAATTATTGCAATCTGACATCAAATATTACTGCTATGGCAGCCATATTGAAATTCTTTCTGTTGCTACTCATCAAGAATGGATAGTCATATTAAGATGGAGTTTTCATTGAAGAACTTGTATCAGATGTCTAGTAGGTTTAAATAAAAATTGTGCCAATTTTTTTATGTTCAGTATAGCCACCATGACAGCCATCTTAAAAACCATTGACAGCTTGAACAGAAAAGTCAGATGGATGTGAGGTTTTCCTTCTTTTCATGTCTGATTCATCTTAAATGAAAATGGATGATCATTATGATAGGGGCTTTTCCCCATGTCCGATATGGCGACCATGATCACTGTCTTAAAAATCTTGTTCTCACTTCTCCCCTGAATCAATGATAAATATGACATGGAGTTAAACACTGTCACAGAAGTCTACTTTGTCCAGAATGAATTGGTTCTGGCATCCAGTATGTGTACCACAGCAGCTAAGTTTTGAAAATATTGTTAAGAATATAAGAGAGATTTGAGATAATGGGAATGGTCTGGTCTAGAATTTCTGGAAATTCTGTACACCCAGTAGAGAGATGGAATTAAAACCTGACCATTGCATGGCTGCAATCACGTGTAACAATCCCTTGGTATAGCATATGGTACCTTTCAACATGTTCAATAATGAAGTATCATCCATTATAGTCCAGCTGCATAAATTGTTTTACAAAATGGCAAAATCTATACATCCAGCAAGGGAAACCTTAGTCGAAAATAATAATTTATTTAACTTCACTGTTACCAGATCTAGCTACAAGATTTCTTTGTGTTACCAGATATGTACATGTACCACACTGAGTTTTACATTAAATCCATTAGCTGTTGTTATTCATGAATTTCCACAGAACTTCTAATTGTTAAACAGATCACAGTGTGATTGAAACTTACGTCAAGTTTAAACTTAACTACCATTTCATTGTCATGTACTGAAAATGCCACTAAAAACCAACCCACACACTCCTCTAAGATTTCCAACATAATATATCATTAGCAAGTTTAAATTACAAATGGGTATATTGTATTGTCAAGCAATTTTGCATTTCACCCTTACTGGTATAAAATTGTAAACCCAATATATTAAAGCTTTCTGCATACAAAAATCAATAGTGTTTTAAAGTGATGTACATAATTAACAAATATAACTATTAGTTAACTGGGAATTTTTAATTTAAACTGCAGTTTCAGTAGGGGATTCATTATAAAACAAGGTCTGGATTTGCAACTTTTAGAAGTCAAGTAGTCCCAAACCTAAGATAACAAGAGTTGCAATACTTCAGATCTCTGATTTGCCACTGTTAATTCTACATCTTTCCTTTTGGGTACAGAGTAGATGAGTGGTCTAAAGTGCTCACCTACACATCATTCCCATCTCACCTCTGTATATATGGACTTGTGTGCTTGAGAAAGAAGGCTTGCACGTATCTTCACTGGGTTGATGGTTCTTTCCCGTATCTTCACTGGGTTGATGGTTCTTTCCCGTATCTTCACTGGGTTGATGGTTCTTTCCTGGATCTTCACTGGGTTGATGGTTCTTTCCTGGATCTTCACTATGTTGATGGTTCTTTCCTGGATCTTCCATGATTCTTCCTCCTGCAAATGAACTGGTTGTGCAGAAAAATGGCATCAAAATCAAATCAAACATACTTTGCATAAAAATGGCAAAATCAAATCAAACATCATTTGCATAAAAATGGCATCAAAATCAAATCAAACATACTTCACATAAAAATGGCAAAATCAAATCAAACATCATGTGCAGAAAAATGGCATCAAAATCAAATCAAACATACTTCACATAAAAATGGCAAAATCAAATCAAACATCATTTGCATAAAAATGGCATCAAAATCAAATCAAACATACTTTGCATAAAAATGGCAAAATCAAATCAAACATCATGTGCAGAAAAATGGCATCAAAATCAAATCAAACATACTTCACATAAAAATGGCAAAATCAAATCAAACATCATGTGCAGAAAAATGGCATCAAAATCAAATCAAACATACTTCACATAAAAATGGCAAAATCAAATCAAACATCATTTGCATAAAAATGGCATCAAAATCAAATCAAACATCATTTGCATAAAAATAGCAGTCATCTCAAGAGGCTCAGACATTATGCTTGCTAAGTTTAATGTAGTGAGAATATGATTTGATCAACAAGTTAATACATGTATGTTTGTTTATGTGGTAAGATTTGCCACTGCAAAGTTTTAATAATTCAGCAACAATTAAAGCCAAAATTAAATTGCATGTCAGGCTCAATCCATGTGGTAATTTCACATGCTGGGAAGCTAAAGAGCAATAACATAAATATATATGATATAAATGTTGTAAATATTGAGGAGCAGGGCTTACCATATATACTTACTTATAAGACTAGTTCAGCTGCAAATTACACAGATCTAATCTGCTGTTATAAAATGTGCCAGTAGATGATATTAATAATAATAATGATAATAATAATAATAATAATAATAATAATAATGCTTTATTTATAGAGGGTGACTCATTAGTCAAGGACTATTCTCCCTTTGATGCACTCTTATGGAGTGTATAACAATGCACATTATATTAAGACAGCAATAATTACTGTTTAACATGTTTAGTATTAAAATACTAAATTACATTATCTATTAGAAATACATACATGTTCATGATATCTCTTTTTAAATACTCTACAATTTTCACCAGATTTTACATGTAGTGGAAGCTTGTTCCACAGAACTATATCAGAGTATTGGAAGCTCTTTTTAAATTGGTTTTGGTTTTGGTGCTAGAAGGTTTCCATGTGATAATGATCTTAACTGGTATTGTGTTGAAACAAATCTGAATATGTCTTATAGATACTCTGGCGTAGTTCCATGTAGACATTAAATCTAGGTCAAGAGCTAGCTCTATGGAGTTTGTTAGGAGTAATCATTAGAACAAACAACATAGACCCTGATCTGCAGGTACATTATACCATGGCATATATGGATCTTTGTCATTCACAGTTTTACATGACTTATAAGTGAGTATAAATGGTAGGTGTAAGAAGAGCTTTGAGTATTTATGTGGTCTAATTGTGAATTTTTTCTTCCATTTATGTTGAAATAATCTCTTGTTATGGCTGCAGTGATATTTTACAAGAGATAATGCATCTTTGTTAGCTGTGGGGTAAGGTCAGTGATATATAGTTTACTGACCCCTATTATGATTTATTGAATCTGGAAATGTTTACACTAGATATAGGCCTGTCACCTTTTCAAGATAACCGCTTATCACTGTATTTGTCACAGCTTGGAATTATACTGCAACATTAGGAGAGAGATTAAACTGGACACCATCGGACACCATGTACTTCCCCAAAGTATGAAAATAAACCTCTAGTCTGGTATAATAAAAAGTTTCATAAACATTTCTGGCTTTTCTGGAAGTGAATAGATCTTTTTGGAAACAACTGTGAAATGGAGATGTAGTGAATTTCTGCATCAGAAAAGATATTGTCTTATGGAGAAAAACATATGATAAATGTTTTGATGACATATGGCAATTATTCAATAATATCAGATTTCATAGATTATTGACATTGTCTTGCATGTAATGCAAAATCAGTATTAGTATTGGCAAGGTCTAGCTGACATCCTCCATTTACCAGTCCTTGTCTGTTTGTCCAGTGTAAGCTTTTAGGCTGAAAGTTTTTAGAGGCCTGTATTTTCATTTTTTTTTTTATTAGTGGATATGATCATCAGTAATAGCTTAAAACAGCCAGAGGTGTGCAAGGCATCCTTAGAGATATAAAAGCCTAAAAGCTACGTGTCATGGTCACATCTTGTGATATTTTGATTTTTGTCTAAAATGTAAGGAATTTTAAATCAGGTTGCATCTCCACTTTAACAATTTGGGGTCAAAAGCTAAAATATTAAGGTCACTCACTCACTGTCCAAGTATTTTTTACATTGTTGGCTCTAGTTTCACAATGTGCATTGTCATGAGACTTTGCAAAACATTTCACCGTATTTTACCTGAAACAGTCATGGTTGATGATGGTTCAAACTGCAAAAGGTCAAGGTCACATGATTTATCTGCTTGTTTTGGTGATAAATTGGAAAATTTCAGCATTTGTTATTTTTTTAATATTTCCATTTCTGTGGATAGATTTGTAGTCAGATACAGGAGGAAACTTCAATGAATGTACATGCATACATACATAAATACATACATACATACATACATACATACATACATACATACATACATACATACATACATACATACATACATACATACATACATACATACATACATACATACAAGTAAGGGTGATATTTTATTCATTATGTATTTTCTGTTGCTCTTTGTCATAATATTTTTAAAACACCATATTTTAATAATATTGTGATAAATTTGTCCTTCAGTCTGTCAATCTATTTGTTTATTATATCTGTTTTGAAATACTAATTCATACAATTTTGCTGTTAGGTTGCCTCATTCGTTAAGCCATCACCGATTAGGAAGTCATTATTTTCCAGCTAACTTATGTCCAGCCATAGCAAGAATGTGCATTATGTATGTTGTGGATTTTGTAATGACTCCTGGGTCACTGTCTTGGGGTTGGGGTGATTGCCAATTGTGGGGAATAATATGCACTGAAAAGCTTAAGTATTTGTGAGCCATTGCAGTTGCTCTACTTTCTGTTTAGCATGATGATATACACCTCTCCCTCGATAACTTGCTTAGAACGGGGTCCACTAACATAGACCGCACTATAAGCGAGGGCACAAATTATCAAGGGAAGAAACTCTAATTTTGTATTGTTCAGTTAGTACAATATTGATGTCATGATTTCCATGGAAGTGATAGTGAAACTTCTTATTATCCTTGATGATATCTTAAGAGACAGTTAAGGAATGTGAGAGCAAACTCATTATTTTGTGAAGTATTCCTTTCTCTTGGTTGTCTTGCTATCTTTGATCACAATTATGACTGAGTAAGGTAGTTTAATTATGTTACACAATAACATTTATAGCAGTGCTCGATTGATCAAATGAAGTGAGTTCACCCGACATCTGACAAAGTCCGCTAGATTTTAAGTAGGATGGATCTGATGCCTTTAAACTTTTCTTTTATATTTAATTAATATGTGCTTCCTACACCAGGCATAAGTGACATTTTCATTGATAAAATTTCCTTGAATATCTTTAATTATGATGTACTAAGAATGTTGTTTGCAAAGAAACTGTAACCAATTATATGACTTCTTATGAAAAGCTGGTAATTTCAAAATGATGATTACAATTTCCAGGTCCTATCAATGTTTCAGTGAGCAATTTTGATTGTGATTTTCTTCAAGTTCAACAAAAAGGGATATAAAAAAAATGTGGGTATATTCTGGGGCAATAAATGGGATCCACGCCTGACCCCACATTATAAGTGGGTTTGCGAGTTATTGAGGAGTGGTACAGTACACAATGTCAAGAGCTAACATTATCTTAGTATGTTAACATACAACATGCTTAATATTAGGTGACAGCATTTTTAAAATATCAGATGTGGTTGAAAACACATTATGTTTATTGTCTACTTTGTGAAATATTTTACCTTCTTGACAAATTTAAGGAAAACAAAACAATGTGTACACCATTAAAATGGCCTAATGTAGGAACACATATTTAAATGATCCAATTAGTTCTTTTATTAGACTAACAGGATGATTCAGGTGGTAACCCAAAATTACACTATAAATGTAGAGTATTTTCATGATCTCTTTGAAGAAGCACAATATTTTAATAACTTAATAAGTTGTTTACTTGGTTAAAATTCAGTTCATATAACAATTCTTTACATTCTAACCTTGTTTGTTTAACTTCATTTTTTTTTCTCTGTATTTTGGATTGAAGCATGTTTTACAATTTGTCATACCACTATTTGTCCTGCAGGGCATATATAATATAAGACCATGGTTTGACTTTGAATATACACTGCATAAATGAAGTTGGAGAGATCACCTTGTCAGTTTGTCTATACAACTGTCATATTTTCCTAAAAAATTCCTGAACCATGCAGTCATGACTTTGTTTTTTTAAATCATGATTAGACTTTCTGTCTTTTAGCAACATTGGACCCGTCTGTTAAGTATTGTTTTTGTTTTTGTTTTTTTTATGGTTTAATGCCATTTTTCAGCACAATATAGGCTATACATGGCGGCCAGTATTAATAGTGGAGGAAGAACCTGGAAATCCCCCGGAAAGAACCACCAACCCACGAGAAGCTACTGGCAAGCTTTCTCACATAACTACATTAGCCGAATCTTAGACTCGACTGACGCAGACAGAGGTGAGATGGCAGTGATCCATAACGGACAGCGCTTTAGACCACTTGGCCACTCAGGGCCCTGTTAAGTATTGTAATACATGTATTACCATTTTGGTTAAAAAGTCCATCCATCTATCAAAAACTATAGAAACAACTGAAATATCATAATAAAATTTGCACAAATTTTCTCCCATAGTCATGTATGTAAGATTTGGATTTGTCAGATTGATAAATTTAGTTATCTCCTTAATTTTTGACAAACTAAACTTCATTTCATTTGGCTATTCTGTGAGCACTGGCTGACAGATCAAGTTTCATTAGGGCTATTCTGTGAGCACTGACTGACAGATCCAGTTTCATTGGGGTATTTTGTAAACACTGACTGACAGATCTATTTCCATTGAATATTCTCTAAGCACTGACTGACGAATATAAGATTCATTTGGGTATTTTTTAATCACTGACTGACTTATCTAGTTTCATTGGGGGTATTCTCTTAGCACTGACTGATAGATCCAGCTTCATTGGGATATTCTGTAAACACTCAGTGACAGATCTTGTTTCATGCTTGCAATAGAAGACTGGCTTAGCATTGTCAAAGTAAACGTATGTATTATTTTATTATTTTCAGCAAAATAGATATGACTGCTTTAGATGTTTTGCCATGGTTCAGTACCTGTACTTAGAAATTTGTTTTGTGGACATAAACACCTGGGTCCCAATTTTAATACTATATGTGTTAGAGTTAAGACTTAAAACATCTTATTGGTCAGTTTTAAGTTGGTTGGATTTAAATAGCAGCCAATCAGATTGCTGCATTCTATACTGAACTTTAAGTTTAGACTTAAGTTGTCTTACTGAAAATTAAAACCAGTCTGTCTGGATTTCATGTACAAGCTTTGAGTCTGGACTTAAACTTGTCAAGAATCAAGTTTTATGATTGGCATAAATTTGGGCCTGACTTAAAATGGGCCAATTATATGGCTTAACTTCATACCTGTTATTAAAGGGCTTGAACAATTTTGAAAATTGTTGGTTATCATTTCTCACCAGAAAATCTAGTTGCCCAGTATATTTGTCTGGTTGCTCAGTATATTACTATGGTTACCCACAATATTGCTATTGATAAAATTATTCAACAGGTTTCCCTCAACTGTAATTAATCCAGGTTACCCACAATACTTGTAACCCACCTTCATCTCCACCCCACTCCCATAGAAAGTGTCACAGGTTCACCATGAGTGGCTGGTAGTTTAGACTGGGATTACTTAATCAGATATTAAGCACTCCACTTATGGATTTGTGTGACCTACCAACCAAAATAACCTAACAGGTGGATAAAGGGTTACATTGAGATATATTTGGACATACAGCTATAGCTTCCCAGAACACCAATTTAACATGTTTTTTGTTTTTGTTTTATATACAATTTCATTTTAATTTATAGCATGATCATTTTTAATATTATTTTTGGTTGCCTGTCCTGGTTTTAACATTGGAAATAATTGCTGCCCATGGCAGCATTAATTTATAGTTATATTGGTTTCCCAGTAAGTTAATTTTTCAACCTCAGGAGTTGTATTTGTGAATAAGGTCCTGGTTTTCTCCAAATGAAAAATAAACCTTGTTGTCAGTGTTTAGTGCAGAATATTTCTCAAAGCTGTGCAGAAAAACCAATTATGCAATAGTCTTCAAAATTGATAGAATTATGCTTGGGAAAGAAGATATACATGTTTAAATCAAACTCAGTATTGGTCAATCTACAAAACCATTACTTTTCTAAAAGGCTGAACATTTCCCCACTCCATAACGGTTATCTGTCAAGTACAATAGAAAGATGAAGATAGTGATGTACTAAGTATGTGCTGTCAAAAGACAGTAAATCTATATATATGTCTTATCTATATAACAAAAGGAATACTTGTGCCTATTATTGATGACCTTCAAGTCGGAAAATAAATGTGCTTTGTAAAAATATGATCCTTACTGATTTTTTGTTGGGTCTTTCAGCTGTTGGAGCAGAACCAAAGGCTATTGAAACTTACAATTCACATAAAATTGATTAGGTGCTTCTTAGTCATTTGAAACTGCCTGAAAGCCTGACAAAGAATACCTTCACTTAGCCATAAAATGAAACAAAGTCTGTTTTTATAAGCTGGGTCATTGATTGAAAGTTTTCAATACTTAATACTGACAAGATCAGTAATTACAATGTAAAAAATCAAAACCCATATCATTCAATTCACATGGGTGTTGTCAAAAAAGAAAGCCAATAGCTAATTTATGTTTGTGAAAATGAAATTAGAATGGCACTTGGAATATTCCTAGCATATGTAGGCTTTGATTAATGTGAAATTATATTCAATTAAGTCTTTGCAGAAATATATGCTGTAAGATTATCAGATTGTCAGTTATATTTGTGGCTTTCAGAGAAAATTAAATGCTACTTTATATACTGCTTGGTTATATTTACCTGTCTTGTGTACCTTTACCTGTATAGTAATATTTACCTGTATTGTGTACATTTAGATTTTAAGTGATCAGTTTTAATTTCTTGGGAGACAGCTTTTTAGAAAATGAATCTATACTATATATACTAACAGATTAGTAGGATCTAAATGTTAGCTCGCTAAATCCAGATCTGCTGTTGCCTAATGTGCTGACAGATCTGGTTCTGTGCCTAATGTGCCGACAGATCTGGGTCTGTGCCTAATGTGCTGACAGATCTGATGTTGCCTAATGTGCTGACAGATCTGCTGTTGCCTAATGTGCTGACAGATCTGGGTCTGTGCAGTTTTTTAAAAAAGGATTAATAAATAGATCAAACAACTTTAGGTCTTTATTGTCTGCAGTTGGACCTACTTTATAGGTGAGTATATACTGTATACTGTGACTGCTATGGTGGCCCATTAGTTAGAGCATCTGCCTCCGATACGGGAGGTTGCAGGTTTAAACCACCAGCTAAATCATACCAAAGACTTATAAAGATGGTACTAATAGCTGCCTTGCTAGGCACTAAGCATTAAGAGTTTAGTGTCAGGACTAGTTGTTGTTGTTGCTGGAGGGTTTAATGCCATTTTTCAGTACAAGATAGGCTTTACATGGCAGCCAGTATTAATGGTTGAGGAAGAACAAGGGAAACCCCAGAAAGAACCACTGACCCACGAGAAGCTACTGGCAAAGCATTCTCACATGCCCAAATTGGCCAAATCCAAGACTTGAACCCACACAGACAGAGGTGAGATGGCAGTGATCTGTAAGGGTGCGCACTTAGACCACTAGGTCACTTGGGGGCCCTGTTAGGACTGGTTGGCCTGATGTTGAAATATTATTATGAAACTGGTTGAACATCATGCTACATGTCTGCAGCATGATGCCTAAGTGCTATATATATATATATATATCACTATAAACTGCCACACTGCAGACATCTTAGCGATATGACAGAAATCTTTGAAAGCTACATTAAAAATCCAAATTTCACACACACACACACACACACACACACACACACACTGTATATTGTAAAATACCTTTTTTTTATACTAGATACATACCAGGCACAAGTCCCATGTTTAATTGAATTTGTTCTCTTAGCCATTTTAATAGAATGCAGTTAGAAAATTTCATATAAAGTGAAAATCCTGGCCAAGATATATCCATAAATTCTCAGTTTAAAAAAATTAAAACTGATATTTACAAAACTGATTGAGCAAAGTGGATCTATATCAATTTTGTATCAATAATGCATGAAGAAAGTATTTATCACTTGTAGAATTCTTATGCTGACGTAATTGTTGTAAATTAACCCTTTGAACCCGACAGGCCGGTTTACCGACCGGTTGTAACAGTGTATATACCCGAAAGGCCGGTATACCGGCCTAGCTATCTACCGTCATAACCCGAAAGGCCGGTATACCGGCCTTGCTATCTACCGTCATAACCTGAAAGGCCAGTATACCGGCCTGTGTTATGTTATTCACTAGATGGTCAGTGAAATATAGAAAAAATATGAAAAATATGAAATATGAAGAAATTTTGAGACAGTTTGTTACATAGTCATAGTAATAAAAAGCATTTTATAAGCATGTTTGAAAAGAGACAATTTGATATTTGCTGTTATATCATAGTGGATTATCATTCTAAGGTATAATATTACTTTTATTTTGCAAAATTTTACTTTTTATAAAATTGTCAAAAATTGCCGGGGAGGCTCGGGTTATTGTGCCGAAATATGGGTGAGATTAGGGTTCAATGGGTTAATAGCATTCTTAATGATTATGGTGTCCACATGGTTAGTAAATACAAAACACACAGAAGCAGTCTAAGGATTATAGTTTCAAATTTTAAAAAAAATAATCACATAAACATGATTTGCTTATAAAATCTGGAAAAGGTGTACTGTACTTTTCTGTTTCATGTCTTGTTAGATTGATATTAAGAGAAATTAAAGGGAAGTTAAAACATCAAACTGTTTCATGTCTTGTTACATTGTATTAAGGGAAATTAAAGGGAAAATAAATCAACTTAAACTGCCCTCCATCTGCCGGTTTCCTATTGGAAGATTCTATATACCTGTTTGAATGATTATATAAATTAACATGTCTTAAATACTGCAAAACAAAAATTGGAATGAAAGTTCCATAAACAAGCTTAAGAATATTAGACCCTTGTTTGGAGAGGGGTTTCCCTTGTATAGAACAAATTGCAGAGATGATGTGGTTTTGTACACACACAGGGCACACATAGACTCATGCATAACTCTATCAAGGTGAACTCATAACTAGTGTTGCATAACCTGCCAGTGTCCATTGACAGTAAAACACATTCTTATTGATTGTATTGACCCATCTTGTGAAACAATAGTTTTTCCAGTACTTCACCTGAATTAAAATACTTTATTATAATGTGTATAACCATAGACAATCTGACTTTTCTGAGGGAATGCAGATTGTTGAATATTTTTGTATCCTTTTCCTTCATTTACACACACACACACACACACACACACACACACACACACACACACACACACACACACACACACACACATATATTGTTTACATTTGATGTGAAGTTTATCATTCGTAAATTTTTGGGGCAGTTTTTTTTCTTCACAATGTTAGAACTTGACTTTTAATGGGCACCATGTAGCCATTATTGTGTGGACAAGCTGTTAAATGCTGTACATACATATATACATACACACACACACACACACACACACACACACACACACACACACACACATGCTGGTTAGATAATAATACAATTGCACCAGAAGAGGAAGGGAGGTAATTCAGTTTGTCATGGAGCACCTGGATAGATCCATCTTGGCAAGGAGCTTAATTGTGGCCTATATCTTGATTATCTGACAAGCCACAACTTTGAAAATTGGTACACTGGCTTAAAGTGTAGTACAGTGGTTTTGATTACAATGAATAAAAGTGATAACAAGTTTGAAGGGCAGATTTTTTCATTTGAGATAGCATTAGACATGAGTATTTTCAAAGGATTTAGTATAATATATACATGTACCGTATATATATATATATATATATATATATATATATATATATATATATATATATATATATATATACATGTACATATAACATTGACTTTTTGATAAAAGAAACTTTGGGTGACAACAAATTTGGCAAACTAATCATTTCTTTTATCTATTATTAAGGAAGTTATTTAGGAGAAAAATCATTTTAAGAATCAGTTGAACAGAACAGATATTGTGTATCTCCAACAGAACATTAAAAAAAATATTTGTATGAAGAATAAAAAAAATATCATAAATGTGACCAGCTTAGAAAGTTCTGTATGTGCTTAAATATTGACTCCTACTATAAACAACATAGATTATGATCTACTGTCACATGAAGTGCTAGCAAATCAGGGTCTACATTATTTGTTCTCCTGATTACTTTCAAAAACTGCATGACCGAGATCTGACAGCACATTATGTGGTGGTAGATCTGGGTCTTTGCAATTTCAGCAGACCCAACTTATATGCAAATCTATGCATAATACATTTAGTAAAAATTAGCTACGGCAGATTATAAGTTTTTTTTGGAAAGGTTCAATTTTGAGAAGGGTTGTTGCAGTCTATTTTGTTTTTTAAAAAATGGCAAATAGTCTTGTTTTTACGGAAAGGCATACTGAAAATGGAATTGATACCCACCCCTAGCTCTCATTTTCAATGACTTGAAATCCTCTGCTGACTAGCCTGCTTTTAAGTTCAGTAGAAATAGTGGTTTGTATGGCTCTTGGACAGTTTATTCATGTGATTGAAACTTTGATAATCTGGATTTATGCCGTTTAAAAAATCCACTCCAGGGACAGAAGTAAAGAGTCTGAATATATTTGACATTTTCTAGTGTTTACATCAGTTTGGTGGCAATAAATAAATGTCAGACTTTCAAAATGTGACTCAGGTACCTTTTATACGAATATAGGTGTAGGAGTGACCTCTGATTTAATGATCGAAGCTTTATATGTCTTTTCTAGGTTTACTTTTGGTTGTGAAAGATTATGGTATTTGATCAGCTCTTAATATGACTTTACATGAATCATGACTTAGTGTCAACTTGTGTTTCCTGATGTGTTCCTTCACATTGATTTCAAGCTTGACTAATCCAGAACTTCCTGTGAAATATCCCATCATTTCCTTCACTAAATAAATAGTTGAATATTTTGCTTTATAAGATTTACAAATAAATTTCTTTTACATTTAGAACTCTGAAGTCATAAAATTAAGTATACCCTCCATTAAAAACACAAGAATATAAAACTGAGATGTTTTAAAAAAATTTCATGCAAAGGGAGATAACTCCAAATATTGTCTCACTAAGAAGAAATGCAAATTAGAAGGTACACAGCAGTTATAATAAAAAGGCACAAAAGAAGACCAAATACAAGTGACAAGACTGTATACACTTTCAAAATGATTGATTAATTTCAGTAATAGATATAAATGTGTGAATATATTAGTGATGCAGACCAGTTTTCACAATCATTACAGATGGGATAAGGAAATGATTGAAAACTACTGTAATAGTTTTGATAAACATTTGCAATAATCTGGAGAAAGAGGGATTAGTGAGAATAGATTATGGCTACATTAACAGTTGCAAACAAAGTTACGCATGATTAATATAGAGAAAAAACATGACACTTGATGATAATAATATAGTATGAAATGACTATTAATGATGGAAAATATTTAAATATCATATGTAGGCACTTTTAGTCAAACTCAAAACTGCACAGACACAGATCTAACATTGCATTTTGTTTGGAATAATCAAACAAGACAGACCTAGAGTTTTCCAGTGCATTATGTGATGGCAGATCAAGGATTTATAAGTAGTACTTGTAAATTCTTTGCCAATGATTGAATGAGTTCCAGTTTAAAGTGCTGTAAATCTTGTTACTTGAATGGTGTAAAACTTGTTGCTCTTAATTAGTGCCATATAAATTAACTTGTAGGTTGTTTCCAACTGCCAACAACATAGGATGTGATATGCAGTCATATAATGTGACAGCAGATCAGGTCTGTGTTGTTTGTTTTACTAATTACTCCAAAGTAACTGAATAGATAGATAATCTGTTGGCACATTATGCAATTAGAAATCTGGGTCAGTGAAGTTTTCAGTTGTACTAAACTTGTAAGAGAGCATATATGCTATGTTTTTCTTTACGCTTCCTGTGCTTTATGTTTTTAAAGATGCATGCATACATTTTTTAATCCAGATTTTTAATTTAACAAGATTTTTCAAATATTTTATTGGCTATGAACATACATAGCTTAGTATCCAGATCTTTAATTTTATACAATACAAACCTAAACATTTTTACCAAGATATTTAATTTTATACAATACAAACCTAAACATTTTTATCAAGATATTTAGTTTTATACAATACAAACCTAAACATTTTTACCAAGATATTTAATTTTATTGGCTACAAACATGAATATAGACCCAAGTGTATCATCATCATCATCATCATCATCATCATCATCAGCAGCAGCAGCAGCAGCAGCAGCAGCAGCAGCAGCATGTCCCTATAATGTCACAAAAAAATAACCCTTGTATAATGATAAGACTTGTATAGTTTAATGTGTCTATAGATCTTGCCCACCCATCTAAGATAATTTCTTGTTGTAATAACGAATACATGTACCATGAGTTTTGCCACCACAAAAATTGCATGTGTCCCACAGAATCTAACAAACCCTAATATCTGAACAATAATAGAGGGACAGAGATAAATACAATGTCACCTTGAACTTATCCGAGGTGCGACTTTGTAACCCATGTATTTTGTTATGCCTATTATTTGACTTTTATTCATATTTTAATATACTCTTTCTATTTTTGTTTTCAGCGGTTGGCGATCTGAAAAAGTTCAGCAGCATCGAACACCATCATGTTTCTCTATATGGATTTGACACGCACATGTTCATACCTGCAACCCGGCCACATTGCATCATAGACCAGTATAGTCTTTGCGATCCCACACCCATCAAGATCCTTCGCAGTGCCGACACATATAGAAAGGATGGCCTATCAGGCTCAAAACTTTTTAAGTTTTGGCCGGTAGTCACGAATGAAACTAAAATACGAACTCCAGATCTCAGTTTCTTCAGAAGAGTTAGTATAAACTTTTAATTGCTATAGAATAATAATAATAACATTTTAATTATAATATTGATGACTTTCATGGTCTGACTGACCACATCAAAATCTGTTAAAAGTCCAAAAATTTAATAAATTCAAGGAACAAGCAAATGCTTTAAATGGATTAGAGATTTGAGGGACATTGTCAGTATTTTTCCTTCAGTATGTTATATTTCTCAATGCACTTTTTTTAGAATTAAAATGCATTTAATTTGGTTGTAAAACTTGCATGAAAACTGTGCACAGCAAAGACAATTGCGTTTGTTTTGTATACCAGTTCAATAAAAAAGAATTAAACATGATTTTTAATATATGATTATATCAACATTTTGCTTCATGTTGGCACTATTGACATTCCTTGGCAAGCCTGTAAACAACAGAATGACTCAGCATTGCTCTGAACAATCAAGATTTGTGGTCAGCCTTTAATGTAGTCAATTAATTAATTAATTTATTAATTTTTATTAGTGAGATATGTCATATGGACAGACCATACTGTAATTAATTAATATTTTATAATTAAGATATGGTCAAACCATACCATAATCTGTCCAATCATTCATTAATATTTTGTTATTGATATAGGTCAGGCTGTACTGGGATCACTTCCTTCATTATTGTTTTGTTATTGAGATTGTATGACTTCAAAGGAGGTATACCTTTGAGATGTGTTTAAATGAAAGCTTTAGTATTGAAAATATAACCAGATATATTTTAAAGAATAATATGGTAAGACTGGTATAAAAAAGAAATATTTGTAAAGACTTTTCCTGCCATACATGTACTAACCTCTTCAATTTTTACAGTAGGTTCAAAACAGTAAAATTACACCCACTGAACATCTTGATTGTTTCTGACACTTACATTGCAATTACTCTCAGTCCACACTTTTTTAGATAAAGAAAGAAATAAATGGTAAATTTTGATAATATTTCATACTGAAACTTACTTTTCTTTGTTTTTAATTTTACATTGAAATTGTCTTTTAAAACTACAAAGGAACAGGTAATATTTATTAAAGATAGTTTTATTTGGTTTTATTTTAGTATTAAAACCAATTTATGATATTGCAAACAATCATATACTGTGAATTTATTTATTTTTGATCTCGGAATTCTGATTTGAGAAAATATCTGTTAGAAATATCATTGTACGTGGAATGTTAAATTTTTAACAACAGGATCCATGAAAATTGGTACTTTAAGAATAATTGAATTCATGGTTAGCAGGGTTTTACAATTTGCATTTATATATATAGTTTCTTTCCCACTGTTTCATTATATATGTATATATCATACATGAACTTACAAAAAATACTATACCAAAGATAATAATTAATTCTGAATAAGTGACACTTAAGAGGGTAAAATAAAGTCCTGCACCTAAGTTTCATTTTCAAGTGTCTTTTATGGGTACCTGAATTGAAGTTGGATAGCTGCTTTTCAAACATTATAGACCTGATAAGAATATAATGGTACGAGTTCCTTTGATGCTGTTAGCATGACAGTTTAGTACTTGATATTGCTTTTTCAGCGCATTCTGAATTTTCTCAAAGTTAAAAAATAATTAGCAATTAAAATTTTATGCTTTTTTTTAGGAAAAGAAGGTGAGTTATGTTTGCTGCATAACATTGTCCGATTATTGTATTGCACACTCCTGTCGGTTGTTATACACATTTTGTTGTTTCTTTTCCTCTACATACCATTTACTTGTGAATTAGTGAAACCCATCTCTTAAAAACGACACTTAAAGTGACATTCATATTTGCTGTTTGAAACAGGTTCCATTAAAAAAAGTGAAATATCTATGGACCAGTGGTTTGTAAATGATGTATTTTATGTGCAGGTATTCCTCATATTAAGCTATCTGCAAAGGCAGGTTTTGCTCTTATATGATGATAAAGTTTAGAGAAACATTTTGGACAGGTGCTGATCAAAAGTAAGTTGGTTGTAGCTGCATTTGAACCCCAAGTACACAAGTATATACACAAAAATCATTATTATACTTTGCTCAAATTTAAAAAATATGGGTGGTTTCCATAATCAATGTAATTTAATTATTTTTTTGAAATTGTTATACTTTATAAGTATTTTTGTCTGTTTCATTAAGAAAACGGATACTTACCAAGTTTTATTAGTCCTATTATTTGTATACATATGTTTTTTACTTAATGAGTTGGTAAAAAGAAATGTTCATAATGTATTTAGAGAATAACACATCAATATAAGTTATTGAATGGTAATTGCTTTCCATGTGTTGCATTTTAATTTGACAATTTTGATCTTGTGTTCTTAGCCAACCAACTTTTTTTTATTAAATCAACAATTTGTTTGCAGTTTTTCAATGTCTGTTATGTTTGTGGTGATTTATTAGCTCCACTGTTCATAGACAAGAAGAACTAGTGGGTTGTCTTCCGGATATTATCCATCAATCTGTTTGTACAAACCTGTCATTACTACTCTTAAACAACTTGAAAGATTGCCATGAAACTTACACAAACAGATTCATCCTGATGTATAGTTCGTTGTAAATGAAAGTGGCCCCACTTGGAAATCCAATATTGACACCAAAGTAGCCATTTTGAAAATCTTATCTTTACTTATTTGAATGGATGGTAGTACCAACATGTGTTTTTGCTAAAAGACTTAATCGTTTCAAACAGGACCTAAATGAAAATGATGCAGATCTGGCATCCACTACAAGAAATGGCCAGTTTGAAAATCTTGGTATTGATAATCCTTCTGAATGGATAGTCATATCACCATTACGTTTTCACCAAGAGACCTCTTATCATGTCTAAATGAAAATAATGCCAATCTCATGTTCTAATGATTATCTTGACACTCTTGTTATTGAACATTAAATGATTTCAATACTTAAAATTAAAAGGAAAAAACAAGTATTATCCTCGATTTCTGAAAATTCCTTTTAGCCAGTGGAGCATCAGTCGTGTCAAGATACTTTTGTTTGTGAGGATTTATTTTAATCTTTAATCTTAATCTTAAAATAGTTTGTAAATGCCTATTTGATTTTGCAGTCCAATTTTAAACTCTACAAAAATAATTGGCACAAAAAAAAACAAATTTTAGATTGGAGATGAATATTTTTTTTAATAAGAATGTGCTGTTTGGATGCAGCACCCAAATTGTGTAGCAACAAAATACCTCTTCCTACTGTGGACTGGGGGTGTCCCTCAGAATATTTTATAGCTAAATCAGCAATAATTGATCATTTGGTACATACTATTCTCATTTCTCCTATTTCTTGTATTAAATGAGTTTAATATAGAAATTATTGGGGCCGTGATTGCATTTATGATGCCCCTGGATTTATAGTATTTGGTTACTAGAGGAAAAGAAAATTTACACACACACACACACATGTTATTGTTGTTAACGATTAACAATTATTTAAAGTTTTGAGTTTGGGGATTTTGTCATTACCAATTTCATACTTTTTCTATCTTGTTTGTCTATGTAGTGGCTAGTGGGATTTACGATGTATATCAGTTGCTTATATAAAGGTATAGCATGTGTGTAACTCAGCCTTTATAAACAGCTAGGATGAATTATTGACAATGCCAGCCATGGACAATTCTGGCATAAAAAAATCTCATCCCATTTCTATACTGTATAAGTCATGAACATTTAATTTGCCCAGAAGAGTGGTTTGTACAAACTGCAAAAATGTTGTACAGCTTTCCTTCATGTATACGGAAAATTATGGAGCAAGCATTTTTTCTTGCCCAGAAAATGTTTTAATTTGTCCTTGGCTGTCAGTATGATGCTGACCAAATTTATTAAAACTATTATATCCCCTTCACCAGTTAATTATATTATTAACAGGAGGTAAGAATATATACTGTAGTTGATGTAAATATCCTAAAATTGTTATATTCAAATGCACATCAGTTGATGTAAATATCCTAAAATTGTTAAATTCAAATGCACATCAGTTTTTAGTTGCCAAATTTTATTGCATCAATGGCCCTTATTTTTTTCTGTAGCAAATGAAAGTTCCCACATGATGCCTCTGTTGGAGATAAAAAGACCCAAGATAACAAAGAAAAAATATGTCAGAGTTTTTTTTAGACCGCTTCAATACAGTGTATCCAAAGCGTAGTTAGTAGTAGATTGTAATTATTCACAAAAAAGCATATGATAATGAATTTAATTGGCTGGCAGAAATTTGTTTATTAATTATCATGGGCACCAATTAAGAGCACATCATCAATAAAAATGTTGTTGTTTTAGGGTTTGATGCCATTTTTCAGCACAAGAAGAACCACTGACCCACAAGAAGCTACTGGCAGTCTTTCTCATGTACCCAATTTAGCCAAGCCTGAGACTCAAACCTTAGCAGACAGCTAGAGGTGAGATGGCAGTGATTCGCAACAGTAGACCACTCAGCCACTCGGTGGCCCCTCATTGAAAATATAAACAAGAGATGTTTGGTTTGATTTGGTTTGTAGGGTTGAGACATGATAGGCAATACACATGACAACAGTATATTTTTTATGGAAGGAGAAACCTGAAAGATCCTTACAAGAACCACTGACCCACTGGAAACTACTGGCAGCTTTCTTACACACCCATGTTGCTCAAGCAGAGATTTGAACTTGCACAGGCAGAGGTGAAATGTGGGAATGACCGGTAAAGGCAAGCCCCTTAGACCATGTGGCAACTTGGAACCCAAAGAGATCTTCAGCATATTCACTTTTGCATTTATTTCTAAAGTAGCATAGAGGTAGGGAAAAATGTAGACTCAAATGCCCAAAGAAATTCTATAGGGGAGTGGTTCCTCAAGCATGAGGGATTCCAATCATAGATGGATGGGTAAAAAACAGAGAAGGGAGATAATTATCTCAGGCACGTGGGTCAGTGATCTGCTATTAATTTTGACTTTTATAGCATTATAATCAGATTATTGTTTGCTTTTTTACAATTTCTTTGTTCACTAAAATGAATGTTTCCGGAACATTGGATGTAGATATTTTAATGAAAAAAGAAATTGTTGAAAGTATATTGCAGAAATTAATAAATTTATGACATGAGTGTCTGTGATAGTAATAGTGTTGGAATTTCTTTAATAAACAAGAAACAGATAAGAATGTTTTTGATCTGTTTTTTTTGTGTGTTTTTGTCTAAATGACTCCTTTTCTTTTTGACTGGTTGGCTCCACTTTTATTCATTTCTATAATGAACACTGCTTATACCATTGGTGCTAAATCAGACACAGACACTGAGCAATTTAGACACAGCATACAACAAAAATGGATGACAGTAATTCTGTTGTATACTGTACTGGTAATAAAAGATCAAAGTTTAGATTGTTGAGCACTGAATGAGAGCACTAGATAAAAATTAATACATTTGATACTTTGCTCTGTTTTTGAGCCAGTTGTTTTGTTTTTGTTAAGTCGCTGTATTTTGTGAATACCACAGGAACAATCTTGCCAGACTGGGTCTTAGTATAGTCATTAATCATGTCTTTTTAATGTTTTAGTAGACCAAATCTTGCTGCATTGATAGCATGACTATTTGAGGAGTGATGAAAGGTGGTCATGTAATACAATTTTAAAAATGCATGAAATATTCAGGTATTTTACTGGTAGCATAGTTGACATTGTTTGAATGCTATATATTAGAAAACAGACTTTATCTCATTGATCAAATTGTCGAACATAATTGTTTTGTATATTATATACATGCAAAATTAAAATACCAATACAAGCAGCATTTATTTAAAAATATCGAACCTAGAAAAAGATAACGTTGGGAATGGAATATTGTCATAGAAATAGCATAACTTGCATTGTCACAAAGGTCATTTAGAAGTACATGTACATATATCTATCGAACCTAGGAAAGGATAATGTTGTCACAAAGGTCAATTAGAAGTATCAAACCTAGGAAAGGATAACGTTGTCACAAAGGTCAATTAGAAGTATCAAACCTAGGAAAGGATAACGTTGTCACAAAGGTCAATTAGAAGTATCAAACCTAGGAAAGGATAACGTTGTCACAAAGGTCAATTAGAAGTATCAAACCTAGGAAAGGATAATGTTGTCACAAAGGTCAATTAGAAGTATCAAACCTAGGAAAGGATAACGTTGTCACAAAGGTCAATTAGAAGTATCAAACCTAGGAAAGGATAACGTTGTCACAAAGGTCAATTAGAAGTATCAAACCTAGGAAAGGATAACGTTGTCACAAAGGTCAATTAGAAGTATCAAACCTAGGAAAGGATAACGTTGTCACAAAGGTCAATTAGAAGTATCAAACCTAGGAAAGGATAATGTTGTCACAAAGGTCAATTAGAAGTATCAAACCTAGGAAAGGATAATGTTGTCACAAAGGTCAATTAGAAGTATCAAACCTAGGAAAGGATAACGTTGTCACAAAGGTCAATTAGAAGTATCAAACCTAGGAAAGGATAACGTTGTCACAAAGGTCAATTAGAAGTATCAAACCTAGGAAAGGATAACGTTGTGAATGGAATATTGTCATAGAAAGAGTATAACTAGCTAGACAAAGGTCAGCATGGAATGCAGTTAGACATGCCATTTTTACAGTAATTATTTATCATTAGAAAGAGGTGACTGTTTGCATGTTGGAAGATTTATTCTTTGTTTTTTGAAGGTACAAGATGTTTGGGAAGGTTGTATAACTTCACATTAAAATGTTATTTAGTAGAAGTCTTTTTCAAAATATCATATAGGAACCAATACAGTTTGTGAACAATATTTTTGGCATCACTTTGATGACTCAGATGTGTTGGATTGGATAAAACTTCTTATAAACTCATGACAACATATAATTAGAATTTAAACAGCAGATGTTATGGAAATGGATATTTAATGCAAGTACAATTATTTTTTTTTTCTCCTTCAGTTTAATTATGTTAAGTTTAATTCAGGTATTTAATGCAAGTACAATTATTTTTTTCTTTCTTTCTCCTTCAGTTTAATTATGTTAAGTTTAATTCAGGTATTTAATGCAAGTACAATTATTTTTTTTTCTTTCTCCTTCAGTTTAATTATGTTAAGTTTAATTCAGGTATTTAATGCAATTAGTTTACTTCATTTTCTTTATATATATAGTTACATAACAGTTGTATTTGTCACAAGTTAATTTTTAATATTACAAATATTTTGATCTAATTATATTTTTGATTTGTTTGTTTGATTAGGATTTTTAACGTAGCTTTAAACAATTTTTCAGTCATATCGCTACGATGTCTGCTGTGAGGCAGTTTATAGTGATGTCTAGCACAGAGGCATCATGCCGCAGACATGTAGCATGATGTCCCACCCAGTCACATTATCCTGACACCAGGCCGACCAGTCCTAACACTAACCTCTTAATGCTGAGCGTCAAGCGAGGCAGCTGTTAGTACCATTTTTGTAAGTCTTTGGTATGACTCGGCCGGGGATCGAACCCACGACCTCCCGCTTCCGCGGCGAACGCTCTAACCACTAGGCCACTGGAGCGGTTTTATATTTTTGATCTTTTAATCACATGTTTGACACATGCCACCATGGTGGCCATATTGGATGTTGTGGACGATATTAGTGACAAATCAAACTATTGTCAAAAAATCAGATGTAGACATACAAATAATTAATTTTTTTGTTCTTTACTAGCCTATGTTAATGTGTGAAGTATGTGTATTCTCATTTTTCACTGAAAATCATAACATTTTCAGGACAGAAGTTATTTTCATTTTGAATATTATGTAATTTCTTAATTCCACTAAATATTGTTTTCTTGGTAGAGTAAGTCTGTTTTATGTTTACTGGCCCTCTCTGATATCTTGCCTGGGTGATGGCATGCCACTAAACATTTCCATTATTGTATCATTGTGAACACTTCTTATTTGTATCAACAAGCACTCTAATGTCTGCATTTCACTCACAGGGTGATGGCATATTGTGCCACTTTAGTTACATTTTTAAAAAAATTTAACATCTACAATAATTAACTTCTAGCAAATTCATCTACTATCCAGTACTGGCCATTTAATTTTGTTGGGGTGGGTTGGGGTAGATTTTTGTTTAAATTGAGATATTTTATTTTCTTTTGTCTCAGGATATTATTTGTTTGGAAATAAAAGTTTATTCTGCTTGAACTCCAAGTAAGGTATTTTTCCCAGCTTTTGACAGAAGAATAAAGTGCCAGGCTCTTGTTTCAGAATGTTAAATTGTTGATCCCTTATGTATAATTGTGCTATACTTTTGTATGTATTGCGGTAGATTCAGAAATTACTGTGATACAGAGAGAGAGAGAGAGAGAGAGAGAGAGAGAGAGAGAGAGAGAGAGAGAGAAAGACTTACACTAATAATTGGAATCATGATT